>JARHVA010001329.1:1440000-2040000 GCA_037957365.1 Torreya grandis
GGGTTAACTATGTAGCTTAATAGCCACATGGTCTACCCAATCTCCAAGGGTAACATGATGGTGCTCACATGCACCATCATCACACATGTCATAGAAATAACAACCTTAAAAATTCCATTGACACTTAGTGATACAACCACTCACTACACAATCACATGGGTTTTGTCAATCTATTGGATATATGTCCTATAAAATAGGGTCATGTGTCCTTTGATAGGGCTCGTCAAACTAAAAAGTACCTTATAAATACTCATAATTCAAAAATACATAATGGAAACATTGTAGGACCTGAATTCATGAAAACAAAAATAAAGTCCTAAAAATTGAAGATTTTCATATAAAATTTATTTAGGTACTTTTCTACCTTGACTGACATGCAAAAAAATTTCACAAAGATTAATCAAATTATAAAAGAAATTGAGCAATTTAAGCAGTTTAAATTTAAAAATTCATAATAATTAAATTGTATATCCTAAAATTCAAATTTAAAGTGCATCAAAACCCTAATTAATATTATTTTCATTAAACTTAAAATTGGGAAATATTATGACTTTAAAAAATTATAAAAAAAAATTAAATAAGCTTAGCCCTTCTTGAGATTAACGAAATCCCTTCAAACAAAAATATGAAACTGTGTTTTGAATTTATTTTTTATAAAATTTGAAAAAAGTGAATGATGTTATTTTATAACAATTTAAAACTTGATTCAAATCATAAAAAATATAGTTTGATACATGTACTCTTTCTTATTTCAACTATAACTTTAATAAACTCTAATGTAGGGAATCTCAAACTAATTACATTAGGTTTTTCCTTGCATATATTTCATGTTTATTGCAATATTATTACATATAAATGGATTAAAACCAGCCAATACTCATTTTATTATCATATACATTTGTAAATCTATGAATTAAAAGTAGACTTAGATCAAACTCATAAATTTAATCATGAGGTCAAGACATAGACGGACTCACCTCCCATCCTATTGCCATCATTAGGTAACTACCCTAGACACCCCTTTCTAAGGACTCCCAACTCTGATCCTACCAGCTCTCTTTTTTTTAGTGTCACCATTATTGTATAATTGTGTTTATTTTGAACATGAGATGAATCATGTGTTTTTTTTTTATAACCAAAACCATACTTTACCTATAGTTGTTTGACATATATTCATTTTATATAAACCATTTTTATTCATTTATAATAGACAAGAGGAGGTCTTTCTTGAATATATCTTTGATTTTTTCCTTTATTAAGCCTCTTCACTACTTGATAAATTCATTATCCTTCACGGTTCCCTCATTTGTTTCTCCCTAACTGCCTCTTTTGTAACTATCTAAATTTCTATTATAATATCAATTTTTTTGTCCCCTAGGTGTGGTTTTTTGTGCAGGTGGGGTTTTGATATTTTTTATACAATTGGTATTACATGGGGTATATTTTATTCATATGGGCCATTCCTTGGGGTAAAGGTTCCATTTTTAGCACCAAAACTTCCATTTTTATATTCATATCTCTTACATCTTCCATTGCATCATGTCATGCATAAGTGTATCTATAATGGTTAAATGATCTATATGTGGTGTTTTAAAATAGATGATTTGTTATTGAATCCACCTCTATCAATGTGTACATGTTTTGTGGTTGTTAGTAATGTAATTGACATATTTCACAATATAATATTTCTGCATATATGTTTTTTTTAAACTAGTGATGTCATCCTAGCTAATGTTTGAGTCAATCATATTATTGCTGTCATTTTTTCCATCTCATGTTGTGGGAAATTCATTTTATAATTTCATTATTCCCATTAGATAATGTAGAATATTCATGTTATTTTAGTATCTCGTTTTTAATTTGATTAACTACATTATTCTATATTCATCTAAATTTTCTATTTTAATATAAGTTATGTCATTTCCTATCATAATATCTCCACATTTTCCTGAGATGAGAGTATGTCTCCAACCTCTATGGTTGACATTAAAAGATATAAGTAGTCTATATTTCTTATAAAAATGTGTTAAATATATTATCATCCATTTAGTATCTTAGATATGGCACCAAACTTGAAATGAATAATTCTACTCTCTATTTTTCAATTTGTAGTTCTTCTAATTTCACACAACTGCTTTGAATATCTAGCCATATTATTTTAAACTTTATTTCTCCTTTTAAATAAAAATTTAAATCATACTCAAACTTTCTATGGGGATATCTAGAAATTATGTGTCACCCTAAATGATTGCTTTGCCTTATCCCATGTGTTTATGTGACTCGTACATGCCTTCATGTACCATTTTATTTATTTATCTCTTAATGTACCCACGAAGTTGAAAAGAATAATTTTATCATTGATGATCTTGTGAATCCTCCAATATAAATCTAATATGATCAATTTTTTTTCTATATTGGATAAAAAGAGGAAACTTCATTCTATTTTGAGGCATTTTTTAGTTGGTTGATTTACCACTTGTAGTGCTACTATTCTAATTACTAGGACTAATTTTGATATAAGTCACACTCGAACATCTATATTTGGTATATTTTCCTTATCCTACTAAATCTATTTTCCTTATTTTATCTCTTATTTCTCCTTGAAAAAAAAATTCCCCAAGAACTCTACTTGGTTTTCTATTAACTCTCTCCTTTTCTCTTTCTTTTTGTTAAATTTCTATAAACTATTTTCTTCCTCTTCTCATATATGTAATTCCTCTCTTATATTTAATGGGTTTTATTATCTGATGTGAAATGGAACATGGGATAATATTTTGTTTGAAGTATTCATAGAATTGTGGGTTCTTTTTTGGTTGGGTTTTTTAATTAGGGCATTATTTCTTATCTACTATTATTTATATCTATATTTACATTATCTTCATCTCTTTTGTTAATTAGTATTTAATATTATACAATGATGTTATATTCCATTTTATCCTTACCACATACATATCTTTAGAATTTTATTCTTTAGTATTTTCTCCCTCCAATGTTTCTTCCTCATTCTCTTTCATATATCTTCATTATTCTATTGTGCTAGTCTCCTCTATTATGTTTTCCTATTATGTTATTACTATATCTATTTTTTTTTATCCTATATTGATTACTAATATGGATCCCTTATCCATATCATCTTATTCTCATATACCTCATCCACTATGGTTGGTATTAGTTTCCACCATCTGGGTTTTTGTTCCTAGGGTTTTTAATATTTTTGGTGTTCCCACCAATGTAGTTAGGCCTTGTATGTCTTTCCATGTGTCATCCATCACATTATTTAATGTAAAGTACAATATATAGTATATTTTAATTCATTATTTTATCTCTTTATTTTATTATAGTTGTATGTGGGATAAATTATGTGTCTTAATTAGCTCATTATCCAACACATTTTTAATGATTGGAGTTTCAATATTTATAATATCGCCATGATATTCCCGCTTATATTACTTCTTGATATTTTTTCCTTGCATTGTTTTTTTATCTCTCTCCTAATTATAATTTGAACCTTCTCATCCTCCATTTTTTTCTTAACTCCTCATTTATCATTTTTTTTGCCTTAACTTATAAATCATCCCCTTCCTCTTTTTCTCCTAATCACCTTAACTAATCTCCTCCTAATTCTTTCATTTCTATTTTGTGTTCATGTATCATACATTTTATTTAATTGATAAACCATTTATACTATATATCCCATTAAGTCACATCCTTTTATACCCCCCCTTTTTTTTAATGTCATCCCTTAGGTGCATGGTCTGTAAAACAACTACTTACCACTCTTGACCAACCCTATGCCTACAAATAGTTTATGGACAAGAAAAGGTACACTTTTCAAGAACCTACCTCATGGACCATCCATGAATTTTGATTTTTTTCCATTAAAACTTGTCCAAACATAGGTTTTAGAGATGATCAAGAATTAATCAAGTGTGGTCTCACATCAATAATCTATCACTTGGGTCCAATTTTCATAAATCTCTTCAAGGGTGTCTATTTTTTTCATTTATCTAATTAATGGTTTTGTTAATCCAAATTTTAGATCCCTCAAAACTTTTAGGTTGTCTTAGGATCCAAGGCCAAATTAGTTCCTTAAATTTCACCCAAAACTCCCTATCCTATGGTATTAAGAAATCAACTTTTATTTTTTACAATGATTTTAATATCCTCTTTACTTTTGAGTGAAAATTATTTTTGAGTATATTGTCCACCACTATTGTATTTATATTATTTTAGGATTCCAAAATATTAGTTGATACTTCCTTCTAGAAATTACTTAACCAAATTTTATGTAGAACCATCAAATTTTGACATAAAATATGGTACCATATACAAATATTTATGGGCTAAAGATGACTTTGGTTAGATATAAAAATAAATAGATTTAGTATTTAATGATTTATTCCTTATTATATCATGTTATTATAATTTTTTATGTATTCAAATACATTCACATACAAATTACATAAGTATTTCCTAGTCTCTCTCTCTCTTCTCTCTCTAATATATTAATATGTATGTATGTATGTATGTATGTATGTATGTATGTATGTATGTATGTATGTATGTATTTATGTATGTATGTATGTATGTATGTATATAATTAGATTATGTAGTTATATTTACTCTACCTTTGCTCTCTATTCCACTTTATCTTCACCTTATATCAATAACAAATATTTAGACTCTATATGTATAATTATCATTTTTATCTCATTTATAATCACTATATATGCTAAATTCTATACCATTTAAAGTATTGTAGTATACATGCCAAATTGATACCCTTAAAACATCAATATAAAAGCCTTTTAGGACAATTCTCTTCACCATACAACATTCTTGCATTTTCTTAAAGTCTCATACATTAGTGCATTTCCCAAGAAGGTATAATTATCTATTCCATGAAATTCTATATGTCTTCTATTATTTTGGTAAGGTTGGGTTTCCATATTGTTCTTCTTATGTGTTTATCTTCTGATAAATAATCCTTCCAATAATTATAAAGATGATGAATCTCAATTTTTTTTTTAAGTGATCATCATTCAAATAAGATATCACATAAATAATGTATGCATGACTAATCTAAATTATAAATACATCAATTTAAACTTGTGTGTCAAGTAATAATGATTTGTTTTTTTTTGGAAAAAATATTGTCTCATTTTAGGTTCACTACATTTAGTATTAGATCTTGGGTTGTATAATTCAATAACTTTTTTTATTTAAAATGAATGATATTATGTATGTTTCACATGTGATTGATTCCTATTATAAAATTCAAATTATGGTGAGGAATTGGTTAGGGTATAACAAAAACTAAGAAAATAACCATGAAGATGGTATGGGAAGAGGTAATGTTAGGAATCAGTATAATGAGAATCATGATAAAATTATTGAAATAATTAGTTGAAAATGATTAATAATACTCCTAATATAAAAATATTTTTTCATGGCATTTTCACTTATTTTAAAAACCATAGAATGATGATGCTCATGAAATAATAATGTATGTCACAACATTGTGGCCATAATAATGGTTAAAATAGATTTTTTTAGAATGACCAGCAAGGGGAAGGTAACCTTCAAGCCCATGAAGAAAGGGTATATGTCATTATTCCATTCCTTCATGATTTTAAAAATAAACCCACACCTTGTTTTTATAATGAAGGTGATAGTGATACTGAAAATCCTAGTTGTGGCCTTTTGAATGTATGTTAGGTTGTGTCTTATGACCTCCAATGAGAAGGAAAGGTTTGAATTATTATATTTGGATAATAAATAATCACTTTTAAGGAAATAATTGAGAAATTATAAGGACTATACTAATACTAAAAACATATGGGAAATGTTTGAAACAAAATTTAAGGTAAAATACCTCTCTAATGCCCATGGGGAGAATAAGAGTCTAAATTTCAGCTCCTTGCACAAAGATCTTTCTTTGTTGTCTACTATGAGAAAAAAATTATGATATTCATTTATAATGCACATCACATAAATTATGAAGAGGTGAAGATCACCAAATTCAAAGTAGGCCTAAGGGAAAACATAAAATTTGATTCAATATAAAAAATACTTTCATTTTGTATGAAATAGATGAATCCACCTACAAAGATGAAAAATAGGATAGTGTTTACTTTAAGGCAAACATAATTTCAATATAAGTATGGTTTGATTTCTAAAAAAAAATAGCATGTTACTAATCCATATAAAAATAACTCTAGAAATACTAAAAGTGACTCCACAAAATTTTAAAAATAATAGGTTGGGTATAAACCTTATAATTCACATAAGGATGTTAGATTTACTTGAAAACTTGGTATAGGGGCCAAAAAAGTGACCATTGTGACCAAATGACTTATTTGGGTTTTCTATATTTTAATTTTTGATTACTATGATTGAGATTTCCCCTTAAATAATAAAAAAATAGAGTATATTTTTTTGGCATTAGAAAAAAGTAACAAAATATTAGTCCATTCTCATGGAGGTAAAAGGCCACTTCTTAAACAAACAAATTTTTGTTTTAGTTTATTCATGCACAAATTCATTTCCTTTTTTGTATTAATTAATTATGGATATAAAAATAAAAAATTGAAAGATAATTTAGAGGTGGAGCTATATTTACTTGAACACTTGGTATAGGGGCCAAGAAAGTGGCCATTGTGACTACATGACCTATTTGGGTTTTATTTTATATTTAGTGTTGATCACTATGATTGAGATTTACCATTAAAAAATAAAAGAATAAAGTATATTTTTTAGACTTATAAAAAAATTTACAAAATACTAGTCCATTCTCATGGAGGTAAAAGGCCACTTCTTAAACCTACAAATTTATGTTTTCTTTTATTCATGGATAAATTCATTTTTTTTTTTAATTAATTAATTGTGGATGTAAAACTAAAAAATTGAAAGAGAATTGAGAGGTGGTGCTAGGCACTAAGAATTATTACCATATAATGAAAATGGTTAGTTAATCTAAAATATACATAGGGGAAATGGTCATAAAACTAAATATATACATAATTTTACTAAGGTATTTTTATAATGTTATTTTATTCATGGACTTGTTATAACATCATGAAGTAAGGTTAAATTATTTCAGTAAGTTTTTTCATTACCTTGATGAATAAAAATGAGTTATTTTGTTGAAAGGTACTAAAATTCCCATTAATAATTGTTTAATAACAACCATGTAATTATAGAGCACAAAAAATAAGGGATATATATTATATTAAATTCAAATAAATGATATGACCAAATAATAAGAACCTAGTTTGAATGATCACCCCTTATTTTGGGAATTCAAATATGTGTTCATAGAAGACTTACATGGAATACCTCTAATGAATGAGTTTTATTTTGAAATAAAAATCCTTCTTTGATCTATCGTGGCATAAAAGTACCCTATCACATGAATACCATAGAATAGTAATAATTAAAAATGAAGTTATAGTAATTTATTCACAAAAGAGTTCATAAGGTCAATCATGTCTCATTGAGGAGCATCATTTTTATTTGTAAATAATAATGATGTAATACTACATTTATACATTTACTATCAAATTATAAATATAGTTAAAATTAAAAATAAGTACCCACCACTCCATATTTATAATCTATTCAGTCATATAAAGGATTAAGTATTGTTTTCAAATATCAAATTTTGATATACATACCATTAACTCAAAATTAAGTATGAATACATCTATAACCAACTTTCAAAATAAGGTATGGGAATTATGGATTCATAGTGTTGTCCTTTTAACTAATGAATGAACCTAAAACATTTTGTATCTTTACAAATAAAGTATATAGGGACTTCTTAGATAAATTTATAGTTGTATTTATTGATGACAACATGGTATATTAAATAATATATAATAACATGAGCACCATCTTGAATAGTGAAATAATGACTTTGTGAACATAAGCTATTTTGAAATCTATCCAAGTGATATTTTTTCAAAGACAAAATCCATTATGTGGGACATGTGATTGACAAAGATGGTGTATCTATTAAACCCACCAAGGTAGAATTCATTATGGATTCCCTTAACTTAAAGAATGTGCATGAAGTTATAAGTTATATGGGATTGGTAAGTTACTATAGGAGGTTCATTTAGAATTCCAAATTAGCTAACCCAATCATTTAATTGGATTTAAAGGAAAATAATTTTGTTTTGAAAATCAAATGTGAAATTATCTTTCATAATCTAGAGGAATTTTTGACAATAAAACATATTTTTTTATTTTTTTATCCAAATAGGAACTTTAATTATAAATAGATTACTATAAAAAAGGTATAGGTGGTGTGTTGTCTCAAAATGGATGTGGTAGCCTATTAATCAATAAAAATTTAAATTCCTCTCACATGATTTAGAGATGGATACAATAGAATACACATTAAAAATGTGGAGATATTATCTAGTAGGAAATCATTTTTTGATAAAATAATAACATCATGGACTTTATCATATCTTCTCATTGGATAATTTGAATGCTAGATAGTATAGGTAGTTTGAGGTCATCATGGATTATGATTTTTATATTGAATATATCAAGGAAAAGTAAAATAAATTTGTTGATGCCCCAATTTGAAGAGGATATACTTATAATCTATCCGAAATTTGGTATGAATTCCAAGACTTGGTCCTAGAATAATAACAAAAATATCCTTTTTACATCAAAATATTAGAGAGCAGACTACAAAGATAGATGAAGGTAAAAATATTGATTTTAGTTTTGATGTACATGGATTTTTTATCTTTCAAGGTAGGATTTATGTACCTTATTCAAATCATATGACACTATAAGTGTTTTATGAAGTGAAAAATACACCTTATTTTGCACATCCAAGTGTGATAAAAATGTTTCACAAGATGAAATTGTATGATTTATAACATGGACTAAAAAAATTATGTATTTTATTTTTTTGATAAAAATCCTTGAGTGTCAATGATTGAAGACTAAACACTACCACCCTCAAGTAAAAATTATACCCTCATGACATAACAATAGTAAATTGGGAAATGGTATCCATGAAATGTATATAAGGTTTATATAAGTACTAAAATCTCCATGATACAATTTTGGTTATGGTTGATAAATTTGCAATGTTATCTCCCTTCATACCTATAAATTTGAAGGATGATGCATCCACCCTTGTGGCAATATTTGTCCATTAAATTGTAATACTTCACAAAATTCTTGATGTAATCATTTTAGACTGAGATAATTTGTTTGCATCCTAATTTTAGAATTATTTGATTATGTATTCAAGTTAAATTTAATTTCAATGTATGACTTGAAAACATATGGGTAGACTGAATGGGTTAATCAAGTGGTTGAGATCATGTTGGGCATGCACACAATGGATCATCCCACTAAGTGGGAAGAATATATTCCATTGGTGGAGTTAATATAAAATAAATTATACCATTATTCACTAAATATGACACTTCTTGAGGCCTTTTATAGTAAAAAAGATAAAACTCTACTTGGTTGGGATAGTTTGGACAATAAAGTCACTCTTAAATCTAATTTTTTTTCACTATTATGACACACAAATGAAAATTACAAGACAACAACTAATATAGGCTTTATATTGGAAAAATAACTATGCTAATCTAAATCAAATTAAACAATATTTAAAATTATAGATAAATTATTGTTAAGATTTAACCTCAAAAAATATCCATTAAATTTATCAAGGCAACCAAGTTATCTCCTAGATTTTGGGGCCTTTTGATGTGATTGAAAGAATCAATCTAGTGGATTATCGATTGGAACTTCCCCATTATATTTTAAAAAGTAATTATTTTTTCCAAAATTTATTAATTAATAAATAAGTATTTTATCCCTCACATGCTATTGATTGGCATAAATTTAAGGTGGAAGAAACATGGATTCTTCAACTAGAACCAATACGAGTGTTAATTTGAAATAAAATAAATATCCAGTAATTTTTGGTTCAATTATGTCAAATGAGTGAGATAAACACTACATGGGAAATTGAAAGCCTTGTGCATAACATTTACCCTCACTTATTTAATTATATCACCATGATGGTGTCATTTTTATAGGGGAAGGATGCCATATCCCTAGATGTGGAATCTCTTTTGTATTTTATTAATGTAATTTTTTAACATTTTCTTATATTTTCCATTTATGATGAAGAAAAAACTAATAATGGATTATTATAATAATTACACCTAAATATGTTATCATTTTAAAATAGTTTACACTTTTTTTGGATTATGAAACTACAAGAATAACATTATTTTTATTATGCATTTGTTTCAAATCTATTTTTAATATGTATCATGATATTTACTACATGTAGATGCTACTAATGTTTTCATCATTTAAATTAAATGAACAATTGAGGCATTAATGGAATTTGAGCTCAATTTGAGATAAAATTTAGCTTGTAATAATTATAAAAGGGTATAGTTTTATATAAATTAGTTAACATTTTTTATATATGGGTAAATAAAAGGGATTTACAAGGATACCTTAACCTAAGTTAACAACTAAGAAATATTCAATAAAAGGAACAATAAAAATATATTAGAAACAAGCCCCAAGACATAAAATGGCTACTAAATACACTTTAATTCATCAAATAGTAATCGAGAAACAACCTAAAATTTACTACTATGAAAAATAGTAGACCGACCATAAATACCATCCATCTCCTCCAGATAGATGGAAGATTACATTTCTTATTTGAGTTCCTAGACCATATTATCTATAATGTCAACTTGTTTTTTATGTGATTTGCCTACGATCATCTTGTTTTTTCCCATGGTACGTTTGTTTGGCCCATCTAGATAATCTTCAACATGTCTTTTCTCTATTTATTCAATCAAGGATTTTCCATTTTTTTATCTTAGTGGTATTAGTAATTATATTATATTTGGTACTCTAACCAAACTCCTCAACCTTCTACATATTAGAGACCTATTTTGCCATATCTTTTGTCAGTTAGGTAATGACATGGTTGTAATGCAAGAAAGTTTAGTTGAAATCACTCCATTGTTTTAGAATTTTTCTATGTATATCATGATTATCCTTATTGATTTTTTTAAAATCCTTGACCAATTATTTGAAAAAATTTAGCTAAAAGAATAAATTTTAATCAATTTTACCCACTCTATTAGTTTGGTAGGCCTTATCTTGAGAATTGTCAGTCATTTTTATTCCTAAGATGCTATGATACCTCTTAGATGGATTCTTCTTTTCCATAATCTGGATCATATTACTTATACCAAGATTATTTGGCTTACCATCCTTAATGCCCTTCCCTTTATCAAAAACTCCACCCTTTATTCATTTATTCTTGAGATTATCCAAAAATTAAGAAATGTTTGTTCATCATATTCATCTTCATATTTCATTCAAAGCCTTCATAAAATACAAAGTCAAGCTTGGGTCATAACTATAGATTCTCTCAATATAACATGTCATTCTACCTTGGTGAAGCTTATTTTATATAATAATACACTATTTTAAATTCATGCAAGATAAAATTTTAACTCACACCTTGGCTTCCCCATTTATTGTTGGATCTTCAAGATCTTTATGATGGTGTGAAGAGATTAGGTTTACCTTGCCACATTATGTCAATAAATTAAAATCATCAGATAGATTTCCCACATAGATGCAATGAAATACTCCTACATTCTTGGTATTGATAAGATGTGAAATGTAATTATACAAATGATCTCCTCTCTAATATATTAATGTGAGATGATGATAAGGTCACTATCTTGGATTTTCCTAAATTGTGGGGTGATTTCCCATGTATGACATACTCTCCCAATTATTAATGCAATAATGAAAGAGACTTAGAATGAACAAGGCCACAACCACTAATTTTTCCACTTATAACATATGGTTATCTTCATTATAAACAAAGGTGTTGAAGTTAAAAAGTAGATCATGAAACATAGTCTAAATAGAAAAGATTTAGATAATAACCTATCAATTTTCAGTTAGTTATCATAATAATTTATTTCATGATAAGTTTGATTAATACTCTTCACCTCCAAATTATATAAGATGTCATGAAAATCCCTAATTAAATTGTAAATATAAAATCTAGGGGAATAAACCCCCTAAAGACACTTGATAATATTCATCAAATCACCCTCGATGATAAAATTCTTAATTTAAAGATCTTTGACTAACTAGATTCCCCACATGACTAAATTATCTTTAATAATTTGATTAGATTGATGTTTCATGTGTCCCTCATAGGCCACTGCTAGACCTACCCTAGATTCATTAATAATCCCCCCTCCTATAGCCACTCATGGGTTCCCTTTGGCTACCCCATCAAAGTTCAACTTAAAATAGTTTATCAGAGGCCTTTTCCATTTAACGTGTTTCTTTTTAATCTTGTTTTTTAGCATGGAATTATTATCCATGAAGGATAAGTTTCAATAAATAATGATGTTGATATCTAAAGTTAATTATGGTTTTTTAAAGGATTTTAAAAAGGTATTTTAATTTTCCTTTATATATTATACTATTATTCCTCCCACTATGGACACATTTCCTTTTTTTCATAAAAAATTATATCATTTTTGTCCTTCTACAAGCCCCAACGGATGTGAGGGGGAGTCAGCCTCTAGATTAACTTGGTGTCTAGAGATGACCAAAGCCTATTTATATGTTCTACACTAAGTGATTATTGATAACGTAGATAATGTATATATTTAACGACTATTACATTATCAAATCTATTGATAAAATTTGTTTATGTTTAGATATGACACCACTTAGATTCATTAGCATGTTGTGTTTGTTTGGATATTTATATGATATCCTACTCATTATAAATTGGACTCTTAGTGGGAAATGTATATGTGATAACATTAGTTTTAAAATAAGTTAATATTTATGCCTTAGAGGCATAAGCATTAGTAGTGGGTAATGTTAGAAGACATTATTTTTTAATTGGTAAAATCTACTATGTAAAAAACATGAACTATAATATATTAATAGAAGGCCCACTTCCATACCATGGCATTTTTTATTAATAAAAAATTTGACATAAATTTTAAAATTGGTGGATTTGATCGGACCTAACCAAACATAAAATGTGGCTAGTTTTCAATTACATAGTTATGTGGTTTTATTTATTTTACTAGACTCACATTTAAGGGTGTGACTTGGAAGTTAGGGTTTTCTTAAAAACAAAATCATATTAACTTGTCAAGCCACCACTATTTTCATGGCCGATATGGACTTGTTGAAGCCCTTTAGGAAGTATGTGCCATGTGAATGCAATTATAATATAACTTATATTTGGCATGATTAATGGCATTAATATGTCATAAAATATTTTGGATGAGTGTAAACATAGTCAACTCATGCATCTTGGTTGGTTATAGGTTTTCATTCAATATTTTTATTTTCTAAACTTCCATTTTTTCATAAAAGAATTTTTGGGGATTTACTATGCAGGTTTAATTTTAGTTTGAATTTAAAAAAATGAAATTTAACATTTTTTATTGACTTATAATTTCATGGTGTGAATGGAGGACAAATAAATAATAGCCATGGGCCTACTTTATCTAATGATTATGTTTGGAAAAGATAGGTATCATTTTTAAAAAGTTGGGAGTAAAGACTGAGTGGTTGTAAGTATTAACCTAACTATAGGTTTTATATTGTGATTAATCTAAGGTTCATTATTCATTTTATAGGTAAATTATTTATTTTTCCTTAATATAAACTAGGTTTGTATTTGAAAAAGGAAAACTATAGATTTATAGATGTAAGGTGTTTTAACCTTTTAGGGTCTAGTGAGAGCAAATCATATGTTTGATTAAAAGGTTGAGTAGTCTAAATTAGGGAAATAATATGCATAAAATAACCACTAATTTGTTTTATAAATTTGACTAGTTTTGACTTTCTAAAACTATTAATAAATATGTACAAATAAAGACTTATCTATAAAACACCTGATATAGATGATCTAAGTGTTATAAATAGAAATAAGAGTAGGTTTGAGTATCATTAACTAGATCCCTCTGTCAGTTACCCTCTTAAAAATATTGCCACATTTGGATAGAGGCACCATATGGCTCTAGTGTCCTGATATTAGTGCTAATGTACACTATATAGGACTATCATGAACTTTTTGGTGCACCTATGTCTATGTTTATGGGTTCTATTCCTACGTGAATGAAGTCTATAACTCTATATTATGCCCATAATGATTGATTTTTTATGCAAACTTTAATCCTCATTGAAATTAGGGTATGATCTAAAAAGTGTGTATGTTAGTAGGATAGGCTAGACATCTTCAACACCCCATTGTGAAGAGAGTTACCTACATACCAATACTCTAAGGAAGGATAAATCCCAATGTAATTCTCCCCACCTAAGTGTTGGTGTAATTTAAAGTGATTCTAGTATGACAGTGCTTGAGTGTCTTGAGTGTGCTTGAGATTGGAAATCTAGAGAATCTAAGCTTATGGTTGTTGTAGATGATAGTATGCATAAGTAGGGTAGAATGGGGATTAATAACCTTGATTTCACTCTACTTATTTCATGTTTGAATAGGTATTTTTCATTTAAGTTTCATCTAGTGGATAGATAGCTAAAATTCATGTATTTATAGTGTCATATTTCTTGTGTGGATAATAAAATATGTTTAGGCTGAATTTAGGAGGGTTTTACCTTTGAAAATATATTTTTTTAGGAAAATTAGGGTAAAGGACATAGGCACCATTTTGGTACACTATCACCATGTGGCTCTAGTTTCCTTGACATGGAATTACTATCCATCTAATAAAACACTAAGCATGAATGGCTAAGATCAAGAAAGGAGGGTTTGGGACTACATTTGAGCTAACTAGGGATGTTTTTGGCCCACATGAAGTCTTAAGATCAAAGATAAGTCTAGGGATAATTTAGGAATAGGTAGTCTCAAGTAACATGCTTATCACTCAAATACCAATTTTATGTGATTACATTTAGGCCCCCCCCCCCTTATGCTAAAAATGTAGCAAAGCAAAATGACTAGTATAAAGGAAAATGAAGCATACCTAGACTTACCTAGGAAGTGAATTCCGTGAAGATGAGTCTAAGGATATGAATTTGAGTCTATGTACATGAATTATGATCTAATGCATGACCTATAAATGAAATGTCCATAAATAAGTCCTTACTTAAGAGATATCAAAAGTAAAAGAATATTCTTAGTAAAGAATTAATTGAATAAAACTAAGTAAAGAGATGAGAAAGAGGAAATGAATGAAAACACCTTGTTGGATATATAAACCAATGCATGAACCTGGTGATAACTTATGTGTTTATGTATATAGTGATAAACTAGTGAATAACTTAGTTTGGGCTGATAGCTTGTTCAATCCTCATGTGTGGGTGGCTCAATAACTCAATCTAGTTTTGAATCCATCATTTCACACCCGTGCTTGGTAGATCATGACCTATGAATAGATTATATTGGACTAAAAATGTGTTTAACCCTCTTATGTGGGTGGATAAATAACTAAATTAGGTTATGAATCCATCATTTCCCACCATCTGAAACTAAAATGTACAAAGTATATGAAATGTTTAACTAATTATATCTAATTCTATATGTCAACTCCATGGCCACTTGGGTACATTATGAGGCTTTAGGCCACTCAAGAATTACAACCACTAAAAATGGAGTAATGCATGAAACTAGTGATAACCTAGAATATGATGCGAAGTGTATATAGTGTAGATAATGACATGGAATTTTTCATTCTATATGATCAACTAGTGTGTAACTAAGCATATGAAAATAATGTGTCATGCACATGCCCCCAATCTAGTACCTAAGTCTATTGATTATGGATTGAGTTATAACAACTATATCTAAATACCTAAATTGAATATGAGAATGATCACATCACACATGATTCCCCCAATATGAGCAAATAATATTAATTTGATCTGATCTAGTTTAAATCTAAGCAAAAATAAGTATATCTAATAAATCTATAACTGAATTTGTGCAAACCTATATTGTACCTACTATAATGTTCTAACCAATATGGGTTGTTTTAAAACTAAGACTACTAGCCAGTAGTACCACATAGTGGATAGTAGTGGCATGTGGCATGAGTGTCCCCATTTGGGTGCTAATGTCCTTTTGGTCTAAAATCTATGTCATTTCACTACTTTTTGAGTCACTATTTTTCCATTGTGCTTTCATGTGTTTGACTTTTTAAATTGAGCCTATGTGCTAAAAATGTTTTAAGTATAGTATAAGATCATGTTATCTATGATAAAACCCTATGAATTCCCCTTATTTTGAGGTTATTTATTGAACTTGTGAAAGAAGTGTCCTCAAAATAAAAATCTCTACAAATGTGTGTTAGCTAGAATATATATGATAACTACATGATAATATAATATAATGTGAAAACATAACATCAAAATGTATGACAATATGAGAATAATTATGTAATGTAAGATGTATGTCATGTCATAGCATTACACAAATGTTTCATTATAGGTGTGATCAATTTATGTAATAATAAATCTGAGTAAAACTAGGTAGCTACCTAGGGGGATGGGGCATGATGTCCATCACGACACCCAAGTAGGGAGGGTAAATGCATGAGATCCCTTATGGAATCAAGAATTGGTGTGTGTAACAATAAAATACAAGTGTCATGGCCATGGTGCATACAAGGAGTCATACATACAAAACACATGAGGCATGTAAAGTAGGCCAAGGGTCCACAATAAAATGGACATGAGCACATATGACCAAATTTGAGAAAATAAGACATACAAGGACATGTTAAAATGTTTGTATACACAATAAATAATCAAGTTGGCTTAGATCCACATAGAAGGACATGTTTAAATTTCCATAGACACAATTAGTAAAGCACACACAAGGGACATGGGTACATGTCTAAGGCACATACATATTGTGAATAAAAGGTATAGAGAGACAAAGAGGAATGGCATATTATAATTCCCTAGAATAGAAGAATCATATAAGTATAATAAATTCTAAACTATGAAAGTTAGAAATGAAAGCATGAATGAGTATGGAAGATAAATCTATGTAAAATATAGGATGTACATATGTTGAGTCTAAAGTAGTAATAACCAAAAAACAATCTTGGTAAGTGTAGAAATGATCAATATCAAGATATAATAAGGATAAAATTAGAATTTAGAGCATTTAAGGATAAAACTTGGTAATATAAACTATGTATAGGATGCCCCCCAAGTGGGATAATGTGTCCAATTAATAGCCATGAATTAGTGTATATGCCCTTGGTGGGTAGATAACAGTAAGTCTAGATCAATGTAGTGGACCTAATTTATATATGCAATCTATAAGCATTATAAAAGAACAAATGAAGCATGTATTATGATAAAACTAACTATACTAAGATATCTAGCATATGTAGTTTCTAGAAAATATAATAAGTACAAACATAGAAATGCGTACAATCTATAAGTTTTATATTTTCAAAGTAATAATTTAAATGTTTTTATGTTTTTAAAATATTTTATTATTTTCATATTTTTTGGATATAAGCTATGTGTAAGAAATATGAAAATGAACTATGTAAAAGGGTCAAAAGAGAGGGAAAATATGTAAAATCAAAGAGAAACCATACTAACTAATGAGTCTTATGGGAGACTCACTATCATTGTGGCATGTGTCAAAAATAAAAATGGTAATCTCTAATGCAATGTGATTGCTATTTTGTATTTTAATGTTATTTTAGTAGGAATTTGAGTATTTTTTATCATCAGAATCATAATATTATTCATCATCAAAATCTTAATAAAATGGAATTCTAGAGGGAATTGCCTATGAAGTTGACTTTTCTGAATTGTACTTTGGAATATTGATTGTGATTTTTCCCTTTGAAATGGTGCTTATTGTAGACATATGGTGCTATGGAGGCTCTTTTTATAAAAAACCTTGTTTGATAATGATTATTGGTTAAGCATGATTTTGACTTTACAACTTAATTTATTGCTCTTTCTATAACATTTCATGTGTATCTAGATATTTTTCCTTGATAAATTATATCTATGAATGATTTGCCTTAGGATGTTCAATAAATCTAAAAACTTGATGACCAACATTATCAATTATTAGAATAGGAGTATTGATTCTTTGGGCCTACTTTTCCAAACCTTAACAATGATAATCAAACTATTGTGGTATTTTTGACCAAACCCATAATTCTTTGAAAGTAGAGACTCATTTTGGAGAGGTATATTTTCATATTTTACTTGATTGACTTGTGTTTACTGTACTATATATTCTTTATATTATGATTTGTCAACCTTTTGTTATTTTGAATTATGTTTTGGTATCCATTTTTGTATTGTTTCTAGATTTAACCCTTTTTGAATGTGTATATATATCACTGTATGTTACATGGATGATATATCATTATGTGATTCATTAGTATCCATTATCTATTGTATTTTCCTTTTCAATGATAAACATAAATCGGTGTGGTGCCCATGCATTATATGATATGCATAATAATATATGGATTTCCTTACTAGGTATATAAGGGTTTGGTTGATAGACTTATCTTGAATCATTTCTATTAGTACCTAACTTGAACTCTTATTTGACATTTTAATTTTTTTAATCACTAGTTGTATATGTACATTTTTAGGATTTGTAATTTGGATATGTACCATTGTTTGCCACAAATTGAGTAGATGAAGATGCATATACATGATTTACACTATTATGCCCTGAAGGCCTTTGTCTTGTAAATTGATTTTACAATGTAATATTTTCATGTGATAGTTTATTATAATTTTTTTAACTTGAAATTATCTTTCTCATACTGATAATTTGATCACATAGAGTCTCACAACTAAAAACCATAGTTGTTTCCGATTGAACATGTAGGCACACACCCTATAGGGAAGAGGTGTGAATAGGTTGATTATGGAGATTAGTGACATTGGTATAGGTTGATTCATATCATGGAGGGTTTATAACATGTACCTAGTTAGAGTGAATGTATATATCACCCTCATGGAGATGAGGAGGAGAAAGAGATTTTTTCCTATGCATAAGATATGACATTGAAATTTGAAACATAGTTGTTAGGTTATGTGATAAATCATCTATGTGTATATAGGTTTGATTGTTAATTTAATTCCATATAGGATAAATATAACATGATATTAAATATGATATATTTTAACTGATATAAAAAATCATTTATACATGTATTTATGTCTTTTTTGAGTGCATTCCAAATTAAAGGGAACAAGCATGCAAATGAAAGTATTAGAATTTAGAAAAAAAAATGATTAATTTCTTATATCATTATGATCATGACTATCAAAAATACAAATCAAAATATATATGGATCTAAAATCTAAATTATAGAAATATAAACCCTATGGTTATCTATGGTTAAGATTTGTATAATGTTTGAATTAAGTTAGTTTCACCAAATGTTTTAACCTTTCAAGTTTTAGTGAGAGTAAATCCTATGTTTGATTAAAGGGATAAGTAATATAAATTAAAGAAATAATATGCATAAAATAACCACTTATTTTTATATATTTGACTATTTTTTAATTTATAAAAATTGAAATAAATATGTAAAAATAAAGACTTATATGGAAAACACCTAATACATATGATCTAAGTGCTAGAAACTAAGGTAGGAGTAGGTCTGAGTGTCATCAACTAGATCCCTATGTGAGAACACCTCCTAGATATTAGTGCCACATTTGTATAGAGGCACCATGTAGATTTAGTGTCATGATATTTGTGCTAATGTCCTCTATGTTGGACTGTCATGAAATTCTTGGTGCACCTATGTCTATGTTTCTAGGTTTTTTTCACACACACATGAAGTCCAAAACATTGTATTTTACTTGTAATGATTGATTTTTGATTAAAACCGTAATCATCCTTAAAATTATGGTATTATGTAAAAAATTCATTTATTATTAAGATAGGTCAGACATCCTCAACACCCCATTGTGAAGAGAGTTTCTGGCATACCAATACTCTAAGAAGGGATCAATCTTGATGTATTTATCCACACCTAAGTGTTGGTGTAAGTGTAATTGGTGTTATTATGATAGTGGCCTTGAGTCACTTAAGTGTGATTGAGATCATAAATCTATAATAGGAGTAGTGATGCCTTGGGTCTGCTTGCCCAAACCTTAACAATGATAATCAAACTATTGTGGTATTTTTTACCAAACCCATAATTCTTTGAAAGTAGGGACTCATTTTGGAGAGGCATATTTGAATATTTTACCTGATTGACTTGTGCTTATTATACTATCTCTTGTTTTGATTATGCTTTTTGAACCTTTTTTTATTTTAAATTATGCTTTGGTATCCATTTTTGTAGTATTTCTAGATTTAACCCTTTTTGAATTTGTATATATATCATTGTATGTTACATGGATGATATGTCATTGTGTGAGTCATTAGTATTCATTATCTATTGTATTTTCCTTTTCAATGATAAACATGAATCAGTTTGGTGCCCATGCATTTTATTATATGCATAATAATATATGGATTTCCTTACTAGGTATAGAAGGGTTTGGTTGATAGACTTATCTTGAATCATTTCTATTAGTACCTAACTTGAACTCTTATTTGAAATTTTAATGTTTTTCAATCACTAGTTGTATATGTACTTTTTTAGGATTTATAATTTGGATATGTAACATTTTTTTCCATAAATTAACTAGATGAAGATGCATATACATGATTTACACCATTATGCCTTGGAGGCCTTTGTCTTGTAAATTGATTTTACAATGTAGTATTTTCATGTGATAGTTGTTTATAATTTTTTTAACTTGAAATTATCTTTCTCATACTGATAATTTGATCACATAGAGTCTCACAACTAAAAACCATAGTTTTTTTTTATTGAACATGTAAGCACACACCTTGTAGGGAAGAGGTGTGAATAGGCTGATTATGGAGATTAGTGACATTGGTATAGGTTGATTCATCTCATGGAAGGTTTATAATATGAACCTGGTTAGAGAAAAATTATATATCACCCCAATGGAGATGAGGAGGAGAAAGCGATTTTTTCTTATGCATAAGATATGACATTGAAATTTGAAACATAGTTAGGTTATGTGATAAATCCTCTATGTGTATATAGGTTTGCTTGTTAATGGAATTCCATATAAGATAAAGATAACATGATATTAAATATGACATAGATTTTAATTGATATAAAAAATCATTTATACATGTATTTATGTCTTTTCTGAGTGCATTCCAAATTAAAGGGAACAAGCATGCAAATGAAAGAATTAGAATTTAAAACAAAAAATGATTAATTTATTCTATCATTATGATCATGATTATATAAAATAAAAATGAAAATATATATGTATCTAAAATCTAAATTATAGAAATATAAACCATATGGTTATCTAGGGTTAAGGTTTGTATAATGTTTGAATTAAGTTAGGTTCACCAAATGTTTTAACCTTTTAGGTTTTAGTGAGAGTAAATCCTATTTTTGATTAAAGGGATGAGAAGTCTAAATTAGGAAAATACTATGCATAAAATAAACACTTATTTTTTATATATTTGACTAGTTTTAAATTTCTAAAAATTGTAATAAATATGTAAAAATAAAGATTTATATGGAAAATACCTAATACAGATGATCTAAGTGCTAGAAACTAATATAGAAGTAGGTCTAAGTATCATCAACCAGATCCCTATATGAGAACACCTCCTAGATAGTAGTGCCAAGTTTGGATAGAGGCACCATGTGGCTTTAGTGTCATGATATTGGTGTTAATATCTTCTATGTAGGACTGTCATGAAATTCTTGGTACACTTGTGTCTATGTTTCTAGGTTTTGTTCATGCACACATGAAGTCTAACACTTTGTATTTTACCTGTAATGATTGATTTATGATTCAAACCCTAATCATCCTAAAAATTATGGTATGATATAAAAAATTCATTTGTTATTAGGATAGGTCTAACATCCTCAACACTCCATTGTGAAGAGAGATTCCAACATACCAATACTATAAGGAGGGATCAATCTTGATATAGTTATACACACCTAAGTGCTGGTGTAAGTGTAAGTGATGTCAGTATGATAGTGGCTTTGAGTTCCTTAAGTGTGATTGAGATCATAAATCTAGAAAATCTAAGATTGGATCTGTTGTAGATGGTATTAATTAGAAGTAGGGATATATAGGGATTTGTAACCTTGATTTCACTCAACTTGTTTCATGTTTGAATAGGTATTTTACATTTAATTTCCATCTAGTGGATAGAGGGATAAAATTCATCTATCTATAATGTTTTTTTTTTTTGCTTTTGTGGATATTAAAATATGTTTAGCTTGACCTTATGAGGGTTTTATCTTTGAAAATATATTCATTTGTGAAATATAGGGTAAAGGACATAGGCACCATTTTGGGGACACTAGTGTCATGTGGATCATGTGCCCTTAATGTGGTGTTAATGTCTAGTTGGTAGAACATTGGGTACAAAAGGCTAGGATTAGGAAATGAGGGTTAGGGAGTGTATTTGAGATAACTAGAAATCCCTGTGGCCCACATAAAGGCAAGAAAAGTGTGATAATAGGCTCTAGGATAGGTCTAGGGATAACCTAGGAATAGGTAGTCTCAAGTAGCACTCTTAGCACTCAAATACCACTTTTAGGTGTTTAAACAAGGATTAGGAATGCATAAATTATATAAAACTAGATTTTACACTACTAAAGGAAACGGGTTATATTATTTAAAATTAATGAAATTTTAAATAACAAGGATAGCTAATCTTTTCATTTTAAAGCTTCATGGAGTTACATAAATAAATAATCTAGGCCTATAATTCTCTAGGTGTATTGACAACCTATTCGATCCTTACCCTCTTGTTATTAATAGATAATTTAGTGAAATTATAATATTTATTATATATCAAATAATGCTTGCATGATTAATAAAAAATCCAGTAAAATGTAGTCATTTTTAGGTATACATATAATCACCTCTTATCGATTGTTGTGTGAAATATAAATCATGTGTTTGATTTGTATCAATCATATGTAATTATATTCTCAATGTTTTTCATATGATTTGTATGAATATTTATTTTCATAATATATAAAATAATAAAATTGATATAGATAAATTTATGTATAAGAAAAGATTTAACTAACATAGAGGGATAGAGATATTGTTAAGCAAAACTTAAGAATTATGATTTTGTTATACAAAACATTGAAAATTGTGTTAATTTACACCCTACTTAATTACAATACATATAATTACATCTAAAAACACTTAAATCAATTCATTTGTTTCATTTGGATTTTATGAATCAAGTTATAGATAAAATTAGTTTGAACTTGGGGAAAATATATGAGGGTTCATACCTTTTGCTACAACTTCAACTGACTTTTCAAAAAAATTGAAAATATACCAAGTGATTATGTAGGAAAATGAATTATGTGTCCTCATTAAATATGATTAAACACTTGATACAAGTTAAAAGAGATGGATTCTCCAAATAAATTAAATATTATTAATCCTTATAATTTTTTTGAAGAGTTACATTGGGCCCTAATCCCAAGTTTTAATGGGTATTTATGGCACCCCATTTCATGGATATGAGCATAAAAACATATTTGAGGGGGTGGGGCCCATATTTTCATATAAGCTATAAAAAAACATTGATTTGGTTCTAATCCTTGAATCGATATTTTTATTTTAATTGTATGTATGTTAAATATCTTACAAGAATTTTTTGTATGCAATCAAAAATGCATCATGTTTATAAATCAATCCTGGGTTGGAGAAGATAGAGCATACCTACACTTTTGATTGGGAATAAATTTTTTAAGCTAGAGCATGACCAATGTGGGGATCCACTAGACTTGATTAGTGGATCACTTATCATAATACACCATTATAATAAGGGCTCCAAATCCTATAGTCTAACATAATCATGCAATGACCCTAAAAGAGTCCTAGGTTTAATATTCACTTTATTCTAATAAACAAGAAAGTAAATATACTCTAGTGCACACCAAAGCTTACTGCATAATAAAAGGGTTAGTAAAGTAATAAAAACATGTATAAGATAATATTAAGACCCTAATACATGGAATATGAAGAGTAATATTATTTGATCCAACACTTATGCTACTTCTATTACTAAAGAGAGGAAAAAAAAGTTAGAATATACTTACCTGAATGTGAACCCATCGAGACTCAATCTCTCCCTTGGCTAAAGGGGCTTTGAAAGAGGTTGTTGTGATTTTTAAGGATCACTGAGAAAGGATAAAACATCTAAGACTTATCCACAAGACTAGATTCTCCAAGTAGAAACCCTAAGCTAAGACCCTTCAAGTAGAATGGTGGAAGAGCATATTATGAATAAGCATGAGTGAATAATAAATCTTGATTGCATATATAAATAATGACAAAATGATCTTGTATTTATAGGTGGATCTTGCCCTAAATCCTCCCAAAAATGTTGGTTATATAGGTTTAACCCAATTGACTTTGTATGTTTTTAGGGATAATTCACTAGGTCTAAGCTATGTCAATTGAAAGGCTAACAAACTTAAAAAGTGAAAATTGCCCCTAAATTATATAGGGTCGACCCTAGTCAACCTAATATAGCTGATATTTGAAAAGGGAATTAATGCAAGAAAATGAGGATGAAAAGAGGAAAAATATTGAAGGAGTATGTAAGGGAGGATTAATATCTTAGGAAATGGTTTTAAGAGTTAGTTGGATTGGTAATAATGTGGCAATAAGGGACAACAATCTTGTAAAACACCAAATGTCTACCCACCCCTTTCCAAATGCACTCCTTAGGGTGTGCACTCAAAGAGATTTAGTCTCTATGGGTTCCTAAAAGATGTAAAGTGTCAGTATTTGATAAAAGTTGAAAATATTATGTGTATACATTTTCCATGTGGAATTGAAAACAATGACTAATGACCATAGAGCTAATGTTTAGAGTTAGCTATATCTTTCCTTATGTAAAGGCATAAAATGATAATTAATTTTTATACATGTATGAATTTAACATATGTTTAATTATATATGTAAGGAACTTTAGGTAGACATATTATTTATTCATTTGTTGGTTGTGTATTATGAACCTATCTAGAATAATTATATAATGAGTGCTAGCATAAGTTAAGTTTATCAATATATATGAAGTGTTGATATTATAATTATTTACTGGGACTAACATGGAAATTTTGATTATGAATGGTTTTCCTTCCCATTCCTTCATGATTTTAAAAATAAATCCAAACCTTATTTTCATAGTGAAGGTATTGGTGATACTAAAAATATTGGTTGTGGCCTTTTAAAGGTATGTTAGGTTGTAGATTATGACTTCAATGAGAAGGAAATGTTTATATTATTATATTTGGATAATAAAGAATCACTTTCAAGGAAATAATTGAGAAATTGTAATGGATGCACTAATATTAAAAACATATGGGAAGTGTTTGAAACTAAATTTAAGGAAAAATACCTCTCTAATGCCCATGGGAAGAATAGAAGGGAAAAAAAATTTGGAATCAAAATTTGGCTATCAAGGGGGTAAGTGAAATGGGTGGAGGGGATAATGAAGGAAAAACCAAGGTAGAATAACTCTTTATTTAAGTCAAGACACTCAAATTAGGTTTGTCAAAACAAGAGGATTTTTGACCTTAAGGACTATGAAGAACTTCTCTTAGCTACACAAGTCTTAGGTCAGAAAATGAAGTATATAGATCATCCCATGAACGCTATATACATGAAAATTAAAATGGACCTAAATCCCCACAATGTGTTCCCCATTATTCAAAACCCTTTACAGAGCCATTCTTCTATTGCAAATATTGGGTACTTATGTGATAAATTAGGTAGCACCATAGATTTTTTTTAATTCCCTTATGCCAATCTACTAGCCTTTTATACCCCAAAAGACCTTAGATCTATGTGAGGCTAATTGTGGAGTTTAAGCTTTGAGTATAAATAGTAGATGTGCTTGTAATCACATCTTTTGGTGTGAATTTAACTTTTGAAATTTGTATGCTACCTTTTAGATATCATTACCTTTTTATTTAAATAATTTGGATATTAACTTTCTTGATGTATTTTTGTATTCCTCCTCCATATGGATTTCGAAGACCAAACATGGGTGATAAAGATGACTTTAATTTGAATACTTGGGACTATTTTGTTAAGAGAGAGAACCTCAAAGATCATGGGGTCTAAGATTCTCATAAATCTAAGTGAAATAAAAGTGCTATCTTGACTTTGACCTTATTTTATCCAATGTGGAGATGAAAGGAAGGGTAAATCAAGAGGAATAACACATGAAACAATTTAAATTTATTCAAATCACAAAAAATGTGACAAAGGGTAAAAAGGGATATAATTTCAATAAAGTGTGATTCATTATCATGATAATGAGGGACATGGAGGAAAACATGCTAACAAAAAATTATTGTGTAGATTTCATCTAGCAAAAAAAATAAAAGTATAAAGTTGAGAACAAGGATCAAGAACATGAAAAAGTGGTAATTTTATGAGGGTCAGGTCCTATCCATGGTCTTACATTGTAACTTCATAAGGAAAAGATAAATCAAAGAGATGGTAGTTTTGTGAGGGACGTTGAGTCCTATCCATGGTATTATAAAGCAACTCACCAAATAAAAACCTAATGGGTACCAAAAAAAATTAGCAAACAAAAAGTGTGAGAAAAATAAGATGGTGGTAATTTTGTGAGGAATGTTAGGTCCTATCCATGGTCTTACGAAGAAAATCACAAAATAAAAACCCAAGGGGTACAAAAAATAAGATAAAATTTAAGAAGATAAAGAAGACTATGGTACATCAAGAAACCAAAATACCAAAAGGGAGGACTAAAGTTTTGTGAAAAAGAGAAAAATTACTGTAGAGGGAGAGACCTTTGCTTAAGTAACCTAAAAAAAGTGTTAGATAGATGTAGATAGAAAGCATGGCAATAAGAAAGAAACGTTTAGGCAATGTACTTTTTAAGGAATTGTGCATTGGTAGGCTCTTTGAAACATGGCCTTCATTGGTTTGAAGTCGGTAGGTGCTTGGACCAAGAATGCCTTTAATTAAATATGGACCCCATCATTTTTGGGTGTATTTACCTTATTTATCATGAGTGTAGTCTAATTTAAGGACAAGATCACCATTAAAAGTGCACATTTTAACATGTTTGTTATGTTATCTAGTAATGCAATCCTTGTATTGGTGGTTATGTTATAAGGTGGAAAGATGATGTTCATCAAGAAGATCAAGGGCATGAATGTGATCTTTATGAAATTATTCATCGATAATAATACCATTAAGAGATATATGAAGATAAGGAAGTTCAAACTCTAAAGAAAATACTGACTCAAAACAATAGGTTAGAGAAAATGGTGTTGCCCTAGTGGCAGTGCATATGCTAGTCTGATAGGCCCAAAGTTTAGGGTAAGATGAAGATGTCAATCCATGTCCATTTTAATAATTATATTTTGAAGGGTTTTGTTAATAATTTTATAAGTGGCCTTAGCTTGGCCATTGAATTATGAATGATAAGGTGTGGAAACTTTGTTATTGATCTTGAATTTAGCACAAATATATTTAACATGTTTATTTTTAAAGTTACCACCATTATCTGAAATGATGGTATGGGAAACACCAAAGTGGAAAATTATTTTATTAAGAATAAATTTTTAAATGGTAGGACCGATGACATTAACAAGGGGAATAACTTCAATCCACTTGGTAAAATATTTAGTAGAGATGATGATAAAGACGTTTTCATCATGGGAGTGAGGAATTTTACCAATGAGATCAAATCCCCATGTGAAAAATTGCCAAGGAGATTTAATAGCTTAAAGTTTGGATGGAGGTGAATGGATTATTACATCATAAAGCTAACAAGTATTACACTTTTTATCATATTTCATTGCATCCTTTTCAAGAGTAGGACAAAATTAACCCATACATAGGCATTTTCAGGTTTTAGCATGTTCGCTATAGTGGCCACTATAAATGCCCCCATGTGATTGTTCAACAAAAGGAGGGACCTCATCTTACATAACATAATAGAGAAAGGTACCTTCAACATTATGATAATAAAGGATGTTGTATATAAATACATATTTAAAATCTTGTTTATGAATGTGTGTCTTTTCATGAGAATCTAAAGTAGGAGGATAAGTTTAATGTTCTAAAAATTGAATGATATCTTGGTATTATGGGCTTTGGTGAATGGTAGTAGCCTCAATATGGTAAATAAGTGAATATGGTTTCTGATTTGAAGATGGGGATTTTCTTATTTGTATAATAAAATAAGGATAAAAAAAACTTAATGAGGATGAAAGAGATATGCTAAAGAGGCAAGAGATTCAACAATGGATTTTTGATCTCTAGGAATAGGCTCAATAGTGAAAGAGATTAAAAAATTTAACAAGAGTGCTTGTAATTTGATGATATGTGATGATGTTCTCACTTTTATATTGATAATCACCACTAAATTTATGACAAATAAGTTGAGAAACACCTAAAACATGAAGGTATTGAATGTCTAAATCAAGAAAAACTCTCATGCTTAAGATAAGATCTTCATATTTGGACATATTATTGGTGACATCAAAGGTGAAGTGAAAAGCTAAAGGAATGATCTTGCCAAGAGGACTCATGAGAATACAACCTACCCCATCTCTTTGAAATAATTTAACACTATCAAAGCAAAGGGTCCAGGTATCCTCATGCAAGTCAACATTAATTTTAGGGATCTCCTCAATAGCTAATTTTGGTTTAGTAGTACCAGAGGGAGTGGAATATTCATCAAGTTTATTGGCTTCAAGATTGGTGGTAAAGATATTAAATTAATCTTTGAGAGAGATAGCTTGATTAATACCTTTAATGTAAAGGATATTTTCATATGGAAGATCATCTTTAAGGGAAGAAGTGGTTGGAATAGGAGATGTGACAAGATGATTAGCTATGACTTTCCCTTTAACAAATGTTTGAGTGACATGTAGAGATCAAATTCCATAAATAGGACCATACATTTACCAATTATATCTCTAGGAAGAAAGGATTTGGAGAAGAAATGACAAAGGGGGTCAAAATGAATGATGACATAAGTAGTTTGGTAAAGCATGTAATGACAAAGATTTTCAAATGCTAAAAAAATAGAAAGGCAATCATGTTCAACTTTGGTATAACATGTCTCATAATTGATAAGGCTTTAACTAATGTAGTAGATATCATACTCTCTTCCTATTTCATTGTGTTGGGTAAACATTGCCCTAACTGAAATAGGTGTGGAAGAAGTATATAGAATAAAGGGTCTATCATTGGAAGGAGGATGAAATGAAGGTGGGTGAAGCAAAGACCATTTCATGATATCAAAGGATTTTTGACATGGATCCATCCATTCTAAAGTATTAATTTTCTTTAGAAGTGAACTGATGGAGTGGATATGATAAGCCATTTTGAGGATGAATCATCTAATTTCCCCAAGTTTGCCTAAATAAGTATGAATATCAAGAATATATCTAGGGATGGATATGTTGAATATGGCACTAATCTTGGTGGGGTCAATATCAATGCCATAGAGAGAGACTAATAATCTTAAAAAATTCTAGATGTGACTCCAAAGACACATTTGTAAGGATTAAGTCTAACTTTATATTTAAGAAGATGGTCAAAGATGATAGCAAGATCAAAAACATGATTTTTGTAATGTGTGGATATAGAAATGAGATCATCCACATAGGTTTCAATAATTTTATGGATGAGATCATGAAATATGTGAGTCATTGCTCATTTATAAGTGGCTCTAACATTTTTAAAATTGAAGGGCATTTTGACATAGCTATAGGTACCCCATTCCATGGTAAAATTAGTCTTATGTTGGTCCTCGAGGGTGATATGAATCTACTTTTACCCCAAGAAGCCATCTATAAGATATAACATTTCATAATCAGTAATATAATCAACAATGGCATCTATTGAAGGTAAATAGAAGTTATTCTTTAAACAAGAAATATTAAGATTATGGAAATCAATACAAATATGAATGATCGTAGTGACCTTCTAAATGAGGATAATGTTGGAAATCCATTTAGAATAATCCACTAGTTTGATGAATTTAGCATCAAGTAATTTGATGATTTCCTTATTACATAAAGTTGAAACTCTAGCCAAAAAAATTCTTTATTTTTGATGCACAGGATTAGTATCAGGATACGTAATGATGTTATGCAGCACAATATTAGGCCCAATTATAGGAATGTCCTCATAGGACCAAGTGAAAGCCTTATCATATTTGTCAAATAATAAGCTAATATTATCATGTTCAGTAAGTGAGAGCTCATTAGATACTATGATAGGTTTAGGATAAGATAGAGTAACATATTCAATATGAGTGGTTTCTTTAATGAGCATGGCATCATCATCTATAAATTGGTATGTTACATTGGGTAAGGCAAAAATTAGATTTGTTTTGGGATTAATGAATTTGTTGAAGCAAGGAGTTTTAGTTTTAAAATTCCCAATTTTATGATACTATTAAGGAAGTTAAGGTTATTGGGCATAAAGTAACTCAATGATAGATTCATCATTAGGAAAGGTAGGAAGAGGACCATAATAATTGACATCTACTTCAATATCTAAAATTTTATTACCATAATGAGCAGACTTAGAACATATTATATGGACATCTATTGCCTTGACATCAAGTGCAATTTTATAAGTGGAAGAAGTAGATATAGTATAAGATATTGGTGTGTTTTTGGATTTAGTGATAAGATAAGGATCAGATATAATTATTTGATCCAAATTTAGTAAAGGAGGTGTTAGAAATTCTAGAGATTTGAAATTCATTATTTATTATACCACCTAAGGAGTATCGATAAGAAGAAGATTGGTAGGAGTCACATGACCCTTATGATATAAGGTATGATCCATAGAAATGGTATGAACATTTTGATTAAAATCATGAATTTGGGATAAGGTTATTTGATAATGGACATCAAAATCTCTAGATTGAGCTTGGGCCATGATAGAGTTATCATCATATGATGGAGAAATTGTACATATTTGAGAATCAAGGGGAGTTTCAGAGAGTGAAATCCTGATATTACTAAATGTATGAGACATGATGAGAAGATATTGAAATAATTTAGCCACTCCAAAATCTTTGTAAGTGAAGTCATATTGTAGTAGAGAAGGCTCCTGAGCATTGCATGGAGGGGAAAAATTGGTAATCTCATCAATACGAGGAATAGTACAATATCTTGGTAAGAGAGAAAGAGGAATCCATTGTGAAATGAGGGAGGTAACTTGGTAGTATTGTATTTTAAAAATTATTGGGCTCATCATTATTAGAATCCACAAGAGTAAATAATAAATTAGGATTCATGTTGATGAACTCAGGTAAAGGAGGACTATTGATTTTAGGAATGGTAGGAATATGATATTTTGATTTAAGATTGGGAAGTTGAATGCTCCATGGGTTGGGATCAACTTCATGCTTATATCATTTTCCATTATGCAATAATTTTATACATTAAATACTATAAGAATTAATTGTCCTCATTCCATGAGTCTATGGATGACCAAGGAGTATGTTATAAGATAAAGGAAGATCAAGGACCATAAGCTTGGTTTGAACTATTTTAAGTCTAATGGTTAATGAAATCCAAATACAACTAAGTAGCTTTTGATTAGTCTTATCAAAACCATGACAAGTAAGATTAGTTTGATTTAGATGATCCTTTTTATATCCAAGTTGTTGTATAAGCCATAAAGATGTGACATTAATACCAAAACTTTCATCAACTAGACATTTTATAATAAGAGTGGTATTAATGGCTAATTTGATAAAGAGTGGTGGATCATCAAAATAAAAGAGAATTTCATCATTGATCATGTCCTCTTATATTAATTCAATAAAGTGTTTGGAAGAAGGACACATAGTTTCAATGGTATTTATGTTGGTTGGTTAAGATTCAATAGAAGGTGGTTCTTCATCTATGGGAGAAGGATCTTTAATTTCTTGAAGTTATTACATAAAGAATTTATAATGATAGGGTGAAGTATGAACCAACTCCATATGTGGAATATTATAAGGCATAGTGTTGAGTTCTTTAAGAAAGTTCCAATGAGATTTAGAAGAACTAGCATGAGGTTTGGGAGGGAGATTATATTTTGGAGGAATACATGTGGTTGGAGGATCAGAAGGAGGAAGTTATTCCTTAGGTGATCCTATATTGTGATTTGTGGTGATGGTGGTATCTTTAAGAAATTTTTTATCTAAATATGGATTTTTAGGCTTGGTAATGGGATCTTTGTGAGCTAGTTTGTGATGATAGTTAACCTTAGCAGTGTTGACATATTGAGAATTTTTAAAGTATTGCTCATAATCAGTGTTAATGGCACAAAAATTCTTAGAATTTGATTGTTAGAGGTAGAATATTTATAATTTTGTCATTTTTGAGAGGCAATAGTGTACTCTTGATGATGAATATTGATCATAGCTTCATGGTTGAATGAATCACCAGTAATGTAAGAGACAAAAAATTTAGTGAGCCCTATACAAGATTCATGAGAATGCCTAATGTTGGAATAGAACCAAAAAAATATATTGGGATCATACCACTTAAGAGGATCATTAGGATAGATTAAAGTTATTGAGGGCGGTAAAAATTGATTCATTTTCTGAATCAAAAGAGGTGTATGAAAAGGTAAAAGAACATTGATTTTGGAAATTCCTAGTTTGGTTTGTGGGGTATTACTAGTGATAGAATTAGATGTTTAGAAATACCATTTAAGAATACTAGTATTAGGTTTTAATTTTTTCATGATAAAGTCTTGACATCTAGCTTCATTAAGAGCTTCATTAAGTATTTGGGGAGCAAAGGTTCAAACCTTATATTAGAGAGTGGGAGTCAAAGTTGTGATAAAGAGTTTGAATAAGTTATCATCAATCATGTTATGGTTGGATTTATGGGATAAATATTTCCATCTTTTGATAAAGTCATGAGATGATTCAGTTGGATATTTCTTAGCATTGATGAAGTGAATAATACAATTTTTGAGAAGATCATTGTGTTGAAACTCTTTAACTAAAGGATTAAAAAAATCTTCAAGTTGTCAAATAGAATGTTGAGGTATTTTATTATACCATTATAATACATCACAAGTAAAAGTTTTAACTAATATTTTAGTTGTGAAAAAGGTATTAGTTTAGACCACTCTTTGTAAAGGTTGATAAAGGATTTAAGAAATGAGGTAGGGTCTTTAGTCCCATCATATTTGATAGTTGGAGATATGTTACTAATATTAATAGATATAATAAATGGGTATAAATGTTTATTTTGAATGGTTTGAAGCATTTTTTTATTCATTATGAGTTGAGGAATAACATTTCCTGAGGCATCCCTAAGAGGTGGAGGAATGAAATTGGGATTAGCTTGAGGATGAATAGTTAGAGGTTGATTATCCACATTGATTAAATGTTGTTGAAGTTTCATCATTTGATGGGTCTTAGAGTTTTACATAATGTTCATTTATTGGATGACTTGGGCTAAAATCTAAGTTGTGTTAGGATGTGGCTTGGTTTTGGTAGGAGCACTCCCCATTTTGGTATTAGGGGGAGGATTATTAGAAGATGATTTATTAGTGGGGTTGTTGAATAAAATTGTGTCAATTACTCCCACATTAGTTTGAATATTTTGAAAATGAGAAGTTTCTTGGTAAGTATAGAAAGGATTAGATTCATCAATGTCATCTTGAGGTGTTATTTTCACCATATTATAGGTCATAGATGGAGGACAAGAGGTGAACCAAGAGTGATGGTACTCTTGGGAGGAAAAGAGAGGGAGAAATGAACATCCCATATAGTACCTAAATGGATTCAATATATCCAAGAATATTCTGATAGGAGACTTCATTGTGACTAAAGAGAGATGAAAAGAATGTAAAGAAGGAAAGATAGATAACTAGAGTGATAAATAGATAAAGTAGAAAAAGGTACATGATTTATTGGGTTGACCTAGAATAAGAAATAGGGATTAAAAATTGTACAGGGTCGACTAGGTTAATTTGGTCTAGTGAACAGAGACAAGAAAAGAATGTACAGGGTCTAAAAATAGTACAAGGTTGACTAGGTCAATCTAGTACATTACATAGAGGTTAGAAAAAGGTATAGGGTTGATTGGGTCAACCTATTATAATAGACAAGGAAAATGAGAAGGTTGATAACAAGTTATGAACTAAAAAAAGATAATTTTTGTAGATAATCTAGGAAATTAAGAACTAAAAAGAAATAAATAGTCAATTAGATCAATGTTGGCCAATCCAATTGAAGCACACAATACAAAATCTTAAACTAACACTGGCTAATGCAAGTTTTTTCACACATAATTGAGAAAAAAGTAAGTAATCAACTTGAAAAGTAAAGAGATAATTAATTGGTCAACCTAAGAAGTTTTATTAAATTATTAGGAATATCATTTAAAATGTGATGGGAAGTTGGTTGTAAAATAAGGAACTAGATAGAAATCTAAGGATGGTTTTAGGTAATTTGGGATAAAAGGGACTTTAATGGAAATGATACAGGCTTGGTATTGGGGCCTACCCCCTCACTTCACACATCTTAGTGATAAGGGTGTTAGGTGATTAGCCAGAATATACCATTATCCATGTTTTATACTTGACCAGAGTATCAAGTTTGCTTCCTCCTTGGTGATGAAATCCAAGTATGTTGGCCTTGGGTAGACAAATGTTAAAATTCTTGTTTACTTTTTGTGATTTGGCCATGTTTATGTAAAATAAAAATAGTGAAACTAAATGGTTAATTAAAAAACCCTAATTATACTATGTGAACTATTTTAAGCATGCAAGTAACAAGAAAAAAGTGTGAATTAATTATTAGCATATAAGGTTGATTCCAACTTGAAATAAGGTATAGTGTTGACACTATATGCATAAAATATAGAATAGGGTTAAACTTATACTATGGAAGTAAGGTCTAAAAATTAAGGTTGGCTAGGGTCAACCCAATTATTTAGATAACACATAGAACATAGAACTAGGTCGACATGGTCGATCCAATTGACTATGAAATGATAATTTTAAAGATTAAAAAATTCAAATTGAAAGATAGAAAAGAAAGAGAGATGGATAGAAAGGAACTTTGGTGGATCAGAGATTCTAAAAATGAATATTTCTAGTCAAGAAATTTGGAATATGCTTGAAAAATATACTAACTAGATTGACTAGGTTGATCAAGCTTTATATAATATTATTTCTAAGTGCCTATAATATACATGGTTGACTAGGTTGACCTAGTAACTAAATCTAGATGATTGAAAGTGTATAGGGTCAACTAGGTCAACTTGGTATTCTAAACTAAAAGTCTAGAAGTCTAAAAACCTATACTAGGTCATCTGAGTCAATCCAGTTCCCTATCCCTAAAAACTTGCACACAGATATTAGAATTGGGTCAATAGATTTAATCTATTATGATAGATATATGATAAAAATAAAGCTAAAAGGAATGAAATAAATTGAAATAAATATTTCAAGGGTTAGTTTCATGTTGAGTTCACTAGAATGTATGCAATTCTAAATTCATCATGTCTTTAAATCAATCCTGGCTCGAAGAAGATAGAGCATACGTACACTTTCGATTGGGAATATGTTTATAATTAGGACAATGACCAATATGGGGATATGATAGACATAATTATGGGGTCACTTGTCATAATACACCATGCTAGGAAGGGTTCCAAATCCAATAGTCTAACATAATCATGTAACAACCCTAAAAGAGTCCTAGGTTTAATATTCACTCTATTCTAATAAACAAGAAAGTAAATATATTGTAGTGCACACCAAAGGTTGTGTCACAATAAATGGGTTAGTAAAGAAATAAAAACATGTATATTAGAATATCAATTAATCTAACAATTATTAAGACCATAATACATGGAATATGAAGATTAATATTATTTGATACAACACTAATGTTAATTCTATCTACTAAAGAGAGGAGAAAAAAGTTACAATATACTTACCTAAATGTGAACTAATCAAGACTCAATATCTCCCTTGGCCAAAGGGGATTTTAAAGAGGTTGTTGTGGTTTGTAATTATCACTAAGAAATGCCAAATCATACAATAATTATCCACAAGACTAGATTCTCCAAGTATAAACCCTAAGCTAAGACTCCTCAAGTAGAACGGTGGAAGAGCAGATTGTGAAGAAGTGCAAGTGAACAATAAATCTTGATTACATATATAAATAATGATGAAATTATATTATATTTATAGGTAGATATTTCCATAAATCCTCATGGAAACATTGACTATTTAGGGTTGACCCAGTCGACCCTGTATGTTTTTAGGGATAATTCACTGGGTTCGAGCCAGGTCAGCTAAAAGGTGAACAAACCAAAAAGTTGAAAAATACCCCTAAACTATATAGGGTTAACCCTAGTTGACCTAGTAAATCTGATAGTCCAAAAATTAATTAAGGCAAGAAAAGGAAGATGGAAAGAGGAAAAATACTAGAGGACTTTGCAAGGGAGGAGTAATAGCTTTGGGAATGGTTTTAAGAGTTGGTTAGATTGGTAATAATGTGGAAGTAAGGGACAATAATCCTGCAAAGCACCAAAGGTCTTCCCACCCCTTTCTCAATGCACCCCTTAGGGCATGCACTTAGAGATATTAAATATTGATGGGTTATTAAAAGATGTAAATCATTAGTATTTGATAAATTTTGAAAATATTATGTGTATACATTTTCCATGTGGAATTGAAAATAATGACTAATGACCATAGAGCTAATGTTTAGAATTAGTTATATCTTTCCTTATGTAAAGACATTTAATGATAATTATTTTTTATGAATTTATGAATTTGACGTATTATTAATTGTATATGTAAGGAACTTTAGTCATACATATCATTTAGTCATTTGTTGGTTGTGTATTATGAACCTATCTATAATAATTATACAATGAATGCCAACATAAGTTTAGTTTATTAATAGATAGGAAGTGTTGATATTATAATTATTTATTGGGATTAACATGTAAATTTTGATTATGAATGGTTTTCCTTCCCATTCAATCATGATTTTAAAAATAAACACATGCCTTATTTTCATAGTGAAGGTGTTGGTGATATTTGAAATCCTAGTTTTGGCCTTTTAAAGGTATGTTAGGTTGTAGCCTATGACCTCTAATGAGAAGGAAATGTTTATATTATTATATTTGGTTAATAAATCATCACTTTAAAGGAAATAATTTATAAATTATAAATCTTATACTAAAACTTAAAACATATGGGAAGTGTTTGAAACTAAATTTAAGGAAAAATACCTCTCTAATGCACATGGGAAGAATAAAATGTCTAAATTTCAGCTCCCTATATAAAGATCCTTCTTTGTTTTTTACTATAAGTAAAATTTTATTATCTTGATTTATCATGCACCTCACATTCATAATGAAGAGGTGAAGGTCACCAAATTCAAAGTAGGCCTAAGGGATAACATAATATTTGATTTAATCTAAAAAATCCTTTCATTTTTTATGAACTAGAGGAATCCATCTACAAAGATGAAAAAAAGGATATTATTTTCTTTAAGGCCATCATAAGCTTATCAAAAGTATGGTTTGATTCTTAAAAAAAAATAACATGATATTGATCCATATAAAAATAACTCTAGAAAGACTAGAAGTAACTCCATAAAATTTCAAAAATAACAGATTGGGTATAAACCCTACAATTCTCATAAGGATGTTAGATTTACTTAAACACTTGGTATAGGGGCTAAAAAAGTGGCCATTGTGACCAAATGACCTACTTGGTTTTTCTATATTTTTATTATTGATCACTATGATCAAGATTTCCCATTAAAGAAGAAAAGAATAGCATATATTTTTTTAGACTTAGAAAAAAGATTGAAAAATACTAGTCCATTCTCATGGTGGTAAAAGGCCACTTCTTAAACCAATAATGCATATTTTATTTTATTCATGCACAAATTCTTTTCTTTTTTTTATTAATTAATTGTGGATGTAAAAATAAAAAATTGCAATAGGATTAAGAGGTGGATCTAGATTTAGTTGATTACTTGGTATAGGGGCTAATAAAGTGTCCATTGTGACCACATGACCTATTTAGGTTTTCTATATTTTTAGTGTTTATCACTGTGATTGAGATTTCCCCTTAAAGAATAAAAAAATAAAATATGTTTTTTTAGCCTTTGAAAAAAGGTTACAAAATACTAGTCTAGTCTCATGGAGGTAAAAGGCCACTTCTTAAACCAACAAATTTATGTTTTATTTTATTCATGCAAAAATTAATTTACTTTTATTAATTAATTAATTGTGGATGTAAAACTAAAAAATTGAAAGAGAATTGAGAGGTGGAGCTATGCACTAGGAAGCGTTACCATATCATGAAATTGGTTAGTCAAGCTAAAATATACTTAGTGGAAGTGGTCATAAATCTAAATATATACATAATTTTAATAAGGTATTATGATATTATTAAATGCATGGACTTGTTATAGCAGCATGAAGTAAGGTTGAATTATTTCAATAAGATTTCCATTGCCTTGATGAAGAAAAATGAGTTATTTTATTGCAAGGTACTAAAATGCCCACTAATATTTATTTAATAATAACCATGTAGTTATAGAACATAAAAAATAAGGGATATATATATTATATTAAGTTTAATCAATGATATGACCAAATAATAAGAACCTAGTTTGAATGATCATCCCTTACTTTGGGAATTCAAATTTGTGTTCCTGGAAGACTTACCTAAAATACCACTAGTACAGGAGTTTGATTTTATATTCAAAATCCCTCTTGGATCTACCATGGCATAAACATTACCCTATAACATGACTAAATAAACTTTTAATAATTAAAAATGTAGTTATAGGAATTTATTCACAAAGGGTTCATAAGGTCAATTATGTCTCATTGAGGAGCATCATTTCTATTTGTAAAGAATAAGGATGTGATACTATGTTTATACATTTACTATCAAATTTTAAACATAGTTAAAATTAAAACTAAGTAACCACTACTCCATATTGATAATCTCTTTGATCATCTAAAGGACTAAGTAATGTTTTCAAATATCAACTTTTGATCTACATACCATTAACTCAAATTAAAGATGAATACATCTATAACACAACTTTCAAAATAAGGTATGGGTATTATGGATTCATAGTGTTGTCCTTTGGAATAATAAATGAACCTAAAATATTTTGGATCCTTATGAATAATGTATATAGGGACTACCTATATAAATTTACACTTGTATTTATTGATGGTATCATGGTATTTTTGACCATTTTTTACCATAAGTCAAAAATTGATCACCCTACTATAGTCCAAAACTTGATAGAGGGGTCTAGTATAATGTCATAGTTCATTTGATGTGATTTCATATGTTATTAGCCTTGGTCATAGTCCATATTAGTCCTTATGCCATTTTATGTCACTAAAGGGCCATAAATGAAAGTGGTATAGTTTTCTTAGGTATAAAAGTGTTCTAAACTCCTTCTCAATGTCCCTCATGTCAATCCCTATCATATTCCTTGTTAGGAATGTCAGTACTAATAGAAACTTGTAGGTTTTAACTAAAATTTGAGAAAACAAGTGAGAAAGAGGGAGTTTTAAGGATTTTACAACCAATGGGAGAGAGTGGAACATGAGATAATATCGTGTATTGATCCCTCAGCTTCTTTGACTCCATTTCTATGCTTGATCTACTTTAGAAGTGCTAAAAATGGGCCAAAAATGTTCTATCTCTCCATCGCTCCACTAGTTAAGTAAAACTAGTCATCAAGTTTCTTCTTAGTACAACTAATAGGAAGAATTCTAGGTCAAATGCTCTTGATGATGGATATTAAACTTGGTCTTCTTAATTTTAATGTTTGGATTTAGAGGGAGTGGTTTCTTATACTTTATGAACCATTTCCATGTAGGTTTTGCTCCTATTTGAGCTAGTTCATATAACTCAATTAATGAATTTATTTACATAGGATTTTAAATTCATTATCTCATGTTTCCAATGTTTTTTTTCATTTTTAGAAGTGATTTTATGGTCCAAATAGTTTAAATTTTAGTAAGATGTCACTAGTGGACTAGTAGTCAAATTTCACCATTTGCAAAAGGTTTCTTTTTTTTAAATGATTTCACATGAATGTGATGTGCTATGTTTCATTTTTTTTTGTCATATAAATCACATTATTTCCAATCTAGGTCTCTTAAGATCATTTATTGATCAAGGGCATAGTCATATGCAACACACAATCAATTCCCAATAAGTTTCCAATTGCAGTCATAGTGTTTTAAAGTGTGAAAAAAATCATGGAGGTGTTTGAAGACTCAAAAGGGTGTTGGACATATGATTTTAGAATGATCAATCAAACTAAACCTTTCCAATTGATATATGCTTTATTATGATGAATATTTCCCATATATGTATAGTCATACACCATGAATGTTCACCTATAGGTGCTCTTAGGATAATGTCACATTAACGTGGGGTGTGGAAAGTTGCTTCAATCCATGAAATGTTGTGATCTCCCATTTTAACAATTTGAGAGAGTGTAAAGATAGAGTGTAAGGTTAGATTCCATGTATACTACCCATATTCATAGTTATTACTTGTATATAGAAATGTCCACCTACAAGTGGCGGCAAAGATATCTAGAATTTTTGTATGGTGGATGTTCAAACATGTTTGATACCTTCATTATGTTAGTAAAAGATGAATATTCCTTGAGAACCATGTATAGGTTCATATGACTTACACATTGTTCAATTCTTGCATTCATTACCTTGTCAATAACATCAAAGCAAACCTACAGGTATCCTCAAGAGATAACTACATGTAAAAAAGGCATATATCTTGTGTGAATCCCTTAAAGGTGAAGATAATAAATTTGAGGCATTTTGAGAAGGATTTATACTAGTTATAGGATCCTTCATCATGCATATTGTACACTTTTTATCTTCATTTCCTATATAATTATATGCACACCTATAAGTGGCGTACACAGATATATGAAAGTGTTCTATGGAGAGTAATGACATGATTTGAAACCTTTTTAAGGTCCTAGAGAGTAGGAAATACCATGAAAATCATTTTTTTAGCATTGTATTAGCAAGAAAACTTGGATAATTGTATCCATATATAGTAACTATGTTTTAGGGACAAGTTCCCTAAAATCTCCAAAGTAGAGCCCTAAGTACTTTTGGTGCCATTATATAATGGTGTACCATGAAATCCAGATAAGTCTAGATGACTCTATAATTAAGTCCTATCTTAGGGGTAGAGACTTAAAAAATGGAATGGATGTTTGACTAAAGGAAAGTGATTTTTGAGGGCCTCCAATTTTGATATTTGTTCACTACAAACATTCAATGATTTCTACAAGCTTTGAACCCTCAAGTGTTTTCACAACCCAAAGTTGTATTATAAAATAATATATTCATATTACAAGGTCTTATTTAGTTGAGGAAGCACATATGTGGTTAAAAGGTCATCAAAAAGAGTTTAAATTAAAGATATGGACTCAAAACATCACCTATAGGTGTCTTGCCCTTGAAAAAGTCACCTATAGCCTAATTATAGGTGACTCATAAACTCATGTTGTGAACCTATGGATACCAAGCCTATAAAATCAAAACATTTGACATGGTAAAATTATTCCAAAAATTATAGAATGATCCAAAGGTATGTGGCACTAATTTCAAGTTTGATAGCTACCTATAGGACTCATGTTGCTCTAATAGGGTCAACTATTGTTGACTATTGTTAATAGCGTTCTAAAGTTAACTGCCTTGGTGACTAGATTGACATGCACATGATATGAGGTGACCTTGAGAGATTAAAAATTTTCTTTTATCAATATCTTATAGTTCAATTTTTTAAACACACCTACATTATTCCCTTTTTTTCCTAAGATAGTCAACTACAGCTGACTATGACATGACAATGAGATAGAACAAGGGATTAAGAGTATGCCATGGCATGAATATGATGTCAGTAGACCCAAATGGATGTAAAATTTCAAATAACACTAAAATAAGGTGTTTAATAACTTTATTCAATGTCCAAACATGTAAATATACCTACAAGTGTCACACCCCAAACAAGACAACATAGTCATAATTGACTTTAACTGAGCATGTCAAGAAAATGTGAATGTACCTTAGGTTGGTAATGAAAAATGAGTATTAGGCATGGTTATATCTTCCTAATAATTTATTATTACATATAATTATGCTCATAACATGGAAAAAAATCATAGAAGGGCCCTTATAAATAACCTACAACCTATACTAGTAAAATATGCACACAATCAACATCTTAGAAATTTGTTTTGGATTTTATGAGATTTGAATGGGAAATTGATATGATAAAGCCATAATAAGTTGTATATAACATCCTAATAAATTTTTTAAACCAATCATATGTTCATTTTTTTAAGAGTATATGGGATATACCCTATGTTTTGTCTTGGATAGAGGGCACTCCCCAAGGGTGCAAACTTATAGGTTTTGAAGAAAGGAGATGGCAAGGTGAGATAGAAGATATGGAAACTTTAATAGAAGATATAATTATCTATTTAATACCTATTAAAAAATTTCAAGGTGGTCTAATCCCACATGGGAGTAGACAGACCTATTAGGTCTCAACTAGGTCTAAATCCCAAGAAGGAGTCAATTTCATTTATAAAACTTTATAGACATTCCAAATAATTATATAAATTTCATTTGGAGTCAGGAGTGTTTCAAATATTGTTATTAAAATAATACCATAAGTAAACCATTTCTTGGCTTAAGAACATCACAGGTGTGTAGAATGCATGAAAAGACTCGAGAAGCTAACTTGAGATGCTCACACCTACATAGACACTTTTCATGGGAGTCTAAGGATTTGGGGGATGTTTAATAATTTATTTAAAAATTATTGTGTAATTTATTTAGAGTTTCAATGTTATACCTATATGAACAATCTTTAGAGGGCAATCTCACTCTAAACCCTCTAAAACCCTTAGTAGTGACCTTATTGTGGAGATTGAGTATGATATGCATACATATGGAATTAAATGGCTTATAAAATTATTTTATATTTCAAATGAATCTCCAAGTATCATTCACATCAACTTTATACCTACCCTACTTGTATAGATAGGGTGCTAAAGAAATTTTCTTGATAATTTTGTGTGTTGTATATATATGGAAGGGTTTCAAAGGATTCAATCTACTTTAGGAGATATATTTAGACTTAAAATAAACTATAATTCCATTTAATACTTTATATAATCTCATAAACATATCTACAATTCCCTTCATCCTAACCAGTCTAAAATGGCATAGTGAATAAGCTAGTGAGAGAGTGAAAACTTCTAGTGGGAGGCCTTTTAATGTTTTCTTAACGAATATAAGGCCATAAGGGGTCCTAATAGGTGTCATAAACTCATATGTATTGATAATATTGGAAAAATATAGACTAACTTTGGTGACAATTTTGAGGGGTGAGTGAAAGATGAGTTATTTAGATTGCAAGCAATGATAACTCATGTCTAGAAGAAAATTGATGATTAGGGATACAACCAATGCATGGTGGAGCATGTATACAACTGATAATCTCAATTAAATCATCACATATCTCCCTATTCAACTTTGGGATGTTATAATAATTCCAAAGGATTAAGGTAATTTTTTTATTAAGCAATTGAAGAGTTATATGCCACATTTCAATAGTTTCATGTTTTGTGGGACATTTGTCTAAGTAGACCTTTCACGGTATATTTAATATTACTATCTCCTAAATTTGTAACTCTTTTTCTCAACATGACACATTTCCTAGTGATTCTTTTACTTCTTTATTCTCACCTCTCTCTCCAATTCTATAAGTAGTAGCCATTTTGGATTTTGAGACTAATACCACATCTGGTATAATTAAATCCCTACTATTTTTATGTCATATTTTGCCTTTGAATAATAAAAAACATATATTTTTGAATTCATAAACATATTATTTGAGTGTTTCAAGTGATGAATGGTTAAGTCTTATGATTTTTTCCTTGCTTTTCCTTATCCTTTCATGTCTTATGAAAGAATTTCTCATTCTAACAGGTCATATAGAGTGTAGTTAGTTTATTAAGATCCCTTCAAGTGTAAGAGTGTCCTTAGATTCAAAAATATGATCTTTGGTCTACTTAATTTGAGTGGTCTCATTATATATCACCTCTATATAGAAACACTTATGTTAGAACATCATTAGATTTGAGACTAGTTTATAGATCTTGTTCTTAGTGAAAGATAATATGATAGCATAGTGGATATCTTCATGGTGTATCACCCCCTATATTAAATTTTTTTATGTATATTTCTATCCCTTATCCTATTAGGTGTGAAGCTTGATTATCTTCTAGGATCAGAGGTTAAAATTATGATGTTATTTCAGCCGAGTTTGGATCCCATTCTTTATATCCCTTATTAAATTGTAATTTTGTAGTCAATATAGGCCATTGATTATAGGTTTCTAGATATAACAATGGAGGTTATGTTTAGGTGTTTTTTTTCCTAAAATGTATTAAGATATGGTTGAGAGAAAAAATTGAAAAAAAAAGGAATTAACATAGAGTGTAGGCAAAAAATGTAGAGAGGTGTAATAGGGTTTGTTATAGGATTTTGTTTATCTATTGTATTGCTAAGATAATATATTGGACAAGTTTGGTGGATACATCCCATTTTGGGTGAACCACATTAAATTTGTTGTCTCCTATTATGTGTATGTTTTTTTTTTTTTAAATATATGATTAATTCATTTCATAGTTTCTCTTGTATGATATTTGGGGATAAATATAGGTTTTAATTTATCCTAACATTTCCCTCAAGTAATCAGTAGTATAGGTGATAAGCACTTTAAGAAAAATTCAAGGAGCTAGCCCTTAAAATAGAGGTTTACTTCTCTTATAGGTAAGCCCACATACCTATAAGTATTCTAATTTTTCCCAAATCTTAGATTATGTTTGAAAAAAATCCTCTAGAGTGTAGGATTTGGTGACAATGGTTCTAGCACACCTAGTGGGACCCATTATATTTAAGATAAATTTTCAAGGTGGATGTTGGTTTTGATAACATCAGATGTAAATTGGTGTGATTCTTAGTATTTTTCAACTCCATTCAAGATAAAATCTAGTTTAAGGCCATTTTTTGTCATAAATTTTCTCTCATACTTAATGGTCCTTACTAGGTCATCACCTAGTAGATTGCTCAATTCTATCAATACACCTATTTAGCCTAAAATTCCTCTTGAAGTTTAATACCCTCATCCTAATATACCTTTTGAAGAGTAAGAATATTTTGTTAGCCAAGAAAGTGAAGAGATTCAATAAATTGAGGTTCTTCAAGAAAACATGGCTAGGCAACATTCCTTTCCTTCCTTAATACTAAAAATCTAATTCACCTTCAGGCTTATGATGGCATTCCTCTTAATGATATAAAGAGTGTGCCTAAATTCAATGGTGAGGGTCATTCACACCTAGTGAACACATCAGTTATATCTCTAATTTTTCCAGTTTTCATAATGTTATTAAGGATAATATTGCCATTAGACTCCTTAGCATGTCCTTTAGAGGGAAAGATCTTGATTGGTATAGGAATTTTCCTGGTAGATGTATCACATCATGGGATGAATTTGGAGTATTCCTAAATTCAAGGTTTGAAAATGAAAGTGACCATACTTCTCTCATACATCAGCTCATTGTGATCAAAAGATCTCCCAAGGAAATAATGTATGACTTCAATGAGAGGTTTCAAAAAACTTGGTATAGACTACCTCCTTTAATGAGACCACCTACTATATTTGTCTTCCCTACATACTTGAGAACCATTGGTATTGATATTTCTATTATGATTCAATCTATAGATGGTTTCACTCTTATCGAAGCATATGAACTTTCTATTAGAGCTAAGAATGGCCTCATTCAAGATGGAGAACTACCTCCTAAAGTGTTTATGCCCTTTCTACCTAATATCCCAACTACTGCTCCAAATATATTTGAAATTTCTAATGCTAAATCCAAGCCTAAGACTATTCCTAATAAAGTAGAAGATGATATTGGTTGGAGATCAAGATTCCTAGCCTTAGAGGCTAAAACTAGGTAAGACAATAGGCAACAAGGTCCCTATCAAAACCCCTATCCCTAATAACATAAATATGGTCAACAATATGGGAGATAAATATTCAAGGTCAACCTAACTTCAATAGGCCTACCAATGTGTAAAATCCTAATTCTACATCCAACACAAGAGAGATGGTACCAGTGTATAGTAACTTGTTGTAAGGAAAAAATTATAAATAGGGCCGATTAATAGATATAAATGAGGGTGGAGAGAAATATATGGTGGATTAAGGAGGATTCACTCCTCTTCTATCAGTTGGAGATGAAGTCATGATGAAAACAAGTGAAGGTGGATAGCCTCAAGGAGGATCTTCACCAACTTCTTTATTGAGTACACTTTTATGCTCAATCAAGGAACTTATGTTATAAATAATGCTAGATATAAGATTGAGGCTTTTTTAGTGATAATAATGTACCTACAAGTTCATCCAATCCTCTCATAAGGCAATAAGGCATGGTTACAAATATGGTAGTCCCAAACAATCCTACACATCCTCCAAATCAGAATGTTGGAAGGACTATCAAAAGCACCTCAACTCCTCAAGTTTTAAGAACTTAATTTTTTCCAAAGACCCAATAAAAAGTGGTTATGTCTTCTCTAAATATAGTGGACTTATTAAATAACACCAAGATATCCATTTCCCTTTGGGATGTCCTTCATATGCCTGGCCAAAAAGAGCTCCCAAGAAAATAGCTATCCAATATATGTACTAGTCTTTCACCTTAAATTCAAATCAATGATTATTTTTCACTTAAAATTCCCCTAAAACAATTATTTAACCATATATAAAATCTGAGAATCCTCAAACTTTCTACCTCACTCTCATAGTGGGCGATAAACTAGTCCATAATTGCATAGTTGATATTGGTGCTTCTACATCAGTCATGCTGAAGTTTATAGCTGATAATTTGGGCCTAAAATATGAAACCTATTTAAAAGGAGTGATTCAATTATAAGTTAATCCTACCAATACAATAGGTTTTATCAAAATCTTGGAGGTTTTCTTCTATGATTGTTCTAGTTTTCCCATCCTTTAATACATTGTAATTATGGACCTTCTTGCTCATTTTGCAATATAACTTTCAAGATATTTTATAGCTAAGATAAGGGAGATATATCCTATATAATTAGTCCTTATTATCCTTCAAGATAATATATGGAGTAAAGGTAAAAATAATAACTCAACCTCTTTCAAGGTTTCACATTAAGCCTTATGTTTAAATAAGTTCAAATTTGAATTGTGTAATCAATGAGGAAAAGGATTCTATTAAGGATGATGGAACTTATTCCAATCTTGAAGGAATTTATGATTTATTTCTCGATGAATATGGTAATAACACCTATGAAAATTATTCTTATGATTTCATGGAGTAAACTGATCTAGGAGTGTATTGTATACATGAAGAAGGAATACCAACACCTCTACTTGCCAAGGAAGAAGATGAGGATGATGAGATGTGGAAAATATTTTTTGATGGTTAAAGAAGTAAAATTAGTGTAGGAGTTGGTTTTATTTTGTTTTCCCCATATAAAAAATAGTACTATTCTTCATATAGGTTCCATTTCATTTTTTATTGCAATGTGGCTAAGTATGAAGGTTTGATTCATGGCCTTCAATGGGAAGGAGAAAAGGAATCAAGAATTTTCAAGTATATAGAGATAGTGAATTGATTTTGCATCAAGTTAGGAATGTGGTTTATACCAATAACCCTTTTTTAAATTCATATAAACATATGGGTATGGTATTTTCTTGAAGACTTCAATGCATTCAACATACAATCAGTCCCAAGGGAGTAGAGTAATCATAATGATAGACTAACTACCATAGGAGCACAATTTGATACACCAACTACCCAGAAAGAGGATGGAAACCAATCTCACATTAATATAATTTTTAACCTAACATACCTAATAATTAGTTGTCTTTTCAATTTTTATATAGTGACAAACACCTTGCATACTTCTTAAAAATGAAGCTAAGTTTTCCTCAAGAAATCAAAAGACTACAAAAATAGTTTGATAACTAGATTGTGGAGCTAATAAAAAATAAGATACCAATGTCTTGGTGACATTATAAATTATCATTAATTAGGATGATATAAATAATAATTAAAAGGTTAATATATATACAAAAGAGGAAAACTATGAAAGGGTCTTGATATTCAAATACAAACTCCTCAAACTAGGCAAGGTATGTTCTACATTAGAGAACCAAGCATTCATTGATTTGTGTAGAGATTTTCATGACATATTTGCTAGGGAATATAAAGATATAAAATGATTTGATATTAACATAGAACACCATACCATTGAACTAGAACCTAGAGTTAAATTGGTTAGGCAAAAACAAAGGCCTATTAACTCCAAGGTTGAACAACTGATGGGGTTAGATCATACCAAGCTCCTTGAATCTAAAATAATCTTTCCTATCAATCATTAAACATGGGTAGATAACTTTTTGCCTACTAAAAATTATAATGGGGACATAATAATTTGTGTGGACTTTATAGATCTTAATAGAGTGTCACTTAAAGATCACTATCCTTTACCCTCAATGGAGTAGATTTTAAAAATTATTTTAGGTTCTCAGCATTTTTCTCTCCTAGATGGATATTATGGTTATAATAATATCCTAGTGAATTAGGATGAGAAGTTTAAGATATAATTAACTAAAAATGGGGGAGTTTTGCTTATAGGAATATTCCCTTTAGTTTGTCAAATGTTGATGCCACCTTTCAAAGAGTAATGGACATGGCCTTCAAAGGTTTGATCAATAAATTTTTTTTGGATTATCTATATAATATAATAGTGTTCTCTAAAGATGATAATGAACATAAAAAAATCTTAAGGAAAGTGTTTGAAACATGTAGGTAGTATGGAGTATCTCTCAACCCCAAAAACATATCTTTGTTATCTATGAAGGTAAGCTCTTAGGACATATTATTTCTATAGATGGTTTGATTATTGATCCTAAAATGATAGAAGCTATTCTAAGCCTATCATTTCCCTTGCATAAGAAATGTATGCAAAGTTTCTTAGGAAATATATATATTTTAAGGAGGTCCATACTTGGTTTTACATTTTTGGTGAAGCCTATCACATCCATGCTCAAAAAGAACCAAGTCTTTTCTTAGACTAAAAAAGGTAAGAGAAGTTTTGAGGCCATTAATAAATCAATTGCATAATCTCCTACTCTTTTGAACCCTAATTTTTCTAAAGACTTCATGTTGTATTCATACTTACTAACCTTGATACTATCTCAGTTATGCTAATGAAAAATAATGATGAAGGTGTGGAACAACCAATTTCATTCTTTAGTCAATGTTTGGAAGATTATGAATTCAAGTACACTTTTGTGTAAAAAAAGGTATTTATTTTTGTAATATTACTAAATAAGTTTAGGCATATGGTGTTAGAGAATAAGATTCACGTCCTGGTCTCTCATCCTAGTACCAAAGAGTTTTTCTTGAGTAATGACCTTAGTAAAAAGAGGGCAAGGTAGATTACTAAGGCAATATAATATGATGTTGATATCAAAGTGAAAATTTTGATAAGGGTTAAAAGCTTTTGTGAACATCTATCTTTATATCTCCAGGATTCAAAATAAGAGGCTTTAATCAATCATGATTGCTCCAAACCAATTGGTTCCTTACCTATACAAATTTGGACACAAGATGTTATTAGATTTCTTTAAAGTGGTGAATATCCTAAATGGTATGAGTAGATACCAAAGGAGATAATTTAGATTTTAAGATATTCCTTTTTTCCTTGTAGATGGTGGGATTTTTAGAAGAGACACTAATGTTATGATATTGAGATGCATTGAAAATGATCAGTTTGGAGTGTTTCTTGAGAAGTTCCATGATGGAATAATAGGAGGTCTTTTCTCCCTAAGAACCATAGTTTCCAAGATCATGAGGGTAGGATATTATTGGCCTGGTCTCTTCAAGGAATATTATGCTTTGGTAATGTGTATATAATGTCCTTTATTTATAGGAAAATATAATCTTGTAGCTCTCCCTTTGAGGTCTATCCAAGCAGATCAAACTTTCATGTAATGGGGTCTTGATTTAATTGGTACTATAAACCCCCCATCAGGTGTTGGTTACAAATGGATACTCATAGAAAATAACTAATTCACAAGGTGGGTTGAGGTAGTGGCATTGAAGGAAGCTAATGGTAATGATATCTTAGAGTTTTATAAATGTATCATAACAAGGTTTGGAACTCCTACTATCATCTTAAATAATGCACTTACTTTAATTGGTATTAGGATAGTTGATTAGGAAGATAGTAATGGCATATAATTTATCACTTCATCCACCTATTACCCTCAAGGTAATGGGTTGGTTGAATCTACTAACAATAATTTCATCATAATCATTAAGAAAACTTTGGAGGATAATCAAATGTCTTGGCACACTAAACTGAAGGTAACCCTATAGGCTGATAGAATAACTCCAAAGAGATCATTAGGTAATTCTCTTTTTGTGCTTGTTTATGGAAGCAAGGCTAGGGTTTTTATATCCCAAGAGTTTCCTACCGTAGATTTATCACATCAACTAGAGTTTCTTGAGAACACTCCAATGGAGGTAAGGTTGATAAAATTAATGGAGTTGCAAGAGACTAGAGATAAAGCTCATCAAGCTATGGAACATCACTAAATACTAATGAAGAGATATTTTGATAAGAAGGAAACTATAATAACATTCCAAGAAGGTGACATAGTGTTAAAATGGGATGAAGATAGAGCAAAACTAGGGAGACATACCAAATTTGATACCTTATGAAGTGGATCATATGTCATCATCAAGTACAAACAAAGTAACTCTTTATAATTAGTAAGGATGAATGAAGAGGAGTTACCTATCCTTGTAAATGTGATACATTTAAACCCTTGATATTAAGAAAATAAAATTTAGTATTGTAAATATTAGGTTAGGTGTGAGTTTTGTTTCAGTTGTGTGTGTTATATTTCATAAGTGTTCTTGAGAACACATGTTTGTTTCCATTTGGTGTGTCTTGTTTTGTGTCTTTTTATTTTTTGTTTGGTGTGATTTAAAAGGCAAATTGTGTTTAAAAACTATTTATAGGTGAATCCATGGCCCAATGGATAATGTTAGGCTATTGGTCTTGACATAGCAAGCATACCACCTTTGGGAAATCGCCAAGAATATTAACCATTTTTTACTACAAGTTAAAATTAGATCAACCCCCTATAGTCCAAAACATGATATATGGGTATATTATAATGTCATATGGTGTTTCATAGTTCATTTTATGTGATTACATATGTTATTAGCCTTCTCCATAGTCAATATTAGTCCTTATGTCATTTTATGTCACTCAAGGCCCATAAATGGGTCACAAATGAAAGTGGTATGTTTTTATTAGGTATAAAAGTGTTATAAAATCATTATCAACATCCCTCATGTTACTACCTATCAAATTCCTTTTCAATAATGTCATTACTAATAGAAAATTGTAGGTGTTAATTGAAAATGAAGAAAACAAGTGAGAAAGAGGGAGTTTCAAAGGTTATACAACCAATGGGAGAGAGTGGCACATGGGATAATATTTTTTAGTGACCCTTAAGACTCCCTAACTTCATTTCCATTATTTATCTACTTTTTAAGTGAAATAATTGTTCCAAAACCATTTTATCGCTCCATTACTCCACTAGGTAAGCAAAACTAGTCACCAGGTTTCTTCTTGGTATGACTAATAAGAAGACTTATAGGTAAAATTATCTTGGTGGTGGATATTACACTTGGTATTATTTTTTTTCATGTTTTTATTTGGAATAATTGTTTCCTATAATTTATAAACCATTCTTAACAAGTTGGTTGTTCATTTTTTGCTTGTTATTTCCCATACTCTCCAAGTTTTGCTCCTATTTGAGCTATTTTATACAACTTAGTTGATGAATATGGTTAAATATGATTTTAAATTAATTATATCATATTTATCATGTTTTTTTCATGGTTAGAAGTGATTTTATGGGTCAAACAGTTCAAATGGTAAGAAGATGTCACTAGTAAACTAGTAATCAGATTTCACATCTTGTAGAAGGTTTCTTTCTCTAAAATGGTTTCATGTGAATGTTATGTGTTTATTCATGTTTTAATATCATATAAATAAAATTATTTCCAATATATTTCCATTAATATCATGTATTGATCAATGACATAGTCATATACAACACATAGTCAATTCCCAACAAGTTTACAACTGCAGTCATGGTGTCCTAAAGTGTGAAAATGTTCATGGAGGTGTTTTAAGAGTATAAAAAAAAATTTAAATATACTTGTAACATAATAAATCAAACTAAACCTCTCCAATATATATATGCCTAATTTTGATGAATGTTTCCCATGTATGCATAGTCATACACCATAAATGTGCACCCATAGGTGTTCTCAAGAGAATGTCATGTTGAGGTGGGGTGTGTAAAGTTGTTTCAAGACTTGAAATTTTTTGGAATCCCATTAAAACACTTTTATAGAGTTTAAATATATATTATAAGGTCAAACTCCATGTACAATACCCATATTCATAGATACTACTTGTACATAAAAATATCTACCTACATGTGGCCCCACAAAGATCTATAAGTGTTATATGGTGGATGTTCAAACATGTCTGAGACAATAATCATGTTTTTAAGAGATGAATATACCTTTAGAAATATGTATAAGGTCATATGACTTACACATTTCTCAGGTCTTACATTCACAACCTTGTCTATAACATCAAAGTAGACTTAAAAGTGTCCCTAAGAGATAACTACATTGAGAAAAGGAATATAGATTTTGTGAATCCCTTAAAGGTTAAGAGAATAAATTTGAGGTATTTTGAGAAGACTTGAGATTGGTTGTAGGATCATTCACCATGCATATTGTACATTGTTATCCTCACTGCTTGTATAACTATATACACACACCTATAAGTGGATTACACAGAGATATGGTGTTATATGGAGAGTAATGACATGATTTAAAACCTTCTTGAGGTCCTAGAGAGTAGTAAATATCATGAAAATGATGTTTGTATAATTGGACTAGTAATCAGAAATGGATAATTGTATCCATATATGGTGACTTTGTTTTAGGGATAAGTTCCCTAAAAGCTCCAAAATAAAGCCCTGGGTACTTTTGGTGCCATTATATAATGTTGTAACATGAAATAAAGATAAGTATATATAGTTAGATAATTAATTCATATCTTATGGGAAGATACTTGAAAAAGGGAATGGATGTGTGACTAAAGCAAATTGATGTTTGAGGGCCTCCAATTTTGATATTTGTTCACTACAAACATTCAGTGATTTATACAAGATCTAAACCCTCAAGTGCTTTCATAACCTAAAGTTTTAGTATAAAATCATCTATTCATGTTAGGTGGTATTTTTGAGTTTATGTAACATATTTTTGGTTTAAATTTCATCAAAATGAGTTAAAACACAAGATATTGACTTACAACATCACCTACAGGTGTCTTACCCTCAAAAAAGTCACCTACAACCTGACTGTAGGTGACTCATAAACTCATGTTATGAACCTATGGATACTAGGCATACAAAATAAAAATAAAAATTAATGTTAAAATGATTCCAATACTTATATAATGATCCAAATGTATGAGGTACTAGTTTCAAGGTTGATAGCTACTTATAGGCCCCTTATTTCTCCAACATGGTCAACTACTATTGACAGTTATTAACAATGTTCTAAAGATGACTATATTGGAATAAAAATGATACAAGGTCACATTTAGAGCTTCAAAAAGTTCTTATATCAATATCATAGAGTTAAATTTTTTATACACAACTATATAATTCTCCTTTTGCCCTAATATAGTCAACTACAGCGAAAATTGACATGATAATGAGCTAGAATAAGGGATTTAGAGTATGTCATGGCACAAACATGATGTGATGATATAAAAATTGATGTAAAATGTCAAATAACACTCCAATAAGATATTTAAGGACTGTATTCAAGTTCAAACCATGCAAATATATACCTATAAGTGTCACTCCCTAAGCAAGGCAACACAGTCGTAGATGATTGTAACTGAGCATGTCAAAAAAAGGTGAAGGCACCTTAGGTTGTTAATGAAACATGAGTATTAGGAATGTTTATATATTCATAATAATTTATTGTGATTTATCATGATTCTCATGACATGGAAACAAAGCATATAAGGGCACTCAGAAACAACCTACAGCCTATACTTGCAAAACATGCTCAGAGTCAATGTCTTAGAAGTTTGTTTTGGGTTTTATGAGATTTTAAGGGGTAATTGATATGATATAGACATTAAAAAAATTTAAAAACATCCTCATAATTTTTTAAAACCCCTCATATGTTCATTTTTTCTAAAACTATAGGGGAGATACCTTCTATTTTATCTTAGATAGAGGGCACACCCCAAGGGTGCAAACCTATAGGTTTTAAAGAAAAGAGATGACAAGGTGAGCTGGAAGCTACGTAAACTTTAAAATAAGATATAATGACCTGTGATATACCTATTCCAGCATAAAAAATAATTCGCATGTGACTCAAACATTTCAATGTGGTCGAAGCCCACATGGGAGTAGACATACCTATTAGGTCTCAACAAGGTCTCAAGCCCAAAAAGGGGCCAATTTCATTTCTAACACTAAATATAAATTTAAAAAAATTTAAAAACTTTAATGGGGAGTAATAATGAGTGTTTCAACTTTTTTAATTCAAATAAGACCATAAGCAAACCATTTATTGGCTTAATAACATCGCAAGGTGTGTCGAATGCATGAAAAGACTCAAGAAGCTAACTTGAAATGCTCACATCTACATAGACACTTTGAATATGAGTCTAAGTATTTTTGGGATGTTTAATAAGGTCTTGAAAAATTATTTTTTTTAATTTATTTAGATTTTTAATGTCATACCTATATGAACAATCCTTAGAGGGTGAACTCACTCTAAACCCTCTAAAACCCTTGGTAGTGACCCAATTAGGAATATTGAATAGGAGATGCATCAAATTTGTATATAACAGATTATAAAATTATTTTATATTGTATATGACTCTCTATGGATCCTTCCCATCAACTTGAGACCTACCCTACTTATATAGATAGAGTGTTTAAGAGATTTTCTTGAAAATTTTGTGTGTTGTGCAAATATGGAAGGGTTTCAAAGGATGAAATACACTTTGTGAAATATCTTGGGAATTGAAATAACATATTATGTCCATTTCATGCATAATATAATCCCATTACCATCTCTACAAGTCTATTCATCCCAACCAATCTAAACTATCTTAGTGAACAAGCTAGTAAGAAAGTTAAAACCTCAAGTGGGAGGCCTTTTAAGGTCTACTTGAAGAATATAAGGCCATGATGGGTAATAAAAAGTTTCATAAACTCATTTTTATGGATCATATTATAAAATTTAAGACTAAATTTGGTGCCAAATGTGAAGGGGGAGTGAAAGAGGAGTTATTTAGACTACACGTAGTGACAACTCATGCGTAGAATAATCCTAATGATTAGGGATGTAAATAATTCATGGTGGATCATGTATAGAGCCCCTACCTATAAATTAAATCATCACATCTATCCATAGTTATATTTGTGATTTTATAATAAGGCCAAATGATGAAGGTAGTTTTTTGAGCAAGTAATTAAGAAGTTCTACACCATATTTCAAGAGTTTCATTTTTTTTTGGGACATTTGTTCAAGTAGACATTGCATGGTATATTTCATATTCCTTTGTCCTAAATGTGTAACTCCTTTTCTTAGCATGACACATTTCCTAGTGAATCTTGGAAATCTTTCTTCTCACCTCTCTCTCTAATTCTGTAAGTAGTAGCCATTTTGGCTTTTGAGACTAATACCACATCTAGTATGGCAAATCCATTCTAGTTTGATGTCATATTTTTCATTTTAATAATATAAAAAATACGTTTTTTGGTTCATAAACATTTTTTTTGAGTGTGAAAAGTGATGAATGGTTAATTATTATGATTTTTTCTTGCATTTGCTTATCCTTTCATGTCTTATGTAAGAAGTTCTCACTATAATAGGCCATATAGAGTGTATTTAGTGTATTAGGATACCTTAAATTATGAAAGTATCCTTATATTCATAAATATTATCTCTATTATACTTATTTTGAGTGGTCTCATTACATATCACCTCTATATAGAAACACTTATGTTAGAACATCTTGGGACTTTGATACTAGTTTGTAGATTTTGTTCTTAGTGAAAGAGAATATTATAACATAGTGTATATATTCATGGTGTATTACCCCCATATATTATATTTTTTATTCATATTTATATACCTTTTCCCTCAATCAATTGGTATTATAGGTGACAATCACTTCAATACAAATTTAGGGAGTTATCCCTTAAACCTAGAGGTCAACTTCTCCTAAAGGTAATCCCACATACCTAGAAGTATCCCAATGTTTCCAAAATATTAGAGTAGGCTTGAAAAACATCCTATAGGATGAAATATTTGGTATTAATATGTATATTAAATAATATAAAATAACATGATCACCATATGTGAATAGTGTAACAATGACTTTGTGATCATAATCTATTTTGAAAGCCATCTAAGTGTTATTTTTTCAAAGATGAAATTCATTATGTGTGACATGTGATTAAAAAATATGGTTTACCTATTAAACCTACCAAGTTAAAATTCAGTATGCATTCCCTTACCCTAAATAATGTGCATGAAGTTATAAGTTATATGGGACTCATGGGGTACTACAAGAGGTTCATTTAGAAATTCTCCAATGTAGCCAACCCAATAAATTCATTGGAGTGAAAGGGAAATAATTTTTTTTTAAATATCAAATTTGAAATGATATTTAATAAGCTAGAAGAATTTATTATAATAGGACATATTTTACTAATTTATTTATCCAAATGGGAACTTTATGTTTGGACAGATTCCTATAAACAAGTTATAGGTGGTGTGTTGTCTCAAAATGGATGTGTGGTAGCCTATGAATCAATAAATATTCAAATTCCTCTCACATGATTTATATCTTGTTACAATAAGATACACATTAAAAATGTGGAGATATTATCTACTAGGAAAGCATTTTTTGATAAAATAATATCATCATAAGATTTAGCATATCTTCTCATTGGATAATTTTAAAGCTAGATAGTAGAGGTGGTTTGATTTCATCAAGGATTATGATTTTGATATTGAATACATCAAGGAAAAGTAAAATAGAGTTGTTGATGCCCTAATTTCAAGAGCATATATTTATATTCTATCCCAAATTTAGTATGAATTCTAGGACTTTGTCCTAGAATAATAGCCAAAAGACCTTTGTTACATTAAAATATGAGAAATCGGACTACAAATATGGATGAATAAAATTTATATTTTATTTTTGATGTAGATGGATTTTTTAGGATTCAAGGTAGGATTTATGTATCTTCTATAAATAATATAAGACTATAAGTGTTTTATGAAGTGAAAAATTCAGCCTATTATGCACATCTAAGTGTGAGAAACATGTTTCACAAGATGAAATTGTACTATTTTTGGCATGGACTAAAAAACATATGTTTTTAATTTTTCTTGAGTGTCAATGAGTGAAGACTGAACACTACCACCCTTGAGGAAACATTATACCCCCATGGCATAAAAATTACAAAATGGGTAATTATATCCATGAAATGTATATCAATTTTTTGTCAGTAATGAAATCTCCATGATAAAATTATAGTTGTGGTTGATAAATTTATAATGGTATCTCCCTTCATACCTATAAATTTGAAGGATGATGCATCCAACCTTGTGGTAATATTTGTCCATCATATTATGATACTTCATATAATTATTGAAGTGGTCATTTCATATAGAGATAATTTGTCTACATCCAAATTTTATAATGCTTTTATTGTGTTTTCAACTTAAATTTTATTTCAATGTATGACATGAAAACATATGGGTAGACTAAATGGGTCAACCAAGAGGTTGAGAAAATGTTGGTCATGCATGCCATAGATCATCCCTCTAAGTGGGAAGAATATATTCCATTGATAGAGTTTGTATAAAATAAATTATACCATTACTCACTAAAGATGACACTTATTGAGGCATTTTATAGTAAAAAACCTAGAACTCCACTTGGTTGGGATAGTTTGAACAATAAGGTCACTCCTATAACTATTTTTTTCATTATTATGACATACAAATGAAAATTACAAGACAAAAAATAATATAGGATTTATATTAAAAAAGAGATATGATAATCTAAATAAAACTAAATAATATTCAAAATTATAGATAAATTATTTTTAAGAGATGACCCTAAAAAATATCCATTAAATGTATCAAGGCATCTAAACTATCTCCTAGATTTTGGGGCCTTTTGATGTGATTGAAAGAATCAATCTAGTGGACTATTGATTGGATCTTCTCCCTTCTCTTTTAAAAAAAAATATTTTTTCCAAACTTTAGTACTTAATAAATAAGTATTTTATCCTTCACATATGATTGATTGACATAACTTAAAGGTGGAAGAAAATTGGATTATTTAACTAGAACCAATATGAGTGTTGATTTGAAAGAAAATAAATATCTAGTAATTTTTGGTCCAATTATATCAAATGAGTGAGAGAAACACTACATGGGAGATTGAAATCCTCATGCCTAACACTTACCCTCACTTGTTTGATTAGATCACCATGATGGTGTCATTTTTATCGGGGGAGGATGCCATATCCCTAGATATGGAAGCACTTTTTTATTTTATTAATTTTATTTTATTATATTTTTTCCATTTGTGATGAATAAAAAACTAATAACAGATTATTATAATAATTACACTTAAATTTATTTTTATTTTAAAAGAGTTTACAATTTTTTATGTATTATGAAACTACTAGAATAACATTATTTCTATTATGCATTTGTTTCAAATATATTTTTAATATGTATCATGATAATTACTACATGTAGATGATATTGATGTTGTCATGATTTAAATTACATGCACAATTAATGCATTAATGGAATTTGAGCTCAATATTAGATAACATTTAGCTTGTAGTAATTAGAAAAGGGTATAGTTTTATATAAATTAGTTAATAATTTTTTAGATATGGGTAAATAAAAGGGAATTACAAGCATACATTAACCTAAGTTAAAAACTGAGATATGTTCAATAAAAGGAACAAAAAATATATATTATAAACAAGCCCCAAGACATAAATGGGCTACTAAAGACACTTTACTTCAGAAAATAGTAAGCAAAAGAAACCTAAAACATTAGTACTAAAAAAAATACTAAACTAACCATAAAGATCATCCATCTCCTCCAAGTAGAGGGAAGCTTCCATTTCATCTTTGAGTTTCTTGTCCGTATTATCTAAACTGTCAACTTGTTTTTTAGGTGATTTGCTTTCAAACATCTTCTTTTTCACAATGGTATGTTTTCTTGGCAAATCCAAATAATCTTCAATAGGTCTTTTCTCTATTTATTCAATCATGGAATTTCCATTTTTTATCTTAGTGGTATGAGTAATTATCTTATACTTTTATTTTGTCCTCTCCCCAAAATCCTCATCCTTTTACATATTGGAGACCTATTTTTCCATATCTTTTGTTAGTTGGTTAATAACATGGTTATAATGTAGGAAAGTTTGGATAAAATCACATTCTAGGTGTATCTTGAATATCCTTCTAGAATTTTTTGAAATCCTTGATCAATTATTTGAAAACTTTCTACTAGAAGACTATAGTTTTCTCAAATTTACCCACTCTATTAGTTTTATAGGCCTTAAATTGAGAATTTTCAATCATTTTGGTCCCTCAGATGCTATGATCCTTCTAAGATGGATCCTTATTTTCCATAATTTGACTCTTATTACTTATCTAGGATTATTTGGCTTATTATCCTTAATGGCCTTACCTTTGTAAAAAATTCCACCCTTTATGCCTTTGTTCTTGAGTTTATCCACAAATTGGGAAGGGTTTTCTCATCATATTTATCCTCATATTTCATTCTAAGTCTTCATCAAATCAAAATTCAAACTTGGGTCGTAGATATAGATTTTCTCAATAAAACATGTCATTACACCTTGGCAAAGCTTATTCCATATAGTAATACACTATTTTAAATTCATGAAAAATAAATGTTGAACTTGCACCCTAGCTTCCCCCATTATTTTTGGATCTTTAAGATCATTATGATAGTGTGAAGATATTAGGTTTGCCTTGCCACACTATGCAAATAAATTTAAATTATCATAAACATTTCCCACATAGATGCAATGAAATATTCCCACATGCTTGGGATTAATAATATATGAAATGTAAGTATTAAAATGATCTAATATCTAATATATTAACCTAAGATGATGAGAAGACAACTCTCTTTGATTTCCCTACTTTGTGGGGTGATTTACCATGTATGACATACTTTCCTAATTATTAATGTAATAATGAAAGAGACTTAGGATTCCCAAGGTCACATACCACTGATTTATCCACCTATAATAAATGGTTATCTTCATCCTGAACCAAGGTACTAAAGTTAAATAGTAGATCATGAAACATAGTCCAAATTGAAAAGCTTTGGCTAACAACCTCTCTATTTTCTAGTTAGTCATGATAACAATTTCCTTCTTGATAGGTGTGATCAATAATTTTCACCTCTAAATTTTATCGGAGGCCATGAAAATCCCTAATTAAATTGTAAATATACAATCTTGGGGAGTCAACCCCCTGAAGATGCTTGATAATATTCATCAAATCACCCTTGATGATAACATTCTTAATTTGAAGATATTTGACTAGTTGGATTCCCAGTAGGACTACATTATCTTGGTATAATGTGACTGGGTTGATCTTTCATGGGGCCCTCATAAGCCATAAATAAAACTACCATATATTCTCTAATAAGTCTCCTTCCTCTAGCCACTCTAAGATTTCCTTTGGCTACCCCATCAAAGTTTAGTGTAAAAACATTTATCAGAGGCTTTTTCCATTTAACATGTTTCTTTTCAATCTTGTTTTTTAGCATGGGTTGATTATATATGAAGGACAATTTCAAATTACCAAGGATTTAAATATCTAAATTTAAGTGTGGTTTATGAAAACATTTAAAAAAGGACTTTTAATTTTCCTTTATAGATTCTATTAGTCTTCCTCCCACCATCAACACTTTCCCCTTTTTGTCATAAAAATTTATAGCATTTCTATCCTTCTACAAGCCTAAAAGGATGTGAGGGAGAGTCAATATCTATATTAACTTGGTGTCCAAAGATGACCAAGGCATGTTTATATGGTCTACACTAAGTGATTATTGATAAATTAGATCATGTATATATTTAGTGGCTATCACATTACCAAAATCTATCGATAAAATTAGTTTATGTTTAGATATGACACCACTCATATTCATTATCATGTTGTTGGGTTTGTTTAGATATTTATATGATATCTTACTCATTATGAATTGGACCCTTAGGGAGAAATTTATAGGTGATAGAATTGGTTTCAAAATAAGTTAATATTTATGCCTTAGAGGCATAAGCATTAGTAGTGGTAATAATAGAAGAGATTATTTTTTAATTGGTAAAATCCACTATGTAAAAAACATGAAATATAATATAATATTTGAAAGCCCACTTCCTCCACATGCCATTGTTTATTGATTAAAAATTTGACATAATTTTTAAAATTGGTGGATTTGATTGGACCTAACCAAACTTAAAATGTATATTATGATTTTTTTCAATTATTTATTTATGTGGTTTTTATTTATTTTACTCAAATCAAATTTAAGGGAATGACTTGGAAGTTAGGGTGTTTTAAATCAAATCATTTTAACTTATCAAGCCATCATTATTTTTCATGGTTGGCATGGACTTGGTAAATCCCTCTAGAAATTATGTGCCATGTGAGTGAAATTATAGTATAACTTGTATTTGGCATGATTAATGGAATTATTCTATTATAAAATCTTGTGGATAAGTGAAAACATAGACAACTCATGCATCTTAATTAGTTATAGTTTTTAATTCAATATTTTTATTGTTTAAACGTCCATTTTTTCATGAAAGAATTTTTTAGGCTTTACTATGGAGCTTTGATTTTAGTTTTCATTTAAAAAAATTAAATTTAATAATTTTATTGACTTATAAATTCAAGCTGTGAATAGAGGACAAAGATAAATAATATCCATGGGCCTATTTTGTTCAATGATTGTGTTTAGAAAACACACAAGTATTATTTTTAAAAATTTGAAACTAAAGACTGATTGGTTTTAAGTAGTAACCTAACTATATTGTGTGCATTTTGATCACTCTAAGGTTCATTATTCCTTTTGTAGGTAAGTTATTTATTTTTACTTAATGCAAACTAGGTTTGTATTTGAAAAAGGAAAAGTATATATTTGTAGATGCAAGGCTTTGGAAGGCATACATTATATGAACTTGGATTTTATTCTACTATAGGAAGTTGGTTATATTATTTAAAATTAATTAAACTTGAAATAAAAAGGATAGATAAATGTTTCATATTGAAGCTTCATTGGGTTGCATACATAAATAATCTAGGCTTATACTTGTTTACATGTAATGAAAACCTATTCAATCCTTACCCTCTTGTTATTAATAGATAATTTGGTGAATTTTGATTTTTTATTGTATATTAAATCAATATTGCATGATTAATAGGTAAATACATAAAAATTTAGTCATTTTTATGTATGCATCTAATCACCTCTTGTTGATTGTTGTGTGAAATATAAATCATGTACTTTCATCGTGTTGATCATATGGATTTATATTCTCAATGTTTTTTTTATGATTTGTATGAAGATTTATTTTCATAATACCTAAAATAATAAAATTGAAATATATAAATTTATGTATGAGAAAAAAGTGAACTAACATTGAGGTATATCGATACTATTAAAAAAAACTTGAGTATTACAATTTTGCTATACAAAACATTGAAAGTTTTGTTAATTTACACCCTACTTAATTTCAAGACATATAATTCCATCTAAAAACACTTAAATCAATTCATTTGTTTCATTTGGATGTTATGAATCAAATTATAGATAAAATTAGTTTAAAGTTGGAGAAAATATATGAGGGTTTGTACCTTTTGCTACAACTTCAAATGACTTGTCATTATTGTAGAAAATATGCCAAGTGCTTATGTAGGAAAATAAATCATGTGTCCTAATTAAATATGATGAATAACTTAATATGAAGTAAAAGAGATGGATTTTCCAAATTAATTAACTATTATTAATCCATATCAATATTTTGAATAACTACATTAGGCCCTAATCTCAAGTTTCAATGGGTATTTATGGCACCCCATTTCATGGACATAGGCATAAAAACATATTCGAGGGGGAGGGGGGCATCCTATCACATAAGTTACAAGAAAAAATTAAATTTGGTTTTAATCCCTAAATGAAAATTTTTATTTTACTTGTATATCTATTAAATATCTTACAAATATTTTCCACATGGAATTGTAAACAATTGCCAATGACCATAGAGCTAATGTTTAGAACTATTTATAGAAATCCTTATGTAAAGGCATGTAATGATAATTATTTTTGATACATGTATGAATTTTAAATCTTTTTAATTGTATATGTAATTAAATTTAGGAATACATATAGTTTACTGATTTGTTGGTTGTGTATTATAAACTTATCTAGGATAATTATATAATGAATGCTAGCATAAGTTACGTTTCTTAATAGATAGGAAGTGTTGATATTATAATTATTTATTGGGAATAATATGGAAATGTTGGTTATGAATGGTTTTCCTTCCCATTCCTTCATGATTTTAAAAATAAACCCACTGGGGAAAATATATGAGGGTTTGCACCTTTTGCTACATGTTCAAATGACTTATCAAAATTGTTGAAAATATGCCAAGTGCTTGTGTAATAAAATGATTGATTTACCCTCATTAAATATGATGAATCTCTTGATACGAATCACAAGCTATGTAATATCCAAATTAATTAATATTATTAATCCATATAAATTTTTTAAATAAATACATTGAACCCTAATCCCAAGTTTTATTGGGTGTTTATAGCACCCCATTTCATGGGCACGAGCATAATAACATATTTGAGGGGGTGGAGTTCATCATTTCACATAAGTTATAAAAAAAACATCTATTTGGTTTTACTCTTGAAATGAATATTTTTATTTTAATTGTATGTCTATTAAATATTTTGCAAGTATTTTCTACTTGGAATTATAAACAATGACAAATGACCATAGAGCTAATGTTTAAAATTAATTATAACATTCCTTATGTAAAGGCATGTGATGAAATTATTTTTGAGATGTATGAATTTTTCAAATTTTTAATTGTATATGTAGTGAAATTTAGGCATACATATCATTTAGTCATTTGTTGGTTCTGTATTATGAACCTATCTGGAATAATTATATAATAAATTCTAGCATAAGTTAAGTTTCTTAATAGATAGGAAGTGTTGATATTATAATTATTTATTGGGACTAACATGGAAATGTTGATTATGAATGGTTTTCCTTTCATATATATCTTGGATTAGATTTTTTTTAAATATATGTTTTCATTGTAAACATGTATTTTATCTTTGAAATGGATAAGTTGATGTTTAAATATTGGATTAACAATTTTACTATGAATTATTAAGGAGGTAATATGATTTAAATAATGATTTAATTTGATATGAATTATTAAGGAGGTAATACAATTTATTTGAATAAACAGGGAAAAAAATGTAACCAATAAAAAGATGTATATATTTAATTGTTATCTAGGACCTTAATAGAGGTATTTACCTTTTAGTTCTACTGGTTAAATAAAATGAACAAGAATTTGTTCCCAATAGAAATTGGATTAATCCTAAGTAAAATTTTGGTAATATTAATGATGAAATAAAATTAACATAGGTTATGAAGAACTAGAAAAGATAAATTATGGGTAAAATAGAACCTTTATACCTTAAATAATAATGAATAGGATAAGAGATAGCTAAATATGATTTGTTATGAATGGATAATAAACAAAATAAATTTAATGATTATGAATTAATGGTAGATTGAATATGTATTAAGAAATGAAATTTAGAGGCCCTAATATAGAAATTTCCTTTTGGAATATGGGAACTAAGTTGTGAAATAAATCTTAATATCAATAAGGAAATATTCAATAAAATCTTGAGAGTATTCTCATATACCCATCTTTTATAATTAAGTCATGAGTACCAAAGATGATTTATTAATTTATTTGTCCCATAATGAATGGAATCATGTTTTTAAAAAATAATTCCTTATGATTAGAGCCAAAATTAATAATGGTGGGAGTGTATGATAGCATGGAATCCATATGGGATCAGATGATGTCATTCACTATAACCCTTGATAATATAACTACATAATTTAATTGTATATGACCAATTTTTGGGCATAGACCCAAAAAAACTAAATCATAGTTACAAATAAATAAAAATATATATCAATTGATTACAATGAGGATGATTTTTTATATGTGACAATTGAATAAAGTGATAAAATGAAAGGTTTATAAGTCCTAGCTCAATGGAAATACTACAATCTTAGTCAATATAAAATACCACAGGTTTACTCATTATAAATATGACAAATATCTCAAATATTTTGAAGATATCATCCTTAAATAAAGCTTACACATAAAGAACACAAAATTAAGTAATCTAAATACTAAATACAAGATTTTTATCTTGTGTATATAGTAATAATGACCTTTTTTTTGGAAAAAAAAATTGGAATTCCTTTTTAGGGGTTTTTCCAGGAGCTTACATTAAAGGATGACATGTTAACATAAGGAATTTAAATATTTCAAGGGGATACGTTTAACTAATGAGATCTACTTAGAATTTAGAGTCCTTGACTTGGGTATACAATAGTAATTTTATTTTCACCTTGAGTTGACCTACAACTATCTCTCATTAGCTATATAATCTAAGGAGAGATCACTGTGCCAAACATTTAACCTAAAGTAATATTTTATTTTATATTTTAAGTGTTTATTACTAAAATAATATAAAACTAATGCACTAGGAATATCTATTGTTAACAATTTAAAACGTTACTTTCATGTCTACCCTAGTAGATAAAAACAATAATTATAGAAAATGAAAATGTTAAACTGATAATTAAAAATTTTAAGAGGAAAAATATGACAAAATGATCACACCATGATGTTATTTTGAATTTATAATGTGGATATAAACTATGTAGATCTGTAGTTAAGTGTGTAAAAAAAATTGAACCTATAATGATGCATGGATACAATCTATGCTAGTGTCATTTGTGCGCTAGATGAGATCATCAATCACATGTTTTGATTGAAGATCATGTCTTGTAGTGTCATTCATATTTACACACACATTACAAATATGAATTATTTTTTTCTTATGTGCTACTCAATTCCATATATTATTTAATATATACTTCTAAAAAACTATGGATAAAAATTAGTAATGATGTATTTTTCCTTATTAATTACCTAGTTCTCCAATAATTCACAAAAAATGGGAAAACACTATGGGAATTGGAGTCATGTATCCCACATGTTGGAATTAGACCTCAACATAGTTTTTTGTATTTTGAATGGTATCTCAAGTAATGGATTTTGTCCTCCTTTTCTTTAATTTTAATATTCAAATACATGTAATATTCCTAATAGCTTCCTTTATTACAAAAGGGTGATGTACAAAGGATGATTTTTTCACAAGTATAGAACTAGCTGTAGAAATGGATGGCACTATCTTGGATTATAGAGTAGGATGATGGATAATTTATTCCTCTCTTTTTTATACTCTCCTCCCCATTATTTTTATAAATGTATTTAGATGAATGGGTATAAATAGAATGTTGTATGACATAATTTACACATATTCCAATTTAAAAAATAATAAGAAGTGAAAAAGGAATTAAAAACACCACATAAGGTAAAGCAACCAAAAACATATGCACACTAAAATGAATGAAACAAATGAAATAAAAATTAAGGGAGCGACTTGGAAGTTAGGGTTTCTTAAATCAAAATAATTTTAACTTGTCAATCCATCATTATTTTTCATAGTTGGCATGGACTTGGTGAATCCCTCTAGAAAGTATGTGTCATGTGAATGCAATGACAATATAACTTGGATTTGGCATGATTAATGTAATTATTATATTATAAAATCTTTTGGATAAGTTGAAACATAGACAACTCATGCATCTTAATTGGTTATATGTTTTAATTCAATATTTTTTTGTTTAAACTTCCATTTTTTCATGAAATAATATTTTAGGCTTTACTATGGAGCTTTGATTTTAGTTTGCATTTAAAAAAATAAAATTTAATAGTATTATTGTCTTATAATTTCATGTTTTGAATGGATTAAAAAGATAAATAATATCCATAGGCCTATTTTATTCAATGATTGTGTTTAGAAAAGACACAAATATCCTTTTTAAAAAGTTGGGACTGAAGACTGATTAGTTGTAAGTAGTAACCTAACTATAGGGTTTTCACTATTATCACTCTAAGGTTTATTGTTCCTTTTGTAGGTAAGTTATTTATGTGGTTTTTATTTATTTTACTTGAATCAAATAAAAAAAATTAAATAATCACACTAAAGTCTTAACACCTCTAGCCTAGACACTAGGGAGAGCTTGGGTAACAAAAATTAAAAGAAAGCACAACAAAAACATAAAATAAATAGGAATTTTACCTTCCTTATATCTCTAAATGGTTTTTTAATGGCTTTCTCAGCTTGTGCATCAAGAAGTCTTTGAAAATTGAGGTTATGTGTCTCCTTCTCTCCTTGGAACCTTGGCTTTGATGTTGCTTGGCTTAATATTTAGGCATGGTAACACTACTTGCATGAGTTCTATGGAGAAAATCTTGCATAATAGCTCTACAATATCCAATCTTATAAATGAAGGGGTGTGTCCTTGTATTTATATCCTTAGGAATTAACTCTCACCCAAGGTTAGTTAAGGTTGAGTTTTAACATGGAATGGGTTCAAACTAACTCTAGGTGAGTTAAAACTAGCTCTAGTTGAGTTAATAGTTGTCATATAATTAAGATTTGTAATTACTAGGCATTGCTTTCAAATTAAATATTTTAGGATATTTTCAAAGAGATTGACAAATCATAAAGGAAATGAGAAAGGATTTGATATTTTGAATTTTGGAATTTCCATTTTAGATATTCATTAATTTTAAATGGATAATTCAACTAGGCATTTAATATTTTTTTAATTTGCTAATTGATTATGATTAGCCTTTTAGCTCTTTCAATATTTTATAAAGTGTGAAAGTGCCCCAATTGATAGGTCCATAGGTCAAATTTATATTTGTGATGCCAAAAGATGATTCGGGATGAATCTGTGAGAGCTTATTATTGCATATAGTAGGATACCCCAAATAGGGATGCCTCAATGCGCTTCTAAGTTTTGGTGAATGACGTGCAATAAAATTTGAGACATTTAGTGATTCTTAAGATTAATTTACAATGGTTTCTAGGAATCAATCTAAAGTCTGGTCAAAATCTAGTTGTGGCCATATTTAGTTGTCTATAACTTTTATACACAAACCTTGCATATACTTTGATTGTATACATAGTTTGTACATGTGAATAAGCAAACTTGGGATTGATAAGATGAACTTAAGTCTAAATGACCATTGAGATATATCACATGATAAAGTGGTAAAATCTGATACAATGTGAAATTTTTAAGGCTTAAGGATTTATCTCAATATTCCATACAAGTAAAAAGGGCAAACCTATAGGTTACAAACATGTAGGTCATCAGTTTGGACTAAACCCAATTGTCCTGGAAATAAAAAATGTATGGAAACATGATTCATGAAATTATGATAAAGGTAAAAAACAAATTAAATAACCCTGAACCATTTATAAGTCAAGAGGATTTGAATTGACCAAGCATACAAGCCTAATACTCGTGCACAAGCTTGTATATGAAGGTAAGATGTAAAGTTTTGTAACATAATAAGAAAAATATAATAGAGTATATAATAAAGTGAGAATGAGATTCTAATGAGGTTTGGATACTATTAAGGTATCATATTGGAGTTGAGAAATTCAAACTTAAGACCTCATGATTAGAATCTTTCCTAGTAGCCACCTACAACCAGGCCTAGAGAGGTATAAGGAAACATTGTAAGTTTTTAGAATATGATGTCTTGAGAGAGATAAAAAGGTTAAAAAATTTTAGAGGTGCAACCCACTGAGAGGGGGGCTGAATTAGTGGTGTAAAACAATCCAATACAATTTCCAAACCCTTTCAATTACTTAAGAATTCAATAGAAGCATTCATGAAACATGCAGATCATTCATAACAATGAACAATGAACATAATAAATATCAAATACACAACACAAGGTATACATGGGAAACCCTCTAGGGTAATAAAACCCACTCTCAAGCCTGAAAACACATGGACTATTTTCCTATAATAAAATCAAAAATAATATATTGATTAAGTCCTGATCAGGAACCCTCAATCAACTCCTTTTGACCTACAACCTTGATTAAGTCCTTTTGATCAAAGGTCTTTAGTGAAAACTTGTTTCATAAGGATAAAATATTCCTAAGGAATATCAATTCCTTTAGGCACTCCTTAGAAATAACACTTCCACCTTAGAGTTAATGTCTTCAACACTTGATGATGGACCTCTTGATTTTCTAATAACTGCACAAACTCTCTATCTCAAACAATCCTGATATTCCACTCAAGCCTCTTTGCATATCCTCAAATTTTAAGAAAACTATTCTAACATAATAAATATGACCTATAAGTCATACACATAGTCCTTAATCTTCTCTTCTCATTAACCTAATAGTTGGGCACTCTCACTCTCCTCTACTTTCTTTCACTCTCCAATTCTATCACATACAAGTCTCTTGCCTTAAAAAGTCTAGAACCCAACACATTTAGTTCCACTATATATAGATAAATCATGAAATAATAGGAACACAATATTTATTTTTGGCTAAAAAACATGCCTTCACCCTTAAGGCATCTCATATGGGTCATACTTAAGCACTATACCCTTTCAAAATAGGCTTAAGTCACTTTTAGGTCCTATGGAGACCCATTCATCTCTTTGAAACTTCTTTAGGCATAATAAGAACATAAAAACACTTAAAAACACATAGGTCTCTCCTTTTGTCCCCTAAGACATCCTCAAATGATCATGGTCACTTTATCTCACCTCTTTGTATGCTCAAATAACTCAAATAAAGACCTTATACATAGGAATGCCATTAACAAACATACAGATAACTTTTTAAGAAATTTTCATACTCAAGATAGATTTATCACACATTCAAAATACTCATAGATCATCTCCATGGAGTCTAAAACATTACCAAATATCTAATTACTATGAAACATCAAAACAACTACATGAGCTCTAATATCCTTCTCAAGTCACTTGAAAAATATATATGGAAACATAGTAAACTTTAGAGCTTAATATATTTATTAGTACATATTTTTAGATCTTTTAATCCATATTTCCAGATGTGCCTTGGAGTCCTCTACCACTTTTATTATTACTACAATAAAAAAGTCATCTTCTATCAAAAGATATGGTCTAAAAACTGGACATTAGTTTTTTCCTTTGCAATTTAAAATATTCAAATACAAATGGTCATAGTTAACCTTTGAACACTAAGCTTGAATCTCATGAACTCACTGCTCAAATTAAATACACACCATCAATCTTGATTGATATTTAACACATAATCACCAAATCTTAGATTTCAAACTTTAGTCACCTTGACCACATTTCATGCATCCTTGACATGTTGACTCCATGTACTTTATCAATCTCTGTAGATCAATCAGGTATTTAATGATTAATGCTCACCATTTATTCAACTTTATGAATGCTCGCTCATCATTAGATCCTTATCCTATACCTTTACTCAGTCATTAAACATCATGCACCTATCCTCATATTTCTACCTCCTAACATCTTGGATCCATGTATACCTTTGATCTTGTTTGAGCTTTAACACTTTCAAAAATGACCAAGTATGGGAACCCTATCAATATGCCAGAGTAGTCTTTTTTTATCCTTAATAACTTATTTTTCACTTCAATCTAGGATCTCAAATTTGGACCAGATGATCTCCTCACATAAGAGAATGTAACCATGTGATACACTACTCTTAAAACTCTCACATGTGTAATATATAACTCCATTAAAGTGCCTTCTCAAAATCATATGTCACAGAGCCAACCATGTCAAAATCTATCTGGGAGACCAAATTTTCTCCTACATAAATTTTACTTTGCTTTAGTGGATGATCTAAAATTTAGTGAAATGAACTAGGATCAAAACTAAACAAACCCATATGATCAGTTTCTCTTGAAACCTTTACATGTGAAAGATTTATCACCATCAAAATTCTCATTTAGATCTTTCTGGCACATTGAAAAATTGGCTAAGTATGGGGAAACATAGTCAAAATTCCTAGGAGCCCAACTTTGCACATGCATATCTCTTGATGCGCTATATTTCATGACCTAAAAATTAGTGCAAATAAACTAGGTCTAAAACTAAATAAATCCATATGATTACCTTATCTTGAGACATCCACACATTTAAGATATTCCACCATAAAACTTCTTACTTGACTCTTTTTGTCCATATTTCAAAGTCGGCTATGGAAAAATAATGAAATCTATCTTAGAAGCCAAATTTGTACCCTCATATCTTTGACCCTGATTCAATGCATGAATTAAGATATGGTTTATAATAACTAATAAATAATATGATCACAACCATATGACCAACTCCCCTTAACTCATTCCTACATGGCAATGGTGATGTCATCAAACTACCAACTTAGATTTTTTACAACTAGACCCAAAGTGTCTAGATGAAAAACTATGGACAACTAGATGAATACCACTTATGCACATAATCTCTCAAATCATAGATAACATCTTAGGGACCTCTTGAAAATGATCCAATCACCATAATCATCCTTGAACATCTCTAACTAGTTAAACTCTAAAGATCAACCAAGCCAACATCAAGCACATTAGGCCAAACACATTACACACTTTGTCATTATCACTTAGGATATTAAAGAACTTCTTCCACTCGCTAGGACACCTCCATGACATCATTTAAAAATATCCAACAATCTACCCTTTTTTCATTGATGTCAACAAACATCATATATAGCAATATATAGCTCATCTTCTCTCTCTTCAAAGTACTCCCACAATAGGAACTTTCCAAAATAGTAATTTTACCCCCTTTGACATAATGACAAAGTGGGCACAATCTAATCTTGAGGACTTAAAAAGACTATAAAAATAGGAAAATACTATCTTATAATATGATACAAAATCCCCCTTACCTTAAGCTAACCTTTTCTTGCCTTAACAACTTCCTCTTGCTCCATACCAACACTTACTTCACAAACACAACAACTAATGAAGATAGAATCACAAAAAGTACTCAAATTTGTTACAACTTACCAAGAGACATATTAAAGGTACTCCCACTAATATTTTTTTTAAATTGCACCACATGAGCATCTTTAGATCTCCACACACCATTTGAAACCACCATGTAAGCTTACCAACCTTATTTCTTAAGACACTTCCATGACCATCAACAGAGCATCATTCCACTCACCAAATATTCACTAAACCCTATTAAAAACTCACCTTGAAACACACATGCCTTGTTCTTTTGGATAAATTGAACAAAGAGCACATCTTCAAGACTATGCCTATCTAGACTCCTTATAACCCTACCTAGAACTTACAGATCCCACAAATTTTATTAGACATAAATTTAGTATCTAAAACTTCATATCTAGAGCACTCTTATATTCCCCCTTGAGTACACCAATTTGAAACAACAATCTCATCATCTGTAACATACTTCCTTCACAAATAGACTAGCTAATTAGCCCTCTATTGTGACATAAACAAGAATAACTTGGGAACCACAAACCTTAAAAAATATATGAATCTTTATTTTACCACCCATTTGTCCCATTCAAAAAATTAAGATTCCTCAAACCTTAAATCATAAGGCAGATCACTTTCTAGCAGAGCCCAAAACCCTAGAATCTCAAAACAAATAAAGTCAACACAACACCTTCTAGTCAATGTCCACATCTAAAACTTCATGTACACCTAGATACAACCATTACACACATCTATACCAAGATTTGAGCTTACATACCATTTGGAACCTTGACTTCTTATAGCCCATTTTAGGACCTACAAGATCTTAAGCATAAACTAGGAAACCTGAGAGCTAACAAAAATCTCCAAATTGACTTCAAAAAACCTTCAGATCATAAAACCACCTAGAACATGATATAATAAGGTAAACATACCTTTTTATGTATAAATATTACCTTGACAAAACACAAATCCTCCTTTGCCATCTTGGAACCTTGAATCTGACCCTGTAGACTATTCCAACTAAAAAACACCATAACAACACTTGATTCTCCACTTGAAAGGAGTCTCTTAAGAAGCATAGATATAGACACCCTCTATACCTCAATTCTCTCAAATAAATAAAACTCATCATCTTCCTCTTCCTCCTTGATCATATGATACTTATAGTTCTTCTTCTTCTTTGGCTTTAGAGAAACAACTTCAATTACTAAAACATTCTCCTTTTATTCTATGATTAGATTATCATACATGGAGAAAACATAGATTAATGGCATACCTTTTCATCTAAATAATCTTCGTTATATCTTGGATCCTCATCACTAGGCACTTTTTCAAAAATAATAAGATGTTCACTTGGATTCATACATACCTTAGAACTATCTTCAACCAACACCTTAGGTTTCTCCTTGAGCTTAGTCTCTTCATTCTCAACATGAGAAAACAATAAGACATCTTGGGAATCTTCAAATTTAGAGGCATATTCCACCATATAAAATATATTACTTGGACCTATAGTGTCATCATGACTCATACTTACCACCTTTGGTTTACATGTATTAATTTATCTTTTATCTTTCACTCTTGGAGCTTGATAAAACATATTCTATCATGTAGGCCTTATCTTGTATAATCTATCAATGTGACATCTCTGTTCATAATTGATTCACACCATAATTTTTACAAAAAAATATTTATGTCTTTCTATATTTGGACAATATCTTTCAATGTGTCTTAGTTTATAACAACTATAACACTCAATATCTCTTAAAGGAAACTCAGCTTGTCTTACCTTAAGTAGACAATGATTTTAAAAGTGTCCCACATCATGATAGTTGAGATACTCAAAATTGCTTACACATTTTAACTTATGACCCCTGTCATAGTTCTAAGAAAATTCATTCTTAATAGGTCTTCTATATTCTCTAGCTTTATGCCCAAATTGATTACAAGTATAGCAATAACCATTGAATTTTGCATACCTCATAGAGTTTGGTTATCTAATCTATTTTGTATTCATTGTACCAATAACTTCATTCCTTATCTAATGATTTGTCTTCAAAGGCTAAGCCACCTTGTTCATATTAGTCTTCATCTTGTCTTGAGTTATAATCTCTGTTTCTTCTTTATATCCAAGACCAGTCTTATCACTTGCATGATTTTGATCATTCAAAATGTTATCTAGATCACTTGATCTCTTTTTAAATCTTATGACATTACTTTACTAGATATCTTCTTTAACTTAGATTTCAATGATTCATTTTCAATTACATACCTTACACATTTATCTTCTTTAGATTTGAAGCTTGTAGATAGGATTTCCAATTGACAATTGAGATGTTTGACCATATCTTCATGTTCATTGGAATCTTCATCCATTCTTGCCTCAAACACATTGAATTTCTCCTCAAATTCCTTGAGTTTATATTTCATCTTTTTATTGATCTTCTTCTTTATCTTCAGTTCTTCATGAGCATTAGTCAATGCAGTCTCACAGTCCACCTCATCTTCATCATCATCTAAATCACTCTTAGTAAACACTTTTTGATGTGATCAACTTCCTTCCTCAGCCATGAACAGAGCTTCATCTTCAACATAACCATCATCTTCATGATTATATTATGAGTCACTATCTTCACTCTCATCTAATGAGCTGCAATATTCTTTGGTGTATAATCTCCTTAAAGTACTTATTTTTGTTATCAAACCTTCTAAATCCCTTTTTGATTTTATCAGACCTAAAATATCTCTTTAAATCATCATGACCTTGATCATTCTCTTCAACATCATCATTCTTATACTTATGAGGGCATTTATTATAAAAATTTCCTATCTCACCACAATTGAAGCATTTGAGAGGTAGTTTACCTTTATACTTTATTGAACATGTTATTAATTTCCTTGAAATCAAAGTAATTAGTTCATCCTCATCTATATTAGGAATGTCATCCTCCTTTATTTTCTTACATAGGGACTTCTTTTTTGGCATTTTAGTCTTGAAAGTTGCTTCCTTCTTTGGAGGTATATCATCATTCTTCCTCATTCATAGGTAGTAAGGGTGTCATGCAATTGATCTATCTTGAACTGAGTAAGATCATGACTCTCTTCTATAGAAAATACTTTTAGATCAAACTTAAAGGATAGAGACCTTAATAACTTTTGAACAATAGTAGTCTCTTCAATATTCTCTCTAAGACCTCTGATGATTTTTATAACCTCATCAAAAATTTTTAGAAAGGATGCCATAGTATCTTCTTCATTCATCTTGAGACTTTCAAAATTCCTTCTATGAGTTTACAACTTATCAAGCTTAACCTTTGACTCTCATTCAAAAATAGTCTTCAATTTATCCCATATGTCCTTGGCTAATGTGAAATTAATTACTTTGGTGAACCTAGTTTTTGTAAGACCACAAGTGATGGCATTCATTGCCTTAGAGTTGTTCTCAAATAGCTTCTTATCTACAACATTAGATCAAGGAATATTAAGAATAGAATAACAATCCACAAAATATTTCCATACATTAAACCCTAGGGACATAATGTATGTCCTCATCTTGGCACTCCAAAAATTATAATTATATCTATTGAACATTATTGCTTGCTTAGTAGAGAAACCACCTTGCACCTTCTAACTAGCCATTGTACCTTGGATCAACTTCAAGCTATCAAGATTTTACCAAAGGGCATTACTTTGATACTAATTGTTATAGGTACAGCCCACTAATGGGGGGTGAATTAGTGGTGGTGAAAAATCTAATACAATTTCCAAACCCTTTCAATTACTTAAACATTCATGAAACATATAGATCATTCATAATAGTGAACATTGAGCATAAGCAAGATCACATACACAACATAAGCTCTACATGGGAAACCCTCTTGGAGAATAAAACTAACTCTCAAGATTACAAACACATGGACTAATATCCTATAATAATATCAAAAAGAAGAGACTAATCATTCCTTCTGATCATGAACCTTTGGTCAAGTCTTTCTGACCTACAACCTTGATCAAGTCCTCATGATCAAAGGTATTTAGTGAAACCCTATTTTACAAGGATAAACTTACCTTAAGGAATATCAATTCCTTTATACCCTACTTATAAATAACACTTCCACCTTAGAGATGATGTCTTCAACACATGATGATGGATCTCTTGATTCTCTTACAACTACACAAACTCTTTATCTCAATAGTCCTCATATACACACTCAATCCTATTTGACTATCCTCAAATTTTAAGAGAATTATTTTTACATAAGAAACATGACCTAAAAGTCATACACATGGTCCTTAATCTTATATGTTCATCATCTGAACAGATGGGCACTCTCACTCTCCTTTTCTTTCCTTCACTCTCCAATTCTCTCACATACAAGTCTTTTTCCTAAAAAAAATCTAAAACCCAACACCTTTGGTTACACTATATATAGAGAAATCATGAAATATAATGATCACATAATTTCATGTTGGCCACAAAAAATGACTTCACCATTAAGGCATCTCATATGGGTCACACTTAGGCATTGTCCCCTTTAAAAATAGGCCTACGTCACTTTTAGGTCCTATAGAAACCCATTCAAATATTTGACACTTGTCTGAGCATAATAAGAACACAATAACACTTAAAAACACATATGTACACTCTTTATGTCCCCTATGACATCCTCAAATTATCATAGTCACTTTATCTCACCTCTACATATGCTCAAATAACTCAAACAAAGGCCTTATACATATGAATGCCATTAACAAACATACAGACAACTTATTAAGCAATGTTCATACTCAATATAGATTTATCACACCTCAAAAATACTCATAGAGAATCCCCATGGAGTCTAAAACACTCCCCAATATCTAATTCACCATGAAACATCAAAATAACTACATGATCTTGAATATCCTTCTTGGGTCACTTGTAGAACATATACAGAAACATAGTCAAATTTTGAGCTCAATATCTTTATTTGTACATAATTTCAAATCTTCTAATCCATATTTTTAGATGCACCTTGGATTCCTCTACCACTTTTATTTTTACTATAATAGTAAATTTATCTTCTATTGAAAGATATGGTCCAAAAATCAGACACTGGTTTTTCTTTCATAATTTCAAATATTCAAATACAAATGGTCATAGTTAACATTCAGACACTAAGCTTGAATCTCATGAACTCATTGCTCAAATATAATATGTTCCATTGATCTTGATTGATCTTTAACACATAGGAATCAAAGCTCATATTTTAAACCTTAATCAAGTTGACCACATCTCATGCATCCTTGACATGTTGACTCCATACACTTTGTCAATATCTATAGATCAATCAGGTCTTCAATGATCAATGCTCACCATTCAATCAACTAAATGAATTCTCACTCATCATTGGATCTTTATCTTATACCTTTTCTCAATCATTAAAAATCATGCACCTATCCTCATCTCACTACCTCCTAACATATTAGAGCCACATGCACCATTGATCTTACTCAAGCTTTAACACTTTCAAAAATGACTATGGGGACCCTGTCAATATGCCTAAGTAGCCATTTTTTATCCTTAATAACTTATTCTATGATTAGATGCAAGATCTCAAATTTGGATTAGATAATCTCCTCATATAAGATAATCCAACCATGTGACATGCTACTCTTATAAATATCATACATGCAAGATATAACACCATTAAAGTGCCTTCTCAAAATCTTCTATCATAGATCCAACCATGTAAAAATCTATTTGGAAGACCAACTTTACTCCTACATATCTTTTGTTGCACTTCAATGGATGATCTTAAATTTAGCTCAAATGAACTAGGATAAAAACTAAACAAACCCATATGATCAGTTTCTCTTGACACCTTCACACATGCAAGATATATCACCATAAAAATGATCAATCATCTCTTTCTTCCACATTGAAAAATTGGATAAGTATGGGAAAACACAATCAAAATACCTAAGAGCCCAACTTTACACATGCATATCTCTTGACGTGCTACATTGTATGATCTAAAAATTAGTGAAAATAAACTAGGTCCAAAACTAAATAAACCCATATGATCACCTTATCCTAAAGTTTCCACATGTACAAGGTATTCCACCATCAAACTACTTACTCAACTCTTTCTATCCATATTGCAAATTTGGTTAAGTATGGGAAAATAGTGAAATATGTCTTAGAAGCCAAATTTTCACCCTCATATCTTTAACTATGATTCGATTCATAACTTGATTATTGTGATTACAACCATATGACCAACTCCCCTTAACTTAGTCCTACATGGCAATGGTGATGTCATCAAGCTACCAATTCATATTTTATGCCACTAGACCCAAAGTGTCTAAATGAAAAACTATGGACAACCAAATGAATGCCACTTATGCACATAAGATCTAAAAGCATATATAACATCTTGGGGACCTATTAAACATGTTCCAATAAACATAATCATCCCTAAACATCTCTAACCAATCAAACTCTGAAGATCAACCAAGCCAACATCAAGCACACTAGGCCAAGCACATTGCACACTTTGTCATTTTCACTTAGGCTATCAAAGCACTTTATCAACTCACTAGGACACCTCCATGACATCACCATGACATTAGTAAAAAATATCTAACAAAAATATTTTAACTATGTTCCTAATATAGTGAATAAGATCCTTATTTTTCTCATTAATTGCATTGAGACCATGAAACTCAAAATGCACTCCAACTACAATCATGACCTACATGCATGTGTGTCTCTTGTGTGTGACTATTTTATTTGATAAAATGTGGTATGAATAATAGAGACCTTTAAAATATTACTATGACTTAAAATGAACACCCTATGAAGTTTTTAACTCTTTAACAATTTTGAAAAATAGGGATTCTCAAACCTATAAGACCTATTGGCTTAATAGACTGTTCAACCCTATCATGAAGATTAAGTGATTGTGAATTAATTAAGTTGGGGGTGAATATTAGTATGGTTTAAAGCATTAAAAAGTGTGAAATAATTACATTTAAGTAATTTTAGAGTCTCTACCTTGAAGGAATTCAAGACTCAGCAAAGTTATTAACCCCTAACACCTACAGGCCTAGGAGAGATACACAGGCCTACTAATAAAGATTTGATGGTCTGTGTATATGTGGAGTTAGAGATGAAATGTTTTGGGACATGAAGACCCATAAGTATTATGATAAAAAACTTAGACAATATTCCACAAGTTTCAAACCCATTTAGAAGAAAAAAAACAACTCGGGAAAAGGTTAACAATACAACTAGGGTAAATAACAAGTCTTGTTGAGAACCCTAACCTAAGAAATTGAAAGCTAAATCAAGGTTGAATATATATATATATATATATATATATATATATATATATATATATATATATATATATATATATATATAGGATAGGATGATTATGGAATCAATTCAATTTATTTTTAATTGATCTCCCTAAAGTGTTTAGATCTAAAACTAAACCTCAATATACCACCTATAGGCCTCTTTCTCTCTCAACCCTCATAAATGCATAATATGCCACCTGAGTGGCACCATCTTGCTCTTGGATATTCCATGAAAAATTGCATGGGACTGAATTATTTTTGGATTTGGTGGAGAGTTCCCCTCACTATGATCTTATGGCATTAGGAGAGATAAATAGGATATGTTTTTTATGGACAATCCTTAAGAACAAAACATGTCTTAAACCTTCTTAGAACCCTCCTAGTGACCCTATATGAGAAACATGATTTATGATGAATTAAAATGGACTATTTTGGAATATATATGAATTTAATGACTCTAAAAAATTCCATGAACACCTGATCAGGGTATTGTCTAGCATTAACAAGTATAGTATAGTATTGTACAGAACATGGTAGAATACACAACTAAAGGCATGTTTTTGAAGGTGTTGAATAGAAAGTGGATTATAAATAAAGGTAAGAGATGTAAAAATACTTGAAATATGTTATAAAACCATCCACACACCTATTCAATCCTTATAATAAGTTTTATAATATCTGCAAGTTGCCAAGTGAGCCAAGAAGGAAGAAAATCATTGTTTTGCTAATCAAATGGCCTATATGTAGACCTAGAAAACACATTAAGAAACCTATCTTCAACATGATGAGTTTTAGGATGATGTTTCAAACCTAAAACAACTATTTCCAATCATTAAACCTCAAAATGTCTTGGAAAAACACTCAAACTACCTCTCATGCCTATCAAATGCCTAGATTAGGGCTTTTGACAATTTCATGGTTGACCCATCTGTACAGGGTCTCAAGAGATAAAAATTATCAAGGAGGTTATCCTTAGCATGTGTAAAGTGAATCACACACTTCCCAAAATTTTCACATGTGTGGGAGTGTTTTTGGGCCAAAATTTAGTCTTTAGGCAAGGATGCCTAATTAAGGAGAGAGAATGGGCTAAAAAGGACACTTCCACTCAAAGTCAAAACATGAAATTTGGCATGGATTTATAAATCCATAATGGTTCCTCAAATATGTTATTATTTTATAAATAACATTTGTGCATTATTATACATAATTTTACATGTTTTTATGGCTATAAGGAATGAGACCAAATGAGAGCTTTTGATGAAAAATGAGTTTTTAGGGGTTGTTTGAAACCTCAAAATGAGTTATTCTAGGTTTGATATGATGTGAATATTCCTTTCATGGAGACATAACACATTAGAGAAGACAAACTCAATATTTGAAACTTGTAAGCAAGATTGGCCTAGTGAGATAAAGAGACTTCAAGACACCTAGGAAAAGAATAAAGTGATGTGTTAAAGAGAAGCTTCAGAGATCAGATCAAAGGTGTTAAGAGTAGAAAAATAGATTATTTTAACATGAATTGATCATCAATGAAGACACTTGTCCATTTACAAGCCAAACAAGGGGAAATTTTGAAGAGCAAATGTAAGGTGTCAATCCAAGTTTTAAACCTCCATGACACTTGGGGTAAGAGAGAATATTCAAGAGATAACACTTGTATTCTAAGACCTATTTATATAGTAACATAACTTCTCTTTAGCACTTTTATCTCTCTCATATGCCCTTCTCTCCTTCTCTCTCACTTTTTCTATATATTGAGCCTTGTTTGGATAAGCTTGTATCCTCCACCTAGGTATGGCAAAGACCTACCCATTTTCAACCTTTAATCAATGAGAATAATCTAGTTTTATGTCTTCCTTTGACGAGTTTCAATATGTTTGTGTGACTAGTTGATCTTGCTAAGTGATAGTCTTGATTCCTTGGCATGTTTGTCTTATCTTGCATTCATATTCAATTTGGAATCATTTTTTTATTTCTTGTGAAGTGTTTAAGTGAGGTGTAAGGGTTTAATGAACTATTATTTCAATATTTTCATGTCATGACTTCTTGACTAGTCCTCCTAGCTGAAACATTCTTTATAACTTTCATAAGAAGTATTGATGTAGAGAGGAAAATTTGGATAAGTGTTTGTTACAAGTTAGTTGCATGTTTAAAGTTCATTTTCAGCTGGTTGGTAGTGGTAAAATCATATTTTGTGCATCACATCCATTATAATAGGTTTCTTTCCCTTTTCCTAGCAAGTGGTAGATTAGTGTTTGAGCCTAAGTGATTCATCAAGGGGATCTATCCATTTAACTTAGAGATTCACCTCTCTAATAGGGTACCCACAAAATTGAGGTTTTTCCAAGTTACATTAAATTTTTAAGGCTTGAAATACGTTCTAAATGGTGAAAATTTGATTGATAAAAGTTTTGGCATGCCCAGTAGGACTAAGGTCCAAAGTAGTGGAAAGATTCTTAGTGTTGTTCTTATACATATCATCCTTTGGAGGTGGATGTAGGAGATAGTCCACTCTCCAAATACATATTGAGGAGAGTATCATTAGGGAGGGTGTTGTAGATGATTATGTTGGAGGTGGAGAGAGATTCTATAAGGAACCCTACACACACCATGTAGTACAAATAAATTACATGATTGTTTGTTAGTCAATAGTCATGTGTTTGCTTTAATTTCAATTATGTTTGGCTATTTTGTGCTTAATAATATTTACTATTTTTTATCCATGATTAAATGCTATTGTGATAATTTTTTTAGTTTTTACTATTCTTTATGATTTTAATGTTGATGTCATTGCAAAATGTTATAGTTATATATGTACTTTAGATTAGTTGTGAATTTTTGACTTCATGACTCCATATAGGTGTACACCTGAAAGAATTCAACAAAAAAGTATCATTATAATACATTTATAAATGGCATGGAAATAAATTACACTTGTATTTTATTTAATAAATTGTTTTTATAAACTTTAGCTAACCTAGATCTTAGGTGAAAGTGACTAATGTGGTACCTAGGTGACATGGTTTTCAAATACCTAAGGGGTTAAACTAGGTATGAAACTTTATATTTGCTAATGGTTAAAGTGGTGATATGCATTCAAATTATTAAAATAATTATTATGTTTATTGATAAATTCCTTTGTCAACCCTAATTAGGTAGTCATCATGTTACTTTACTCAATCATGCCATACAAGTTGGAAGAGCTAGGATTCGACTATGAGTTGAGAGGAGATATTAAGGTGACTATGTTGTTTTGTCAGTTTAAGCTAGAAGTTGTTAAGTCATGCCAAGAATTTATGGTGTTATGGAGAGTCATTCTTGGGAATTTATGGATGGAGAAAGGTTATCCATGAAATTAATGGTTTTAGGTGACATGTATATGGTTATGGAAATAATAAAATATGATGGGGTTATTGGAATGAAAGTAGGATATGGTCGATAGGGTGGAGATAGAAGAAAAAGGGACTCTTTGTCATAGTAAATGAGGAAAATGTACATTAAGGGAACTCAAGATGTAGGGTTTGTTCATTGATTTACCTTAAAATTCTATATTTATGTTATACATTTCATAGTTTAAATGATTATTGGGTTTTTAAAATAGTTATTTTAGAAGGAAAAATCCTTATGAGCATTCAAGGATTCAACCCTGTGAGAGGAGGAATCTTACCACATAATCTAATCAATGATTCAAATCAAGTATAACATGATATGGGAAGGTTAGGGTACCTAGTAAAAATGAGTTTTTTGTGTGGTTATATTTACATGGTTGTGTTGTATATTGTATTCATATGATGCCAAGACTATGTTTTATTTTTGTGTTTGTCATACGATGTGTATTAGTAAATAACGAATGATTGAGAGACATTTTTTTTCTTGGATATTAGGTTTGTTTGGTTAATTGGAATGAAATTATGTTTTTTATTACTATATATTGTGGTATTTGTTCCATTATTTCATTTAAATAGATGTATGTTTTAGCTTAAATGGAATGGTTAGGGTTAATATTTGTTACCAAGTTAGTTAGGGTATTATGAAAGAATTGAGGTTTCTAATTTAACTCAGGTTAAATAGTTGACTATGTATAAAATGCATTATTAGCTAATTACATGTAATTTAGTTGAATATATATATATATATATATATATATATATATATATATATATATATACATATATATAATTATATATATATATATATATATACATATATACATATATATATATATATATATATATATAGTAGGAATAATATTATTTTTGTATAGGATAATTGTGAGTGTTGCTTAGTTGTATGTTTCATAGTTTTGGACATTTAGTCCATGGTAGTTAAAAATAATATAGTTGGGTTTATTGTTTGTGAGAGTGTTCAATGGAAGAACTATTTAGTTAAATTAACTTATAACTATTGACTTGATATTAACCATAGGTCTGGTATGCATAAAATGATTGAATTGTTAATTTGTGTTAAGTTTTTATAGCAAAATTGATATTGAATATTAAGAGATGGGATGTGTTAATTATATGATGAGTAATAAATAACATCTTGGCTAAGTAATATAAGATATTATTGTAGTTTCTTTTCATCTTAAATGTGTGTGTGTGTGTGTGTGTGTGTGTGTGTGTGTGTGTGTGTGTGTGTGTGTGTGTGTGTGTGTGTGTGTGTGTGTGTGTGTGTGAATAGGATTGATATATGTGATCTTTAAAATATATGAAAACTTTAGCCAAAGTAATGTTTATATTTAAACATTAACATTTCACCTATTTGATTAGTATACATGTATGCATAATGTAATGTTAGAATGGAATTAATTATGATATGTTTCATGTAATGAATATCTTACAACACATGGGTTCTATTTGAATTCTCACTACCTACACCATTATAAACTACTCATCCATGAATGGAGGGTCATTCCTTATTTGAGAAATTTTGTGGGGAATTTATGTCTATGGTTGGTGTATAAAATCACTATGATGATGCTCTCCCTCTCTTCTAGTAGTCAACCAATAGAGACTTCTACTCATGATTACATTATATATATATATATATATATATATATATATATATATATATATATATATATATATATATATATATATATATATATATATATTGATGAGGTTTTGGTACTCAGTTGTTCTGTGGAATAATGTGTGTGTGTGTGTGTGTGTGTGTGTGTGTGTGTGTGTGTGTGTGTGTGTGTGTTCACTATGATGTAAAAATTTTATAATTGCACTTGATAACAATTAGTTGGCTTCTTTTATTATATATTTTTATTATTTACACTTTCAGTAGTTGGTTGAGATAATATTCAAGAGATATACAATTTATGATGGATTTAATTTGTAATACTATTTTAATGTGTTAATTTGATCATTATCTAAATGAATCATAACCATTTGTTTGAATAAGATTCATTTAGTTAAATATCAAATATATTATCTAATTTGAGAATAATATGGTTTAGATTACTTTAAAAAATACCTTTTTAAGGTTAAACCCAGTGGGGTTCTAACAATATTTAGCATCTTAGTTTAATAAATTTAATATATATTTATCTAAATTTTGCATATAATTGGCCTACACTAGAGATATTATACCATCCTTGTGCCCTAAGATATCTCTTCCCCATTAAACTTAGATTCTTTAATCTAGATTTAGGGTTAAATTTTGGTGAACCCAATTCGTATGAATGTAAATTTTTATGGTTCTTAAGGTTTTTAGATAGTTTAAAATGATTATAATATTTAATTTTATTCTTATAGTATTTTTCATTAAACATAGACATAACCCTAGGTTTGGTGGTGTGCCCATTGAACACATTGAACTTCCCCTCCTACCACCTAAAATGTCTAAAACCAATGAGGAGTCTAATCCTATGGATCATGATGATACCAATGTTAACAATGAAAAGCCTATTGATTATGTTATCATAGAATAAGATTTTGATAATTAAAACCATGATTCTAATGAAATTGATGAATATGAGAAAATAAAACATGAGTAAATGTAATAAATTATATTGTTTTGTGAGCGAATTCATCAAAACCCCAAATATCTTGATAAAATCCTAAAAACCATATTAGAAACTAAAAATTTAAAAAGTGTAGATGAAAAAGAAGTTCCATTTATTGATAATGTTATTCGAGCTATGGGTCATCCCAATCTATCAACAACCCTCATATTCATCACATTACTACTTCAAAATTCTTGGGGGCGCAAGATATGTATTTCAACCTTTGTTCCGTAAAACTACCATTTTCACATATTACTTGGGAAACCAAAATATTTCAACTAAAATAAAGTTTAAATTACTATATCTACCTAACCTATGAGTACATCTCCTTTGGTGACTAATCAAGTATCCAAAATAAAATACTAAGAGATGAAATATCTTGTCCAAACTATAAAACTTTTAAAAATTAAGTTTATAAATATTGAGCAAAATTATATGAAATCACTTTATGTTATTTAATCACAAGAGGTGTTGCATAATCCTCTTACACCATAGATATATTTTCACCCATTTCTAACTATTTTTATTTCACCTAAGTTCACATTTTATGATGGCAAGGGTGATCCTAAATAGAATCACTAATCATTTTATGCGACATGTCTTTATTATGCCTTTAATGATAAACTTTTAACCAATTATTTCCAAAGAGCCTCAAGGATTATGTTTTGAGGTGGTTTTATGGTTTTTCAACTCAATCAGTAAATGCCTTCAAACCCCTTGTGGATACATTTTTATCACACTTCTCTATTAAAATTACTAAAAAGGTTTCTTATGTCCAAATAGTAAAAAATAAAATAAAGAACCAATGAAACTATCAATGAATGTGTCTTAAGATACAAAATAATGTTAGCTAAAATAAGCAATCATATGGAAGATAAAAAGGTTAAATATATTTTCAAGAAAATTTTTATTACTCCTTTACATGAGTCTATTATATTCAAAAAGTTAAAAGCTTTTGATGACTTATGCCATATTATTTGGGATCATGAAATGAAACTTATCTCATTGAATAAACTTAAATATGTAGTAAATACACTGACTACATCTACATCTAATACAAATTTTTCTATCAAACCAAATTAAAAGGTCAAACCCCCTAATCCTAAAAAATAAAAAAACTACCTTGGTTAATGTGGTGTCACAACAACCTAATTTGATTGTCTTATCCACTGCTCTATAGAAATAATTTACAGGCTTACCTAGTCTCCCTATTCATTACTCCCACAACTAGTAGAGTGTCATCTTATATCTCTCCCCCATCTTATAGAGGTTGATATGAGTATACCTCTACCCAAAGGGTATGATGCAAATGATTATTGTGATTATCACCAAGGCCTTAAACATTATAAAAATAGATGTTTTACCTTAAAGCATAAGATCAAAAACCTCATTAATGACCAAAAGATTACATTTTATGATCCTCCAAAGGAATTAGGTTACAACCTGGTGACCACCATAAATAGAAATATTTAATAATCCTTCCTAAGATAATTCAAATAAATATCTAGAAGTAAAATTGGCATATAATGTGTACCCTCCTCCATCTCATTATGAGCACCCATTGGATGGGTATATTGGTACTTATAAATGGAATATACCTCATATGATTTAGATACCTATTAATTTTGACTATTGTGAGATTAGGGATGAAGACTCAGATGTTCATTCAAACATACCTTGAGCACCTACCTATACATAGGGTTATGATTGATAATGGTGTAAGTAAAATATATATACCATAACATTACTTATATATTTGAGTTATACAAATCATGATTTACATCCTTCAACCAGATCAATTATAGAATTTTATGGGACTTCATAATAGATTATTGTACCTACTTTTATAGGTGGGTCCTACCCATGTGGTTACTAACTTATTAGTTAAGACTTCCATGGTTGTCTTTTATATGTTATTAAGATGACTTTGGATGCATGCACTTCAAGTAATACCTTCTATAGTGCATGGGTGTGTTAAATACATTCATCCCAATTAGGTAATTATAGTTTCTAGAATTTCATATGAATATCCTCTTGACCAAGAAAAATTTATACCTAGGTAATTAATTATCAAACATCATATGGTTAATCCTCTATAAAAGTATAAGTAACAAATGATCCCCTTTACCAGGTGGCCATTACTCAAGAGACTATTTCATCTGAGGTCCATAGTAGGTTCCACATTATTCCCATATAATATACACCATATTTAGGTATATAGAGAACTTACACATGTTATTATTACTATTACTCCAAAAAAAACATAGAATACTCAGTAATGGATTCCATAAACCCCTACTACTTCACAACCATAGAGTCCTATTTTGCATATGCTAAACATCACATATGTTGTATAAATGGCAGTAAATTCATCAAACATGGGGTTAGGTGGTCATTCAATTTTTCAAGTTAGTTTTGGACTCATTAAAACTAGGTGAAAACATATTATATTCCTATATCATTCAACATTTATCACTCTTCTACACTGGCATCAATTCACATAAAGAGAAATCCTTATATGCTCACCTAAAGTGAAACAGAGAAAGACCCAGGGCCCGTATTGGGCTAGTTGTGTTATGGTGCAAGATCTCATGTATAGGACTTGGTCCTTTCAACATAGGCTTTTTTGTAGATTCATTGGTACATGTCTTATTTGGGTTAAGCCTGATGGTCAATAGGCACAAGCCTATTTTGGGTGACTATTTATAGTCATAAGGGCAAAAACCTATATCAGGGTTGGTTATATCATCTCAAGGGCACAAGCCTTTGTTTCAATATGCTTAAAATTATTTAAGTTCATTGAGGGGTCAAGGGAATGCTTTAGATAAAGTGTTCATACTTTAGTTATCACTCCTTAGCAAGGGTATCATAGCTTGGGCACATGAATCTCTTTACACTTAAGCTATTTTAATGAGTAAGCTAATGTCATTACTGATTATAGAGATGCCATTAATGACATAAACTAGAAGCTTGAAAACAACATTATTAACATTACTATAATGATATTACCATATTTAATTAGTATATTCATTACACATTCACTTTAAAATATCAAAGATAGGTAAACCATAACCATTGTATGTAATTTAACCTTCATCACTAATTAATCAAAATCCATTTAAAATAGAGCACATTATACAAAATATAGAGTAAGTATATTTCTTAATTTATTTATCTACCTAGATGCTCACAAGCGAGCTTGGGCATATACATTAGGAGCCTTAGTGGTATCCATGTTAACTTTCACAATGTTGGTGTCCATAACATTATATCTAGATCCAATTCTACAGAGATTTACTACATCAAATTCACATCTCTTCTTCTATAGTTTGAGATGTCTTTTAAAGGCTACAAGATCACCTTTTGCCAGGGTAGAGCTATGCACATTGGGTGTTGAGCTATAAATTTAGTGATAATTCCACTAGATCCATTACCTTGCACCATTCACATTTATATCACCATGTGTAGCCACTTATTGAATATTCCCAAGAAATCATTGAATTAGTTAGCTTCCTACTAGCTAGTACAAGGTCTATGTAGATTCCTCTAGCTAGTGTAAAAGATACCAAAATATTAATAATAAATGATTACCTTACACTGATATATCTATCAATTTGTCATGGAACCATAATCAAATGAAATAGGGGACCAACATTACCCCATATAAAATTACTAGTATATCCTTGGACTAGGCTACCAAAACCTTCAGCACATAGAACTCAGGTGTGGTCTCCTTAAGTTCAGTGATAAATTCCTCAAACCCCTTGATAGTGAGCTTGATTTCCATAGAAACATTATATATCTACATGGAGGTAGTGATAAGTGCAATAACATCTATCTTATCTAGCTCTTTAATAAAGGTTTCATGATTTTCCTTAGCTTTTATCACTCCTCCATCAAGGATTACTCTTTATTCATAGGCCTTCATTTGTAAGTCATGGAAGAGTGCTTCTAGGTTTTCCTCTTGGTCCTTTATCTATGTGTTTAGAGCATTGAATCTACCCATTATCTATGTCCATGCTACCATACTCACAGAGTACACCTATACCATAAACTCTTCTTTCTCCACCTTTGCCTACTTGAGGTGCACATCTATGATTGATGATTGGTTTGAAAAGTTCATGAAGATGGCATTGGTTGTATTTACACCTTCTTATAGTTTCATGAAAAGGTCCTCTACCTCTTGGAGCTTGGTAGTTAGTGATTTTTTTAATGTGGCATGGGTAATTTCTTCCTCCTCTTCCTCCTCCTACACTACCTTTAATTTCATCCTTGAGATCATCTGCTTCATGAGCATGTAATTTTTTCAACCTCCAAGAGATTTAATGTCTTAAATCTGACCAAAAGGGATGGTTTAGTTGTCTCTATGTACTTATAGAGTTTTTTTAGCTTAAGCTTCATGGCCTGGACTTCATCTTTAACATTCTTATAAAGTTTTTTCCATTTATTTTCTCTGCCATCATTAATGATTTTATTTCATACTACTTTAGTGGTCATCAAGATGAGTGCATTCACAAACTTGATTGGGTTCATGGTGTAAGGATTTATGATAATGGAATCATACCCTTCTTCAAGTTTATCCATGCCTAATATGGCCCTTTGAAGTGCCTTAAATTGAGGCTCATCCATATATATGTCAAACACAAATTTAATCTATTTGTATATCTTATATGTGGTAGATTTAAGGGACATGTATTCAAACATGTAAAAATCATACTCCATCTACATCTTTTACACTTTTTCCCTTATACTCAACTATGTACCTTCTTCCTCAATGATGGCCAGATCTATTTTCTCTTCTTCCTCTTCATTAGTATTACTACTTTCTTCAACACTTTCCTTAGAATTGTCTTCTTCCTATTCTTATAGGGGTTCTTTTTGAGACTTATCCCCTTTATTCACTTCTTCTTCCTAGGGTTTCTTAGTGATAACCTTCAGATTTATTCTCTTGGTGCTAGCTTCATCCTCCTTTTCTTCAATCACCCCTTCACTACATGGGCATGCCTATTATGCATCTTTATCTACTTTACTAATGGGGGCACTAGGCACCTTCTTTGTTTCTTCCATAGTTGGTTATGTGCTTATGATAACCTTCTTTATTTTATTCTCTTTTTTGGCCTTTTATTCTTTATTTGCCTTCTTTTTATTTACCTTATCTTCCTTAGCCTTCTACTCCTTAGCCTTAATTATCTCAATGTTTTCTTGAGTCATACCGACATCCTTTATATCCTTCCTCTTTTTCTCTAGTACTAGTGCTATCTAAACTTCTTCCTTGTTATGCCCCATTTTCTTCCACAACCATTTTTTTTCATCCTCAGTTTGTAGAGGCTATGTGGAGGGCTCTTTAGATGAAGTGATAGTTAGCTTACTTATCTCTTCAAGAATGATGGTAGTGTTACCTTAGAGGGCCTTGTAAACTTCCTTAGTGTTGGTCCCCTCTCCCATTTCTTGTATAATGTAGACTTTGGTTCTTTCTTCTTATACGTCCTCCTCTATCTCTTCCTCCTTTCCTTACATGTAGGCCTCTTATGCCTCCATTTATACTAGTGTTATTATTGGTATTTTAATGGGTCCCTTGGACTTCTTTTTTGACTTCTTATTGGATGAAGTAGTTTTTGGTGTGAAGGTCACATGTTTTTTCTTTGGATCTAAAGGGATTGATTCTTCACTAGAAGTGACCCTTAACCTAATGTACTCTTGAATTTCTTTAAGTGTCTCTCCTTGATTTTTGGGGGGGAGACTTATTTTTCATTGTTGGTGATAGCTTCCCTTCATCACCAACCTGTAGGGGGAGTTCATTGTATTTTTCATGGGTTGTGACCTTATTTTTTGGCTTCATCTCATAATATAAATTTAAGATGTTCCCTATGATGATTAACCTATAAAGGGGATAGAGGTATGTGAAGTTAGAGTCATCCTCCTCATCCTTTTTTGATTTTCCCCTTAGGTGCACATACTAGTGCCTCAACCTACTCCTTTTCATATCCATGGCCTTCATGGATATGTCCAACTATTATACATTGGGGATCGTCCTTAGCACCTCCTTGAATTATTTTTTGGAAAATGCATAATGGATTTTAATCTAACTAGATAGATTACAATCTTTGAGAACCAGGTGTACTACACAAAAATGTTACATAAATTTAAAGGTAATCATTCTAAACATGTGTTGGGGGAGTTCCTACAGGATGCACCATTCTATCTTAAATGCCTCAATGTATTAAGTGTACCACCCCATTAATTGTGTCTTATATTTTTGGTAAAAGGAAGGTGGGTAGGTGAAGTCCTGGTACTTTAGCATCAGGAAGTTTTTATATACCAAGAAGACCTAAAGATTGTCTTCATCAACATCAAGCATACCAATATCCTCCATGACTCTTAATATCAACATCAACCTCCACCTAAAGGTCTCTCATTCCTTATGACATTCTAGTGCATTCTTAACCATCTCCTCTACAATGAATTTTTCAATGTTAAATTTGACCCCTTGTGTCATGTGATAGGTAATGCATAAGTAGGTCTTACTGATATCCATCCACCGTCTAACAAGGTAAAGCTTGAAACTCATAAGGCACACCATAGCCCTTATTCCAGGGTCCTTTATGTAATTTATTAGGAATGTAAATCCTCCCCTATAATAACTAAGGAGTTTCAAAACCCTTTTTACTTCTATGTCATCCACCATCATCAAGTGGATGTATGTGCATGAGTCTAGGAGCCTAGTGATTCTATCAATTAGGCACATTGATATTTGCATGTGACTCCCTAAAAACTAGAAGCAGTATTCATGGATATGTAAGAGGAGGAAATACATGAGTTCATTTGGTTTGCCAAAAAATGGCAACTCATAGAGCTAGGTTGTGCCAGTGGTTATAACCCTATCTCAAATGGAGACATCAAACAATGCCACATCTACTTCATCTTTGCTCTTGTATCAACCACCCAGTCTTGGTTGAGCTTTTGTGCATTTCTTGATGTGTGGTGGTTATATTATTTCAACCTATAGGTGTACATGAAAGACACCCAAGTCTCCCCTACTAAGACCTCTAGGGGAAACTACATTTTCCTGTATGACATTTTAGCGAGTACCTCAAGGTTAAACTCAGTGATGCTAACTCCATCAACTTGTTGCACTTCTTTTTTGTAGCAGTTGTATTTTTTATCAGCTATGCCTTTTTGGCATCCTTCTATACCTATGGTGGACTAGAACTCACTCATTTATTCCCCACTAGAAATTGACTAGTGTTGAAGTGTGATCTATTGATCTTATTGAAGCGTGTAATATTTTTTGGTGATTCCTCATAGTCATGGGGTCTATGATTATGACTTCAGCTCTCGATATTTATTTTTGTTAATGGTATCCTTGACATTATTCATAATTTATCCTACCTAGTTCTCTAATAATTCCTTCTCCACACACCTCTATTTCAATCTCAAATGAAATGCAATCTCATTCCATATTCACTCATTCTCATTTGGTGGTTGTGGGTGCTTAGGGTTTTACTTTGGTAATATTTTCTCATTTTAGTTTTGGTTCAACTCTATTTTGGCTCAGTATTTTTGGTTAAAATTAGTTTAAGGTTTGTAACCTAAACCAGTGAACCATCATCCTCTTTATACCTTAACTTTAGCTAACCTCTTTATTGTAGGTGAGTAATGGCATGACGGTGCATAAATTTCTTAAAATTTTCTAAAACCTAAAAATCCATGAAAATATGCTACCATATTCACATTCATTATGGATATTTGTGCCTCCACCATTAATACAATAAATTCTCTTAATGACTTATTTGATGAAGTGACAGGTGTTTTTAATTAGTCATTTCTTACCTACCATTAGGTGGATACCAACTTGTATAGATGATCTTCCTCCTACACTTTGTTCACCTTGGCGCAACCTTCACCCTTTTTATGTTAACCTAGGCATATCACTTCACATGCACGTAATTCAACCTCTTCAGTTCCATCTCATTTTCATGTTGTGCTTTCTTTTAAGTTTGCTTTCATTCTTTAGTCAATTTCTTACACTTTTATCTCTTACTTTGGCCTTTTTTACCCCATAAAAATCCCTTCAACTAATCTTCTAGTGATTATGTTTCTTCTCTTGATCTTTTATGCATGAGCATCTTGTGCACCTCTATTTTTTGTATTATGTAATATCATTCTATGTGGCTCCATTTGTTCACTTGGTACTCATAGTTCTCTAAGTTTGGCAAACTCCTCACACCCATAAACTTAGGTTTTTGGCCTAAAGAACTTATAAATCACCCATAATCAACTCACTTGATTAGATTTATGCATTAAAGTGCCATAAAATTTCTCTTGTAGGCTCGAAAATACCTTGCTTATTCACTCATCACCAATACAACATAGAACATAAGGAAATGTTTGGCTTGTGCCAAACTTTGTTTTGGTCAGCATAAGACAATCCACTTATGACTAAAAAGTCAATGTTTTATGGAATAAGCACCATCATATTACCTATAGGGATTTAGTCAATTTCCATTAAAATTCTTAGGGAGAATTTTACTTGATAACATATGCAGCTTGCATGCACCTATCTCTTATATGTTATGGATGACAAAAGGGCCCATCCACCTAATTTGTAGTTTTCCCAAGTGCTTGAGGTACTTAGATTTATATAATAAGACTAATTATCCTTCAATAAGCACCTTGTGATTTATATGCTTGTCATGTTATAGCTTCTAATGTGCCTTCTCTATCTACTAGCTCCATCTTTCTTGGGTGCACACCTCATCCAAGCACTCCAAGTCTTCTAGTTATGCACTCAATGACTCTTAGTCATCTAAATGACCAATACGTGCAATGCACAATGAGGGCACCATCAATTTCATTAGTGAAATTCCTCTATGCTAAACACTAGTTGAAATGGTGCAGCCTTGTTTAGGCACTTATATGTTGTTTAGTAGGCCCATAATACTATTAACACTTGATCATCCCATTATTTGTGACCAAAATTACATATCTTTTTAGGCATGTCCTTGATATCTTATTAAATGCCTCAATTATGCCATTCACTTAGGGAAGATAAGGGGTTATTTTATGGTGTACCACCATGTATTCATTCATCAAGATCTACACAGTTTCATTAATGAAGTGTGTGCCTCTATCACTAGTCAAAGTGAGTGGGCACCCATAGTGACTTATGATGTTCTCCAATATAAACCTTGTGGTTATGGTGGTTGTGAATGTTGGGAGAGAGGGTGGAGGTAAATCCAAGAACAAACACACCTATTCTAATTCCACCCGTTAGGATCTTGCTCCTCAGAAAGAGCACAGTATGATTACCAAATATAAGCAATTGAATATGCAGAAATAACTAGAAACACAAGTAACTAGAATTCACCAATAGCACAGAATATGAGAGACAATACACTATCTTGTATTAACACTATACAGAAAAGAATACATCAAAGAGCCGCCACACTCTTTCACCTTACAGAGATTCGCCACACCTCAAGTGTACAGTAATTCTTCTCACACACACTCTCCTACACAAAAAACGGTCCCAACAACCAACTCACACACAGAATTGGTGTTCACCTCACCAACCAGTCAGTAATAACCCTGCCGGTACACCAAGCACTCTATAGCACTTCAAGCTGATCTCTCATGAACCTGCAACCTGCAATTCAAAGACCAAACTTACATGTAGATCCCCAATGAGCTTTCAACAACCTGCAACTCACAGATCTTACAACTAGAAGGAACTCTTCCTTTCTATCTCATGCCTTAAACAATACATGCCAATGGGTCTATAAATAGATCCCTAACTCAAACAATAACTTAGACTCTTAATTTAGACAATTATCCTCGCAGCCCAAGACTCTGGGTGGTCTTAACATGCAAACTCATCGTTCACTTAACTAACTGTCCGTGAAACGAACACTTCGAGAACACACAGGTGACCGACGCCGGTCCCTGCTAGTCTGGTTCTGCCGACGTCGGCCGACTTCCTGCCATCGTCGGTGGCCTTCTGCACTGGTATCCGCCAATGTCGGTCCTGCTGCCAATGCTGGTTCCTGTAGAACTCAGCAACCATCTATTCCTCAGTGTGTAAAGGTTGAAGCTTTTAGCTCCATAACCTAACAATCTCCCACTTGGAGATAAACAGCTGCAACCTGTACCTGTACCTGTACACCATCTAGTTTATTTCCTTGGCTTTGTATCCCTCCTCAAGATCACTCTTAAAGACCAACCACCACAAAATCCGTGGTGCAAAATCTGTCATCCAAATTACCTGCCACATCCGCATCTACAACCATGTAGAAAAAAGAACTTGACCCTGCATAGCATGTGCACCTGCTGCTGGTCCCATTGAACTGCCCTTCAGTATTACTCTCCTGGATTGACTCCAAACTTCTGACAACTCCCACTCCTTGGGAAAACTCAGGTTTAGTACATACCATGCACTCAACCTCATTATGTGAATCAAGACACCTGTTCTATGAACTGTCTAACCATCGGCGTGCTAACCGGCTTCACACAATCATCTTGAAACAAAGTCAACAAGACCTCCATGTCTCTAGAACACACTCATGCCAAAGAATCTTGTTGCTCCCAGATTCTCCATGACAAACACCTGAACTAACTTTACCTTTAGTTCAGCAATACTTGTATATGTAACCCTGCAACAAGCACATCATACAGAAAATAGGATAATGTAGCTAATATTATCCAACCTGGTAAAGAGAAACACAATGATCAAACCTCCATTGCCCTGCAGCTAAAACAAGATCATATACCCTGATCTTCCATCTCACATATCCATTTCCGCTCTTCTTCATCCTCAACATCCATTCGTCTCTCAGTGCTTACTTCCAGCTGGCAACACTACCCAAAACACCTGTTTGGTTCTCCTCCAAGGAATCACATCCTCATTCATGCCAAGCTCCCACTGTTTCCTGGATCTACCTGTTCTGCTTCTTCAACAACTTCCTGGTCCTATGCCATAAGTGAGCAACAAGTAGTGTAAAGAAGGGAAATGACGAATTTAAGAACTTACTTACACCTTCAGTCCTCCATATGGGCACTTGAGACTCCATGACAACTAGCTGTCCACCCAAAATTCATCTCAGTAACCGATGCCGGTCACATCTCAGTCTACAGCCGACCGATGTCAGTTCCCTGCGACTGCCTCCTTGCCGACGTCGGTTTCCCTTGGCCAACGCTGGTCTCTTTTCTGCCCTGAGTCACCGACGTCGGGCTGCACATAGCTGACATCGGTCCCTGTCTGGACACTGACGCCAATTTTCCTGTCGACGTCGGTCTTTGTGTTTTTCTTGTGAGACCTGACTTTTTCCCGCGAGCTCTTTTTGGATCAAACCCTTGTCCAAATCACCCTTGCTCTGCTCAGAATTCCTCTGAACCTTATGCTGAACTCTGTCCATCACTTTCTCCTTGAAAACCAAGGCTTTCCTATTCTTGTCACTAACATCGGATTCCTCAAGAAACCTTACCTTCTTCTTCTGCATACAGAAACCACGATCCATGCCTTCCAAATCTGAAAGCATACACTTTGACTCAAGAACCAGCATCTCCTTCTTATCTATGTGACCAAGCCTATCAAGCCACATCTCTGAATCTACAGCTGAAGTAGATAACCCAGAAAGAGAATCAGTAAAATAAGTAGATAGATAAAGCGTGCCTACTTTCTTACCTCTAGCTACAACAAGTGTACCCTTGGTAACCTTCCAAGAGTCCGCTGTGAGAGTTACTGTGCAACCCTCTTCACCCAAACTTCTAACAGAAATTAGATTCCACTTCAAAACTGGGACATGCATGACCTCCTTTAACACCCATGTGTCACCTGTCTGCAATTTCAGCTTCACTTTGCCTTTGCCAACAATCTGACAAGGCTTACCATCCCCTACACAAATTTCTCCAAAGTCTCCCTGGACATACTCATGAAAAAATTCCCTATGTGGGGATGCATGAAAAGAGGCACCTGAATCTAATACCCAAGATTCTACTTTTCCAAAGAACATACCAGAGCATCCTGTGCAACATAACCTGCAACATCTGCTTCTTCTACATGTCCTTCATGTTGATCTTCACCCGATCTACAATCTCTCTTTAAGTGCCCTTGCTTTCCACATTTCCAGCAGGTTATTCTGCCATACCTAGACTTGGATCTTTTGCCCATCTTCGACCTTGATCTCCCACACTCTGTCTTCTCTCTTGGCCTTCCTCTTCCTTCAACACTCAAAGCATCTCCAGATGATTCACCTGTGCTTTTCCTGCGTATCTCTTCATTCAAGATCACACTCACAACATCATCTACTTTTAAGACTTTTGAAGGAGACACAGTATTAGAAACTGCCATTACCAAACCTTCCCAACTTTCAGGTAATGAACACAAGATTAAGAGAGCTCTAAGTTCATCATCAAATACAATATTAACTGAACTTAACTGGTTTACCAAACCATGGAAATCACTAAGATGGCTATGAACAGATCCACCTTCCAACATTTGCAAATTAAATAAACGCTTCATAAGAAATACCTTATTAGAAGCCGAGGGTTTTTCATACAAATTTGCCAAAGATTTCATCAACTCCACCATTGTCTTACACTGTGATAAGCTGGAAATCACAGATGAATCAAGACTCAATCTAACAGATCCCAGAGCCTTCCGATCAAGAACCTCCCATTCTTCATCTTTCATATCCAAGGGTTTGCTAGCAACCCCACCCAATGGTAAGTACAAATCTTTCTGATACAGATAGTCCTCAATCTGCATCCTCCATAATTGGTAGTTCTTGCCATTAAACTTTTCCATTCGTAGTTGACTGTTTTCTGCCATTGCTCAACTCCCACTCAAATAGAAGCCCTGTGAGTAACCTGTAAACAAAACACACTACCCAGATCTACACCAATATGTTAGTATCCCAACCAAAAAAGCTCTGATACCACTTGTTGGGAGAGAGGGTGGAGGTAAATCCAAGAACAAACACACCTGTTCTAATTCCACCCGTTAGGATCTTGCTCCTCAGAAAGAGCACAGTATGATTACCAAATATAAGCAATTGAATATGCGGAAATAACCAGAAACACAAGTAACTAGAATTCACCAATAGCACAGAATATGAGAGACAATACACTATCTTGTATTAACACTATACAAAAAAGAATACATCAAAGAGCCGCCACACTCTTTCACCTTACAGAGATTCGCCACACCTAAAGTGTACAGTAATTATTCTCACACACACTCTCCTACACAAAAAACGGTCCCAACAACCAACTCATACACAGAATTGGTGTTCACCTCACCAACCAGTCAGTAATAACCCTGCCGGTACACCAAGCACTCTATAGCACTTCAAGCTGATCTCTCATGAACCTGTAACCTACAATTCAAAGACCAAACTTACATGTAGATCCCTAATGAGCTTGCAACAACCTGCAACTCACATATCTTACAACTAGAAGGAACTCTTCCTTTTTATCTCATGCCTTAAACAATACATGCCAATGGGTCTATAAATAGATCCCTAACTCAAACAATAACTTAGACTCTTAATTTAGACAATTATCCTCGTAGCCCAAGACTCTGGGTGGTCTTAACATGCAAACTCATCGTTCACTTAACTAACTGTCCGTGAAACGAACACTTCGAGAACACACAGGCGACCGATGCCGGTCCCTGCTAGTCTGGTTCTGCTGACGTCGGCCGACTTCCTGTCATCGCCGGTGGCCTTCTGCACTGGTATCCGCCGACGTCGGTCCTACTGCCGACACCGGTTCCTGTAGAACTCAGCAACCATCTGTTCCTCAGTTTGCAAAGGTTGGAGCTTTTAGCTCCACAACCTAACAATCTCCCACTTGGAGATAAACAACTTTAACCTGTACCTGTACCTGTACACCGTCTAGTTTGTTTCCTTGGCTTTGTATCCCTCCTCAAGATCACTCTTGAAGACCAACCACCACAAAATCCATGGTGCAAAATCTGTCATCCAAATTACCTGCCACATCCACATCTACAACCATGTAGAAAAAAGAACTTGACCCTGCATAGCATGTGCACCTGCTGCTGGTCCCACTGAACTGCCCTTCAGTATTACTCTCCCAGATTGACTCCAAACTTGTGACAACTCCCACTGCTTGGGAAAACTAAGGTTTAGTACATACCATGCACTCAACCTCATTATGTGAATCAAGACACCTATTCTATGAACTGTCTAACCATCGGCGTGCTAACCGGCTTCACACAATCATCCTGAAACAAAGTCAACAAGACCTCTATGTCTCTAGAACACACTCATGCCAAAGAATCTTGCTGCTCCCAGATTCTCCATGATAAACACCTGAACTAAGTTTACCTTTAGTTCAGCAATACCTGTATATGTAACCCTGCAACAAGCACATCATATAGAAAATAGGATAATGTAGCTAATATTATCTAACCTGGTAAAGAGAAACACAATGATCAAACCTCCATTGCCCTGCAACTAAAACAAGATCATATACCCTGATCTTCCATCTCACATATCCATTTCTTCTCTTCTTCATCCTCAACATCCATTCGTCTCTCAGTGCTTACTTCCAGCTGGCAACACTACCCAAAACACCTGTTTGGTTCTCCTCCAAGGAATCACATCCTCATTCATGCCAAGCTCCCACTGTTTCCTGGATCTACCTGTTCTGCTTCTTCAATAACTTCCTGGTCCTATGCCATAAGTGAGCAATAAGTAGTGTAAAGAAGGGAAATGACGAATTTAAGAACTTACTTACACCTTCAGTCCTCCATATGGGTGCTTGAGACTCCATGACAACTAGCTGTCCACCCAAAATTTGTCTCAATAACCGATGCCGGTCACATCTCAGTCTACAGCCGACCGATGTCGGTTCCCTGCGACTACCTCCTTGCCGACGTCGGTTTCCCCTGGCCGATGCCGGTCTCTTTTCCGCCCTGAGTCACCGACGTCGGGCTGCACATAGCTGATGTTGGTCCCTGTCTGGACACTGACGCCGGTTTTTCTGTCGATGTCGGTCTCTGTGTTTTTCTTGTGAGACTTGACTTTTTCCCGCGAGCTCTTTTTGGATCAAACCCTTGTCCAAATCACCCTTGCTCTGCTCAGAATTCCTTTGCACCTTATACTGAACTCTGTCCGTCACTTTCTCCTTGAAAACCAAGGCTTTCCCGTTCTTGTCACTAACATCGGATTCCTCAAGAAACCTTACCTTCTTCTTCTGCATACAGAAACCACGATCCATGCCTTCCAAATCTGAAAGCATACTCTTTGACTCAAGAACCAGCATCTCCTTCTTATCTATGTGACCAAGCCTATCAAGCCACATCTCTGAATCTACAGCTGAAGTAGATAACCCAAAAAGAGAAACAGTAAAACAAGTAGATAGATAAAGCGTACCTACTTTCTTACCTCTAGCTACAACAAGTGTACCCTTGGTAACCTTCCAAGAGTCCGCTGTGAGAGTTACTGTGCAACCCTCTTCACCCAAACTTCTAACAGAAATTAGATTCCGCTTCAGAACTGGGACATGCATGACCTCCTTTAACACCCATGTGTCACCTGTCTGCAATTTCAGCTTCACTTTGCCTTTGCCAACAATCTGACAAGGCTTACCATCCCCTACACAAATTTTTCCAAAGTCTCCCTGGACATACTCATGAAAAAATTCCCTATGTGGGGATGCATGAAAAGAGGCACCTGAATCTAATACCCAAGATTCTACTTTATCCAAAGAACATACCAGAGCATCCTGTGCAACGTAACCTGCAACATCTGCTTCTTCTACATGTCCTTCATGTTGATCTTCACTCGATCTGCAATCTCTCTTTAAGTGCCCTTGCTTTCCACATTTCCAACAGGTTATTCTGCCATACCTGGACTTGGATCTTTTGCCCATCTTCGACCTTGATCTCCCACGCTCTGTCTTCTCTCTTGGCCTTCCTCTTCCTTCAACACTCAAAGCATCTCCAGATGATTCACCTGTGCTTTTCCTACGTATCTCTTCATTCAAGATCACACTCACAACATCATCTAATTTTAAGAATTTTGAAGGAGACACAGTATTAGAAACTGCCATTACCAAACCTTCCCAACTTTCAGGTAATGAACACAAGATTAAGAGAGCTCTAAGTTCATCATCAAATACAATATTAACTGAACTTAACTGGTTTACCAAACCATGGAAATCACTAAGATGGCTATGAACAGATCCACCTTCCAACATTTGCAAATTAAATAAACGCTTCATAAGAAATACCTTATTAGAAGCCGAGGGTTTTTCATACAAATTTGCCAAAGATTTCATCAACTCCACCGTTGTCTTACACTGTGATAAGCTGGAAATCACAGATGAATCAAGACTCAATCTAACAGATCCCAGAGCCTTCCGATCAAGAACCTCCCATTCTTCATCTTTCATATCCAAGGGTTTGCTAGCAACCCCACCCAACGGTAAGTACAAATCTTTCTGATACAGATAGTCCTCAATCTGCATCCTCCATAATTGGTAGTTCTTGCCATTAAACTTTTCCATTCGTAGTTGACTGTTTTCTACCATTGCTCAACTCCCACTCAAACAGAAGCCCTGTGAGTAACCTGTAATCAAAACACACTACCCAAATCTACACCAATCTGTTAGTATCCCAACCAAAAAAGCTCTGATACCACTTGTTGGGAGAGAGGGTGGAGGTAAATCCAAGAACAAACACACCTGTTCTAATTCCACCCGTTAGGATCTTGCTCCTCAGAAAGAGCACAGTATGATTACCAAATATAAGCAATTGAATATGCGGAAATAACCAGAAACACAAGTAACTAGAATTCACCAATAGCACAGAATATGAGAGACAATACACTATCTTGTATTAACACTATACAAAAAAGAATACATCAAAGAGCCGCCACACTCTTTCACCTTACAAAGATTCACCACACCTCAAGTGTACAGTAATTCTTCTCACACACACTCTCCTACACAAAAAATGGTCCCAACAACCAACTCACACACAGAATTGGTGTTCACCTCACCAACCAGTCAGTAATAACCCTGCCGGTACACCAAGCACTCTATAGCACTTCAAGCTGATCTCTCATGAACCTGCAACCTGCAATTCAAAGACCAAACTTACATGTAGATCCCCAATGAGCTTGCAACAACCTGCAACTCACAGATCTTACAACTAGAAGGAACTCTTCCTTTTTATCTCATACCTTAAACAATACATGCCAATGGGTCTATAAATAGATCCCTAACTCAAACAATAACTTAGACTCTTAATTTAGACAATTATCCTCGCAGCCTAAGACTCTGGGTGGTCTTAACATGCAAACTCATCGTTCACTTAACTAACTATCCGTGAAACAAACACTTCAGGAACACACAGGCGACCGACGCCGGTCCCTGCTAGTCTGGTTCTGTCGACGTCAGCCGACTTCCTGCCGTCGCCGGTGGCCTTCTGCACTGGTATCCACCGACGTCGGTCCTGCTGCCGACGCCGGTTCCTGTAGAACTTAGCAACCATCTGTTCCTCAGTTTGCAAAGGTTGAAGCTTTTAGCTCCACAACCTAACAGTGAAGTCTTTGGTTGACACTACCTCAACCCATTTAGTGAAATAGTCTATGGTAGCTAGAATGTATCTTGAGCCTATGCACCTTGATGCGGGAGTGATCAAACCAACAAAATTATGGGGCCATTTTTCAAATGGCACCTAGGAAATAATGGTGATGAGAGGCATCTCATATTGATAGTTGGGCTTATTTGTGCACTAGCAGATATCACATGTCTTGGCATAATATTTTGCATCTTGGAATAGACTTGGCCACCATAAGCCTGATTGTAGCACCTTACATGCAATAGCATCTCCATCATAATTTCCTCTTGTAACACCCTCATGCACCTCTTGTAAGATAGATTCCATTTCATGTTTCAATACACATTGGCATAGGACTTCATCTTGATTCAATTTGTATAGTTCCCTACTAATGAGCTAAAAGGGGGTAGCACAAACTACAAATTGTCTTCTATTTAGTTGTCATAGTCTAGGGTGTAGATCTAGATGTTAAAAAAATAGTGATCTCCACATGATAAACTTTTTAGAATTGTGCATCTAGCATGTCATCCTTAATAGGTGTTTCCACATCACCAAAGTTGATGTAAGACAAATAGTCTAGACCCAAGTTCTATTTTTTAAACATTACAACAACTGTGAATTGAAATTTTTATAACAAAACTATTCATATATAAATGCACGCATGGAGAATGCGCTTATTCATAAGGTACTTAGGCACCTCGTGATTGGTAAATAAGATAAATGGGGTCACCAAAAATTATTACCTAAGCATTTTTAGGGTATAAACCATGGCAACCACCTTGTGCTCAGTTGTTGTATAGTTCTACTCTAGTTGGGTTAGTTTCTTGCTTGCAAAGGATATGGGATGATCTATTTTACCTTCATTGGGTTATGCCAAAATGGTTATTTTTGGATAATTTTGGCCCACATACCAATATTTTACCTAGATGGAGAAGGTAAGTAGAGTTCCTAACCCATAAATGATCAAAAGATGGAAAAATCAAGATTTGAAGAGCCAGATCATCTCAAACATCATCAATAAATATAATAGTCAGCATGATTGTGCATTTTATAAGTATGCTTATAAATCCTATCAATCCAAAAATATCACATGGATATTATGGTTTTCATGCTAATAAGGTCCCCTATAAATTTTTTTATCTTAATGAGTTTTCTATCTCAAGATATAAGCTTCCAAAGTTGAACTTGCAGAGTGGGATCTACATGCAAACATAAAATTTGGCCCTCGTGAAATAGCTATTTGAATCAAAATGTTCCATGGTTAAATGTGAAATTGATAAGTGGTAATATCTAGGATGTCCACATGAATATCTAATGGTACACAGTGACTGACAAAGCTAGTGGGTCCAAGTTGATCAATAATACATGATCCATCATACCAATCAGATCAATAGTGATTGAAAGGTAAATTATTTAATAGATCTTGTGAATGAATGAAAGGATGAAAAGTGTATAAATATTTTAAGCTTGAGTCAAATCTAATGGTGAGAAATGATTAACAAATTTAGTGGGTCCATCAAATCTAATGGATTCCATTTAATCATGCATCCAAAGATCAATGATGAGCTCACAATCAAAAAGTTAAAGGATCCTAAGATTAAGTAATGGAATTACAAGTGTCATGATCATGGAAAGATAAAGGATCAATGGTATATGTTTGATCTTACTAATAAATATCAATACCATGAGTTGAGCCATGTAGATAGGATCAATGGTGTATAGGAAAAAGAGCATAGATCAAATATGAGGCCACCACATGGTATAAACACAAACGTAGATAAAGATGATAGTAGGATCCTAAGGATAAAATTCTAATTTATAAGTGTCATAATATCAAATGTATATCATAGATCAATGGTCAATATTAAAATTTGAAGACATGAGTGTTCAAATAGAGGTCAAACATGTGACCTAGGTCAAACTAGAGTGATGTTTTGAAAGGCATATGTCACCATTAGAGCTTAGTAAAGCATCTATCAATTAGATGCATTCATACAGTCAAGATGCTTAATCATGAATCTATGTCATCATTAAATCTAAGACCTCTAGTTGATGATTTATAACATGTCGACCCCATTCTCTAAAAAATTATAAGAGTATTCCTTTGGTGTGTTCATTATTGTTTTAGAAAGGAAGATCCTCATGTGCAGTAGCTTCTTAACTACCACAAGATTTATAGGTAGAATAGGTCTATTTAGACCTAATATAGATTAAGAAGGAATCTATGTGACTTGTAGCCTTTTCATTGATAGGATAACTATATGAAAACCAATAAATAGATTGGTTTTCAATCTATAGTAAATATATCTTTAGGTTTGGAGTAGGGGCAGATATAAAAAAGATGTGTAAGAGTGTCTTATCTTCCAAAATAGTCATATCCTCAACAACTAGGTACTTTCATCCAATCATGGCTTTGTTAGGCCCAATGATATGAGGACTTTATCCTTATAGTGAAATAAAGTGGAAGGTGGCATGGAAGCTTAAAGCAAAGAGATTTGGTGGTTAGAATAATGATGTTCAAATCTTAAGAATATTTCTTTCTTAAAAGGATCATGACTTATCATATAAAAAATAGACTCTTGTCCTCTAGTATATTACTCAACTAATGAGAATAACTTGAAGACTAATTGGAACAAATGCAGGATATCTTGTTAAGGAAGGCTTATTCATCTTGACTTAAAAGGTGGTGGAGAATTCAAGAAATATGGATGGGACTCTATCTAAGGTATTGGACCTCATTCATTGATTTATGTACTCATTATCCCTCTTCTCTCTCCCTTTCTCCTATATCACTCATTCTTTCCATTTGTTTACTCTCTCAAATTCTAGACTCTCACAAGGACTCTTTGACCTTGAAGAGTAGGGGACTCTCTAAGATATTACAAAATATACTCATCTTGATTAGGATAAACCTTTTCAAGAATTTGTAAGAACTACCTCTTGATGTAATAAAATAATTTATTTACCAATCTCTTGACTTGGATCTATGTTGAGTGAGTTATGCATAATGACACCATGACGGATAATATTCCTCATCCATTTTCCTCTTGTTTGACCTCCTTTAGGGTTTTTTCAAGCTATCACAATTCTAGATTAGTGTTCTACCTAAATTTAATCTATGAAACACTTATGCACTAGATTGTGAGGTTGTAGCTAGCATTGTCTTCTACAGATCTATTATGGGTTCAAGCTTATGGGAGTTTCCCATTTTTATTTGATGCAACACCTTTTAGCCTTCTTAGGATCCATTTTTCCATTTTTAACCCTTTTCCCTATGACAAAATTAGTTTAGGTGATTCATCATTAGGGAGTCAGCCTTCTCTGAAGGTTCAGCCCCATCATAGGTTACCCATAGCCTGAGGTTATCCCAATATTATGATTGGGAGTGGAAGATCCTGAAGAACTCTTCCACAAGGGTGTAATCTCACATCATAATAGTTTATAGTGTGCTCAATGGGACTTTAATAAATTTTTCATCTCACTAAAAGGTTCTTGGTGTTGCTTTGCAGTACAATCAACCTTTGGAGGAACATTTTAAAACACCAATGGTGACTCCACTATGAACATCAATTGGTATAAGTAGCCCAAGTGCCTAATCACCATTATTTGGTATGTATCATTCCCCATTTGATCAAAATACATGTTCTTTCATTCCTTATCCTTCATATCAAGTTAGCAATGTTCATGGTTTCACCCCAAGTGGCCCTCAAGATTCAATGTATCAGTGTTATCATAATTTGCCTCTCTATATTCAACCATAAAATAGCCTTAGGGAGATATGGTTTGATCTTAAAAAATAATTAAGAGAGGTTGATAGGAAAGAATATTACTATAGGAAACAATAGAATCTTGAACACCAAGCTTATATTCAGGAGTAGGAGTTGAGGTTTCAAGAAGAATGATTGGTTAGGCAAGACCAAATTAGAAAATAAACTAAATATAAATTGCTCTTAGGAATGAGAGAAACCAACCCTAGAACCCTATTTCCCTCCCCTACTCCTATTTATGCTCAAACCCAACCCCCTATTCCACTTTTTCAAGTCTCATCCTAATCAAGAACCAAGTAAGTCACTAAAAACCATTTAGCTAAGGAACATGAAGCCATCCCATCTTGGAACTTCTCTTATGACAATGACCCTAACTATGTCATACCCTCTCTTGTTAAACCACCCACTCCCACACCCATTTAATAAAAGGAGAATGTGGGAAATCCTTATGTTTTCCCCTCATGTAAATAAATCAAGGAGGGCATAAAGAAGAGAGAAGAAGTGATAATATTGGTAGTCTAGGAACTAGTTCAAGAAAAAGAGGTGTTATCTTAGCTTAATGATCTTGCCATATAAAATTTCCATGACTCTATCTCCCTCCCCCAAGATCCACCAAAGAGATCCTTCAAAGTCCCTAGCTAGAATGATACTCTACTAAGCTACAAGCAAGGTGAACTTCTTCACCCTCCCACCATCTCCTTCTTAGATAAAGAGCTTATTTTTAAAAGTATATATGAGGAAATTATAAGCATAGGTGAACTTGAAGAAGATAACATAAGTGTCTATGATGATGAGATCATGATAGATAGCCCACTCCATTCAGAGGAAGAGAAATCAGATTTGCACCAACTATTGTGGCATGGCTTTGACATTTATTAATTAGAGCCTGAAGGTAGTACTTATGCTTTCATATTTGAAGAGAGGTGTATTAAAGATGTAGCTAAGAGTAAAGGGGATCTTGATGTGTTCTAAGAACTTCCATTTGGTATGGCTAAAGATGAAGATGAGGAGGAAATAGAGAAAAATAAGGATCAGGATGAAGTATGGAAATAACTATACCATAACTTCATGGACCAAATAGAGGTTATAAACTAGCCTATGCCTCCCCTAGATCATGAAAATGAACTTTTAAATTATGTTGAAAAATATGACCAATCTCAAGATGAATTTTCTATTGAAGGTAGTACTAATGTCTTTAAGAATGAAGGAGAATGATCAAATCTAGAGCCATAAGAACATGACATTTTTAAACTTATATGGGTTGATGAACTATCATATGGCTCATTTAAAAGTAAGCAAAGCAAGGATGGTGTTTAATTTGGCATTGTTTTGGATAACCAAGAGGAAGCTACCTTTTGGGATGACTTGGTTATTTTTTGCCTAAGCCTAGACAATAAATCTTCATGTTAAAAAGAGTCATTAGATAAGGAAGTTTTAGGTGATCCTATAGTATATTTTAGATCAAGACTTATATAAATGGAGTAGTATGTCTACATTAGAGAAAATTTTTTCCCATTTCAACCTTTTGAGAGCATGTTAAAAGAGTCAACAATCAGGCATCTTAGCTCACCTATCATGAGCTCTCAAAAGTAAGGTGTTTTCTATCTTGATCTACCATTAGTGATTGATGCTAAATCTTTTCCATTTGATCCAGGAGGAAGATACTTATAAGTTACATCCCTATACATATTAGAATAGTTTTCTTGTTTTCCTTTAAGTGCCTTGTGCACATTCTTTTCCTATTGTGTGTTTCCTTTTTCAAAGTACCTTAGGAACATTCTTTATTTTGTTTATTGGTGTTTCTATTGATTTAAGAGGAATTTATCTAGAGGGTAATCCTTGCATCATTTCATTTTATCTAAGATCAAAGACTTGTGACTCCATGCCAAATAGATTAGACAAAGCAACTAGTTTGGGTTCTCAAGCATAGAAGGCATGCTTCCCCATGAGTCACCAAATATGCTGGCCAATTTTTGGCCACATACCAAACTTATACCTATATAGAGAATTTGAGAAGCGTTTTTGACCCATAAATGATCAAAATATGGCAAAAGCAAGCTTTGAAGATCTAGACCATCTCAAACATCATGAAGCAATGGATTGGTTAGCTTGATTATGAATTTTATAAGTATGATTAGAAAGACTCTTAGCTAAAAATATCACATGGAAATGATGTTTTTCATGCTAATAAGGTCTCCTACAAATTTGGTATCTTGATGAGTTCTCTATCTCAAGAAATAAGCTTCCAAAGTTAAACATGCAGAGTTGGACGTGCACGTAGATGTCAAATTTAGGCCTCATGAAATATCCATTTGAATAAAAATGTTTTAAGGTTGAACACATGGATAAAAATTATAAATATATTAGGTGCCCAAATTATTATCTAATGGTTCACATGATTGACAAAGCTAGTGGGTCCAAGTTGATCAATGGTGTGCGATCTATTATACCAAGTAGATCAACAATGAGCGAAAGGTCAACTAGTTAGTGGATCTCAATAATGAATGAAAGGATAATAAGTGTCTAAATCTTGAAATTAAAATTTAAATCTAATGGTGAGAAACAAATAATAGATTTAGTGGGTTCATTATATCTAATGGAGCATGGTTAATCATTCATCCAAATATCAATGGTGAGCTCATAGTTAAAAAGTCAGAGGATCCTAAGATTGAGTGAGGGACTGATAAGTGTCACGATCATGGCAAGATAAAGTATCAATGGTGCATGTTTGATATTACTAATAAATATCAAAAACACATGTTGAGTTATGTAGATAATATCAATGATGTGTAAGACAAGGATCCCATATCAAATATGAGGCCACCACATGGTGCAAGTTTGGAGGTAGATGAAGCCAACAACATGATCTTGATGATAAACACATAATTTCCAAGTGCCATAATCTCAAATGTGTATCATAGATTGACAATCAATATTAAAATTCAAAGACATGAGTTTTCAAATAGAGGTCAAACATGTGACCTAGGTCAAACTAAAGTGATGTTTCAAAAGGCATATGTTGTCATTAGAGCTAAATCAAGCATCCATCAAGAAGACAAAGTCATACAGTTAGGATGGTTAATGATGAAACTCTATCATCATTAAATCTTAAAAAATACCTTTGGTCAATGATTTATAACTTATTGACCCCATTTTCTAAAAAGTTGTAGGATTATTCCATCAGTGTGTTCATTGCTCTTTTAGAAGGAAGATCCCTATGTGCAAAAACTTCTCATCTCCCACAAGATTTAGAGGTAGAATAGTCTATTTAAACCTAATATATATCAATAAAGAAACTATGTGACCTATAGGATTTTCAGTGATAGGATAACTATATTAAAAAACCAATAAATGGATTGGTTTTCAATATATAGTAAACCTATGTTCAATTTTGAAGTAGGGCTACATATAAACAAGATATGGAAGAGTGTCTTCTAAAATAGTCATATCTTCAACAAGAAGGTACTTGAAACTATTTAAAAACATATATAGTCATGGCTTTGTCAAGCCCAAGGATATGAGTACTTTTTCCTTATAGTGAAAGGAAGTAGGTGGCATGGAATATCAAAGCAAAGATATTTTGTGGTTACAGAAGCAATTAGAGCATTCAATGTTGTTCAGATCTTAAGGATATTTAATCCTTGAAAGGATCATGACTCATCATCTACAAAATATACTTTTGTCCTCTAGTGTGTTGATCAAAAATGAGAAGAACTTTAAGACTAATTGGAATAAATGGAGGCTAGTTTTTTTAGGAAGGCTTAGTCCTATTGACTCAAAAGGTGATGAAGAATTAAATAAAGAAATTTTGGATTCTATCCAAGGGATTAGACCTCATTTATTAATTTTTTTACTCATGCTCCCTCTTCTCTCTCCCATTCTCCTATATAACCAATTATTTCCATTTTTGTACTCTCTTAGATTCTAGACTCTCATAAGGACTCTTTGATCTTGAAGAACAAGGGACTCTCTGAGATATTGCAAAATATGCTCATCTTGATTAGGATAAACCTTGTCAAGCATTTATAAGAATTTCCTCTTAATGCAATAAAATACTTTATTTACCTATTTCTTGCCTTGGATCTATGTTGAGTTAGTTTTGCATGATGTCATTGTAAAGGAGAATATTCTTCATCTATTGTCCTCATTTTTGACCTCCTTTAGGGTGTTTTCAAGTTATTGTAGGTTTGGATTAGTGTTCTGTATGAACCTAGTCTATGAAACACTTATGTAATAAGATAGATTATGAGTTTGTGTGAGCTATAATTGTCTTCTACATATCTAGTGTGGGTTCAAGCTTATGAGAGTTTACCATTTTTATTTGTTACATCACATTTTATCTTTCTTAGGATCCCTTTCCCCTTTTTGACCCTTTTCCCTATGACAACATTAGTTTAGGTGATTCATCAGAAGGAATTCAGCCTTCTTTGGATGTTTAGCCCCATCATAGGTTACACACAGCCTGGGGTTACCCCAATATTATGATTAGGATTTAAGGAGCCTAAATAATTCTTCCATAAGGGTGTAATATCACATCATAATATTACCAATTATAGATCCAAATACATCAAAATAGACATATAATGGATTTATCCAGTCAAGAAATTGTAAAATAGGCATGTTAGCTAACTTGAGATTTAGAGTTTCAAAGGCATCCTCTTACAGTGTACCCCAATAGGATGGGTCATCCTTGCATAAGAGCTCATATAGCAATGCTACAATCCTTGCATAGCTCCTTATTAACTTTCTATATTTATCATAATGGCCAAGAAAGGTATGAACATCTTTCAATAGGGAAGGGGTCTGGATCTATAGGATAATTGCAATCTTCAGGGGATTGATGAGTAAACCATCTTTGCAGATGATGTGCTTGAGCATGGTGACAAAATGTGTCACAAAGATGCATTTATTTAGGTTTAAGGACATTTATAACTACCTGCACCTATCAAACATGAGACACAAGTTATCATAATGGTATTTCACTAGCCCATATATAGTTTAATCATCTAGGTACACTTGGAAGAACTTGTGAATGAAGTCCTTAAATGCAGTGATTACCACTCTAAAAAATATAGTTGGTGCATTCTTGAGTCTAAAAGGCATCATGTTATATTTAAAACAACCCCATTATGTTGTAAATGTTGTTTTAGGATTGTCCTCTTCCTCAATCTAGACTTAATTGTATCTTGAGAACCCATCAGTAAAGGTTTATATTTCATAGCTTAAGATGCCATTTAAGACTTTATGAGTAAATGAAGTCAAGAAGGGGGTAGTGATGTAGGAAACATTTAACAATCTATAATAAACACAAATATGGAGTCACCTATCCTTCTTGATTCTAATAACCATGGGGTTCATCCATTCATATTATTGTACATGGTAGATGACACCTATGACTAACAAACCATCAATCTCCATTTTCACTTTGGCATAGAGATTGGGGTTCATTTTGTAAGGGTGATTCTTGACGAGTCTTTTACCATCAACTAACTTGATACTCATCTTCCAAATGGATGGTTGGTTACCCTTCATGTCTTAATAATTCCAAGTGAAGAAGTCTTAAAACTCTTTCAAGAGATCTACAATTCATGCTAGCTCTATGTCAGACAAATATGTACCCAGATTAGCCATTTTTGGTTCCCTTTTTGAGTTGATGTCTACCTTGGCAATCTTGAGAGGTGTGTATTAGGGATTATTCCACTCTTTATGTTAGTTCTCTACTTTCCTACTTACCTCAGTCATTTATATGTAAAGATGATTAGGGTCTTCTCCATCAAGGGTGTTATTCTACACTTGGTGTAATAGCTTCCTTTTGCTTGTCAAGGCTATCCATTTGTGCACCTTATATATATCATTATCCTCATCACTCGAGTTGATGTTGAGCACTTTATCTTTAAATAAATTTAGGATCACTTACCCTCTCTCCCCAAACATATCTTTTAGGCACTCTTCTAGGATTACAGTTTCCTTAAACACTACCCTTGGAATTACTTGCATTGGCTCGATCAATTCAAGATTCTATGAAGAAAAGGAGAAGGTGTGCATGAACCACTCCTTAAGTAAATCCTAATTTGATATCTTGTATCATTTCTCATTGAAAATGTACCATATTCATTCCCAAGCCTTTAAGGTTATGTAGAAGACATGAACCCATAGGCTTCTTAGGGTGTTCTCATTGAAAATAGTCCACATTTCTTTGTATGATCACACATGCACTATAGGGTCAAAATTACTAGAGTAGGTAGAGATATATAAGTCCTCATTTCTTTTCCCAAATCTAGTGTATATGGCTACTTTCACATCTTTCCAAGTTGGCAAGCTTAGCCTTTATACTACCCACCAATAAGTGGTAGTGTTCCTCAAAGTATACACTAATTAACCCATTTTTTCTATATTATTTGGGGTGAATGATTCAAGGTCATGAACATATTATTTTATGGGATTAATCCACTCATATCTTAGAAGTGCCACAAGTTTACCTTTACTCAGGTAAAACACTTTCTTTCCCTTCTTCCTATTACAGGAGACCCATCTTTTTGAATTGTAATCAATGTGATCCTAGACAGTCCTCATAGGTTTTAGAGATTTAGTGCACACTAAGTAGAACCTCTGACTAGTTGTTTCATAAGCTTCTTTGACCTATCAATCATAAATAGTTTTAGCAGTGCTCAAAGCTAACTATCCATCTTCCCAAGAAATTACTCCTTGATCATTAGGGTTGAGAGTCTTAATGCCTTACACCGTGATGTTATATATATGGTTGATCTCATCCTCAAAATCAACACTCTCTACATAAGGGGTCCTTTATCACTTAAGAGGGGGATTACTACCCTCTCCTTGACATTTTCAAATCTCATATAGTTCCCTCTAAAGTGAGTATCTATGTTGTTTCCATAACACCATGGCATTCCCAGAAGCATTGGATAATTATCTTGTTATTCCAACTCAATCACTTCAAATTCAGCATGGAACTCAGTGCCCATGATATCTAAAACAACACTCTTTATAATTTTGATTAGTTGTGTTCAAGTCTTTTGGGACATAAAATGCACATGAGGGGAAGGTCTCAAGGTTGGCTTCCCCATCTTCTCCCATGTATTCTTGGTCAAGATATTGACCTCAATCCCTATGTCCATAAGGACCTCACATATAGACCATCCATCAATGGTTGAATTCACAAGGATTTATTTATTTTACTTTGTATTATGTGTATGCCTCATTTATCATGCCCTTTTCATGTGTGGAATGGTAAATTCAATTGGATTTTGCCTTGCATGTTCCAAAAGAAAATTCTTCAATAGGGGTAGTATTATTCTATCTATAAGGGGTGCAAGATCTCTATTAGTTCTTTTATCTTATCCTCTTAGCTATCTTGTTTCTTGCAAGAGGTGGCATCCTATGCCTCTAGGTCTCATGCTAGTTGGAGCTACCCTTGTAGGTTTTGAATAATTCTCATAGCCTACTACAATACATCTTTCTAGCATGAAGGGTCTGGTTAAGGCACAACTTTGGGTTTAGTTCATGTGATGCACTTAGTGTGACTCTATTCCCCATATTCTAAGCACAACTTAGGAGTTGGTAGAACTGGCAACTTGGTGGTGAATCCACTACAAGTAGTCTCCTACACATTGATTATTTTTACACTGGTTGATTTTGTCTTCAAAGTCCACTTCTCTAATTTTGGTTCGTACCTGATCATTCTTATGCCCTTATCTATGTTAGGCCTAACTTGGGTCAACTTTGTATATAATTTAGGTCTTTCCTTAACCTTATGGGTTCCTCAACAATACCCACATGTATCAATCACATTGATAGTGTTCTATAGAACCACACTTTTAGCATGAGTGGGGTGGGAACCTTATACCATCATGTCCTCCACCTCATCTTTAGGCACCTTATTACATCCCATATCCTACATTATATTGACCATATCCCTCATTAACTTGATTATCTTATCCTCTAACTACTGTATTGGCCTATTTTACACCTCTCTTCATGTTCTCATTCATCTCATCAATCTCTTGGCAATATGCTATGGTATGAGTGTAGGATTCACATATCTGATAATATATGGTTGTGTTAACTTGACTAGTGAAATACAATAAAGGTTAGTTGTGAACATAATACACCTCATGATAGACCTCATAACTTAGAAACAATGTGTGTACATTCCTTCAAGGATAGTTATTCCTATTATGGCCTTCTACTTTGTAATTGGTACACTATAGCCCACTTTGAGCATCTTTTGATGAAATAATGGTAAGATTCTAGATTTGGTTGGCCATGGATGCAATCTAAACCTCTATGAATGGGTTGATCCCAATGTCAACACTTCTAACTTTCAATCTTAGTTATTCTTATTATGGCCTTTTACTTCATAATCAATACACCATAACCTACTTCGAGCATCTTGTGATGAACTAGTGTTAAGTTTCTATATTTGGCTAGCCATGGATGCAATCTACACCTCCATAAATGGGTTGATCTTAGTTTCAACACCTATAACTACCTCAAGTCTGAGCATGACCTCAAGCACTTCATGAGGGCCTTTGAATGTCTTCATAGAAAACTCTCTTTTTGAATGGTACTATCAATCCTCCAACTAACCATTATGCATGTTGAAAGGGGTAAATGTCATAAGGAAGCTTGGAAAAGAGAGTCTTAAACCTTCCATCATACAAGTGCATGCTCTCTGAGACTCCTTGGTTAATCTCCTTGAATATGATGATGTTCTATTATTTAAACTCTAGTATATCAAATTCCTTTAATAATGCTTCCTTCAAGGTGTCATAGTCAACCATAGCCTAGTGAGGATCAAATTTCTTATACCAAGTATGGGCATGGTCTAGTAGAGTTATCACAAATTGGTTTTCCTTGCATTTTTATTGGGTGATTCCACATGCATGTCATTGTAGTTCACACTTTATCACATGTTCTTCATCATTCTCCACATCATGGTATTTTGTTAAGTGCATGTCCATTTCAAAGTATATTTTTATGGGGATATAGTTGGCATCTGATGTGTTTATATAGGTAAGAGCCCTCTAATGCCTCTAGCCACTAGGTTAAGCATTATCCCTATTATTATTTTTGGTTCCAAATATGATGATGGCATTATACTATTGACTTGTGGCACTAGGTCACTTCTTGTGGGCTATTGCCCAATCTACATACCTAACATTGGTTGAGATGGTATGCTTGCACTCACATTATATTTTTGTGAGCTAGCACCCAATGGTGTAGAGGTACTCTTACTCAACTCTTTGTAGGGAATAACTTGTTCAATCACAAAATTATACTCCAAATCTGTAAAATGCCCAAAGCATATGTTGATAACAGGGTTAGTTATCACTCTTCTTTCTTCATGTGTGAGATTTAACACATGAGTTTGTGTCACAGGTTCAAAGGGGTTAGGCACATTTGACACATCTTTAGTTATCAAATTCTATAGGAACCCAATGCATTCCACACCCATTAACTATTGAGCTTGATTTATGGCTTCATTATTTCTCTCCACCTCACATTTCTATAATTAAATGGATCCTTCTTGATGCCCTTCCCACTTGATATGGGTTCTCTCAGCACCAGGTTCTAGATATTCCATCATCCTGCACCTTCTCTTATTATAAGTCTATCTCCTAAGATCTTGGGTGTCAATATACTCATCCCCTTCTATTATGATTAGCCTACATATCCCCTTCTCCCCCTTTGCACTACTCATTTACAAAATGACTTTAGCCTTCCATTCTTACAGTTTAAAATCCATGATATACAATTAATTTCTTGAGTTATACACTAAACTCTTTCACAAATGTGCCTTTAAGTTCATACAAAAAATGATACTCTGCTTCGTTAGGGAAGGAGTATGCTGATACAATAAACTCAAGTATGTAACTCTTCAATGTTCCTTGCCATCATTTGTCTACATCTCTAGTCTAAGTGGCATATAGGGTTTCAATCCTCTCTAAGCATTCCTTCATCTACTCAAGGTATTGTGTATAGCTTTGTCTTTTATGGGTTACATAAGTAGACAACCATTGGTACACATGTTTAGGTAGTTCATAGAAGAAATACTCATACAAAGCATCATACAAGTTGTTTTGAACCCACTTCCTTAGATTTTGTCCTATATAGGATGTATGCTTTAGTGAAAATCTATCTCTTAACTATTGCATCCAATGCTCTATGGTTTTGAGGGAGAGTTGGAGCATTTTTGTGTTGTACAATTATAGTAAAAATTTTCAAAAGGGTTTTAAACATAGAACCAAATGTAGTAGAAAAGGGGGTAAATTCATCAAACATGGGGTTAATATCTCATTCAATTGGCCGAGTCATTTCTATACTCATTATAACTAGGTAAAAACATAATATATTCCTATAGCACTCAACATTTGTCACTATTTTGTGCTGGCATCAATCCATATAAGGATCAAGCCTTATTCACTCACTTGAAGCACATCAGAGAAAGAACTAGGGCCCTCATTGAGTTAGTTGTGATATGGCACAAGATCTCACTTATAGGACTTGGTCCTTTCAACATAGGCTTTTGGTAAATTCATGAGCATAATTATTATATAGGCTAAGCTTGATGGTCAATAGGCACAAGCCTATTTTGGGTGACTAGTTCTTGTCATAAGGGTGTAAGCTTATATTGTGTTGTTTCTATTATCTCAAGGGCACAAGCCTTTGTTTCACTAAGCTTAGCATCATTTAGGCACATCGAGGGGTTAAGGGAATGCTTTAGATCAAGTGTTTATGCTTTAGATAGTGCTTCTTAGCAAGGTTATCATAGCTTGGGCACATGACTCTCCTTACACTTAGGTTATTTCATTAAGTAAGATGATGTCATTAATTAATATAGATACGCCATTAACAATATAAATTAGAATATTTAAAATAACATTCTTAACATTACTATAATGATATTACCATATTTAACTAGTATATTCATTGCACATTCACTTAAAAATATTAAAGATAGGTAAACCATAACCATTGTATGTACTACAACCTTCATCAATCATTAATCAAGGTCCATTTAAAGTAGATTACATTATAGACAAAATAGAGTAATTATATTGCTTAAGCTTTTTATCTACCTAAAATATCATAGGCAAGCTTGGGAATATATATTAGGAGCCTTAGTGGCATCCATGCTAATTCTCATGCTAATAGCATCCATAACATTCTAGATCCAATTCCATAGAGCTTTGCTACATCAAATTCACATCTCTTCTTCTCTAGTTCAATCTATCTTTTATAGGCTACAGGATCACCTTCTATCAGGGTGGACCTGTGCATGTCAGGTGTCAATCTAGAACTTTAGTGATCATTTTTCCAACTCCATTACCTTGTTCCCTTCATGCTATGATTACCACATGTAGCCATTTATTGAAGGTGCCCAAGAAATCATTGAATTAGTTAATCGACTACTAGTTAGCACAAGGTCTATATAGATTCCTCTAATTGGCGTAAAAGATACCAAAATAACAATCATTCCAAATGATTTTCTCACACCAAAATTTATATTGAGTTGGTATAAAACCATACTTAAACAAAATAAAGGGCCAACAACATATACTATAGTGATATATATTGCACCTATACATGCTCCTTAGAATTATCACCAATTTATTACTTCAAGTTCATAGTGGGGAGATATATTTGACCATCCTTTGGATGTGATCATATAAAAGTATTTTCCTATCACATGTGCCAAAAATATCAAAAAAAATTAAAAAACTTCAAAAATCCAAAAATATGTTCAGTATTTATATATCTTATTAACTCCTTATCATATATGTCGTCGATTCTATGTTGATATATGGCATATCAATATTTTAAATATACACATGTTTCACATATATTTTGAGTGTGATTCAGGCATACACACATACATGATCTATGTACTTTTAGATGTTGGGATTTCCCTCTACTCACATCACTAGGGCATTGGGGGCATCCACCTCTATGATCATGATACATCTAGGTTATATCATTATATGCTCACTTTAAATTATCATGAATGAGCTCATATATGTACTTACATATTTATTATTCATCCATGCTTATATATTTTGTATTGTACTTGATATACTATGTACTTAACATTTTTTTCACTAACATGTATATCCTTAGACTAGTGTGATATGTTTATGATGGTTGATTCTAATTTCATTTATGCACTTCTTTGAGTGTCTTGCCTTGTTATTATCTTTATTATTTGAGCATTTGAATATGATCCATTATTTTTTACCCTCATGCCTTTGTTTGCCTCTTTGACATTTGAATATGTCATTGTTTATTATATGTTTACATTTAAATATATCATTTATTGCTTTATAGACATTTTACTAAGTCACATCCCTTCGATTGTGTGACATTCAAACACTCTCCTTACTTGAGTTATCTTCATACCATTATCTTTTGATTTTTTTGAGTGCTCTTGTGTGTATGCTTGAATGCTTGTTGAGTTTATACTATTACTATCTAGATTTTTCCATGATCTACATCATGTATCTTGGTGTGATCACATTATTTTTTATTCAATGATATATCTACCTTGACATGTTACCTCTATATGTTTCATGATGCTTTCATAGTTTACATGGTTATCTTATCATTTTAAGGTGAGATAACTACCATTTTCTACTTCCTTCACCTCAAGGGGGCATGACATAGAGGCATGACTTTCACATTACTTCATAGATTCAGATTATAGTGAGGGATTATTTTGGAAACATGTTCTCCAAATGTTTGTCAAAGTTTTAGATTTAGTGGGGGCATGTTTTCAAAACATGTTCTCCACACTTATTCAATATTTATCGTACCTAGATTATAGTGGAGGCATATTTTAGAAAAATTTCCTCCACATTATCACTCATATCAATTTTTAGATTTATCCATATATAGTGGGGGCATGTTTTGGAAGCATGTTCACCACACTTACATAGTGTTTAATTGGCCAGATTGCACAATTTTATTTGAAATACACATTTGTGGTAGAATTTTATACATTGGTACCATTGTTATACATAATTTCAGCATGAGACGTATCTAAGGTGCATATGTTATGCAATGTGCACCTAATATTGTAAAATTAAATTAGTTTCATATTCCAAACCTTTATAGGGACTATCACCACCCACCAAGTTGGAATTTTATAGATTGTATTAAGCCAATCTACTAAAGTAGTTGGTTTTTTTTTTGGTATGGTTGAGGTGATTAAATAACTCAATCTTTCAAAATTTATATGTTGGACTTCATTGCATCATCTAATCTAACTAGTTTTATAGTGTGCATTGATTTGGTTCAATCACAATCACAAAGTTATAAGTATGGTTGGGTTACATGGTTGAGCTAATTTCAACTTCCAGGTGGTACCTTATCTTTTTTTCAAGGTTGGGGGCATGTTCCCTCCAATATCTCTCTCTACTTTTTTATGTATATGCACTTTTTAAATTAATATTTATCCTAATATTACTTTAATTAATTCATAATGATATATATTTAAAATCAAATGACTAGAAAGCAAGATGGTTGCACTAATACATGGGTGTATTGTTAAACCTTTCTCTCTTTCAATTTAAATCACTTTAATACTTTAAATTTAAATTTATATGCATTGATTATATATTATAGTATGCTCTTAGTTTCAAGTCAATCACTAATAAATCACTCAAGTTGGCATCAAGAAAATACAAGGTGTATTATACACACCCAAGTACGTATTTCTTATCCTTTAAACCATTAATTTAATTAATATATTAAAAGGGGGAATGTAGACACTATTTTTAAATTATATATCACCTCAGTATTGTACACTTTGGAAATACATATCATGTATGTACCTTCAACTTATAGACCTTTCCCACTACCAAAAGGTTCACATATAGTATCTTTTTATGCCTAATAGCTTATCTCTTAGTCTGACCTATGTTATTATGATGACCCAGGCATGCTACTTCACCTAAAATTTTATAAACTACTTATCTTCCATCGCTATAAGCTATAGACCTATACCTATTTTATAACTACCTAGACACTTGCATCTTAATCAGACACTTATGTCGATGTAAGTGTCCTACCTTAACGTAAGTGTCCTACCATAAGTTTCTAGTACCCTAAAGTCATCCAATTTGAAAATTAAATGTATTCCTATGGTCATCCTAAGTGTTTTAATGTGAGATAATCTCCAAGAGGATTTGTATAAATATAAGATCAAACCTCATTCATTCGAAACCTAGAAACTTCTTACCTACTCATAAGGTAACTTACCAAAAGCATTCAATCAAACACTTAAGTGAGAAAAACTTCCCTATTTTATCCTATTTCCATAAAAGTCATCAAGACAACACATCTACATTTATAAAGTACTAAAGGAGCATCCCAAGAGCTATATTTTCTAAGTTACAAGTTAGGTCATTATTTTACTTGTTTATCACACATTTCATGATTCACATAGAAGCCAACATGAAGGGGAGAACTACATAAGTCTGAGGCCTTCTTTAGATTATTAGTTATGTATGCATTGATCATTTACATTAGGGTCTTTATGAAATATTGATACCATGTGCCCACTAACCCAATTTTTCCACATCAAATATAAAGATGAAGAATTAGGGTTTTATTATTTGACAAGGAGTGATAATCCATGACCTAGATTTGAATGTACTAGAGTGAAGGCAACATAGAACCTAGAATCATCTAGGTGGTTACATCATGTTTTAGTAGTTATTATTTACTAAACACCTACATCTAAGTCAGAAAGTAGCATTGATGAAACCATCCTAGGTTGATGCAAGTGTCTTCAACTATAAATTCACAATTTCCAAAATCAGATGATTATTTCAAAATCTAGATCTAATCCACTTTGTACTTATTCTAGATCCATGTCTATATTAGCATCAAAACTAGTTAAATATCTTATTTCCATTATTATTTCAATATCTAACATATTTTTACTTTATACCTTTCACATCCCAGTATAATAAATTAATTATATGTCTATCTGAGTTTCATAAATAATTAGCCTACTTTAGAGATAGTCTACCATCCTTGTGTCCAAGGCTATATTTTCCCACTTTAAACCTAGTTTCCTTAATTTGTATTTTAAGCTTAAATAGGTTCCAACCCTTCTTCAATTGTAAATTATTGAGCAAAATTATTTGTTTCCACCCTTAAATTATTTTACAAAGTACTCTACATATTTTTTTTATCAAATTTTGGGATTAAGAGAGTTTTAATCCTAATTAGAAAAACTTATGAGTAAAATAAAACTAATACATATATGAGATAAATGATAAAAATTAATTTATAATTTTATAAATTTATAAATATGTAAAAATGGGAAAGCAACAAATAAATACAACTTAGAAATCAAATGCACATGACTATAAATACAACTATAAAAATGATTATGTGATGACATTGTGAATCAAGTATAGGGCTTCACTTAAATATAGGATAAGGTTATTGGAATTGGACAAGGGGAACCTATAATGTTGTCCTTAGGGTGCATCAATGTCTTTTGAGGGTTTGTTATCTATTATTAATATAACATATTTATTTATGCCTGTATGCCATGTTTGACTATGTATGAGATATTTATCCACTGTGGAATCCATTGTGTTCCTTTTTTTCACCAAAACCCTATCTCAATTACATAAAATAATAAATGTAATCACCTGGTAAAATTTTTTTATTAGTTGAAGTTGTGCTTAACCTCAACACCCCCTATGTTAACCATTTTCTAGATACCAATACTCTGAAGAGGGATCAAACTCCATATAATTATCCCATGTTATGTTGGTGTGTATGAAATATTGGTGAAATCATGGTGTTATTAAGTGATACAAAAATGAATTATTATTTGGAGGTGTATTTATACTTAGATCAAGGCTACTAGGGTTGTGTAGACTCTAAATTAGGAAAAATAAATGTTTTTTTCTCAATGTACAGTTAGATATTCTTGTGTTTTTTAATCATATGAGCCTCTAGTGAATAATGGTTAGAAAATGTGGATTTATAGTGATCATTTTTTAATTCCTTTATATGGTACTCATGAAATATGTTAGATAAGCCATTTCATGAAATTAAATTTTAACAAGAAATAATTATTGGGTAGGAGGTTATGGTTGGTAGAATTAAACACTACTAGTAAGTGGGAAAGTATTAATGGTGTGATATTATTTGAGGAGTGAGGATAGCTAATCTATAATTACTAAACATTTAGAGAGTGAGGTTAATCTATTTAGAATGATAAAAAAGGGACATTTTGATATTATTAGTTTCTTAAAGGAATGGGTCATCTGCATATGAGTGAAGGAATGGTGGCCAAAAGTTCATGGAATTAAGACTAAACTAAGTGTGTATAAGGAGTGATCCCAAGTAAATTTTTTTAAATTAAATTTTAATTTGTGTCTATATTTCCCCCCTTTAATTCTAGTAATTCATAAAAGTTAAATTATAAGAGTAAAAGGGAAAGAGATATTCTTGAACTTACTTATGAAGAACAATATTAAATGTTAAGCACAAGGTTGAACTTGCTTAACCCTAAATTAGAGATAGTACCAATGTGGATAGGGTTAATAATATATAAATTACTATGCACAAGGGTGATAAATATATCTATAGTAGGATAATTAATTACAAGCCTAGATAAATAATATTCCAAATTTAAATACTAAGATATCTTTAAAATAGTAAGTACAACTATAAATTCATATAGCATTGAAATGAAAACAAGTTTACTTATCTAGTAAAATATGCACATTATGATATGATATGGAACATGATATAAAGATATTGGATTAGTCATTACATTTTATAAATTTGCAACTTGTAGCTTCAGACACTTACATTGATTTGGGATGGTTGCATTGACATAGATGTTTAAACTATATGTGGGTGTCATCAAATACCCACCAAATATTGATGTGGCCACTTTGGATATTAGGGGTACTATGTTATCTTCACTCTAGTGTGATCATATTTTGATCATGGGTTATTGCTCCTTGTCAAATATCAAAACCCCAATTCTTCATCTTTGTCATGACTATGGGAAAATGGGTTAGTAGTCTCATGATGTCGAGCTAACCTCAAAAATCCCTCTATAAATAGGTGATACCTACATATCCACTACATTAAATAGGGCCTTAGATTGATTTAATTCTCATCTAATGTGTTGTCTTATGTCCATACAAGTGTAATATGTGGAAATCAAGTACATATAGTGACATGGCTTATAAATTGGCAAATAGAGCTCATTATTTGCTTCTTCATTACTTTAAAATTGGATATGGGTTGTCCCTATGATTGATATATAAATAAGAGAGAATAGTGAAGCTTTTCTCACTTGAGTTCTCAATTTATAGTTCCTTGGTATTTTTGTAGGTGATTATTAGGTAGGTGTTAGGTGAGGAATGAATGAGGATTGATTATGCATTTATACAAATGTTATCATAAAATATCTCACAATAAGGCACTAAGGCTAACCATAGGGACATGTTATAGTTATAAATTTGATGACTTTGGGTACTAGACACTTTGTATTAAAAGAGACACTTGTTTTGACATAGGCATATAACAAGGATACAAGTGTCTGAGAAGCTTGAAAAAACGTACAGGTCCAAAAAAATTAGAGATAGATGATAAGCATGTTTATATTATTTTGAGAATGATATAAGGTATGGGTCATTAGAATAGCATATGGTCTGACTAAGAGATAATCAATAAGCACAAACATAAAAGATATAAGCCTTTTAGTAGTGGGAAGATCTTTAGAACTAAAGCGTACAATAATGAGAAGTACTTTCCAAGTATACAATATTGAGGTGATATATAATTCATATTTAGTGTCTACATTCCCCCCTTTAATCTAGTAATGAAATTACTAGTTTAAATGAAAATAAATGTGTACTTGGGTGTGTACAACATACCTTCCCTTTACATGAGCCTAATGTGAGTGCTTTGATGGTGATTGAACTACAAACTAAGAACATTTTATAATATATAATCAGTGCATACAATCTAAAATTGAAATATTTGAAAATAAGAAGAACAAGGTTAAGAGTACACATGTGTATCAATGAAATTATCTTGCCTTTTAATAAATTGATTTAAAAATAAGTATAATTATGAAGCTTAGGATCTAATATTAAGATAAATGTAAATATATAAGTGTATATGTGTATATATTGGAGAACACCTTGCCCTCAACCTTAGTAAAAATGTGAGTTTCCACATGACAGTTGGATTAGCTCAATTTTCCAACCTAATCATACTTACAACCTAGTGAGCATGAGTGATCCAAGTCAACTCACACTAATACTCTTTTGAAGTTAAGTGATTTAATCAATTCAAACTTATAAGCTTGTTAATATTGAGTTTTGTAATCACTTCACCCTTTCCAAAATTGAATCAAGTACTTTAGTAGATTTACCCAATAATATTCTATAAAATTTTATCTTGGTGTATTAAAGTTCATATAAGTATTTCAAATCTGAAATTGATTTTGATTTTACAATTTAGGTCTCCTTTTGCATAGAATATGCACCTTATATATGTCTCACGCTGAAAAATTGAGTATAACAATGGTACCAATGTATATAATTATACCACAATTATGTATCAAAATCATATAAATGTGTAATTTGGCCAATTTGAAAAGTGTGTAAGTTTAGAGAAAATGTTTCCATAACATTCCCGCACTAAAATATGAAATTTAAAATTGGTGTAAGTGTGGAGAACATGTTTTCAAGACATAGCCCCACTATGTATCTAAAACTATGATAAATATGGATAACGTGTTTTCATTACATTCCCCCACTATAATATGGATCCATAAAAAAATAATAAGCCAAGCCTCTATGACATGTTCCCACTGATATTCCCCCATTTTTAGGTGAGGGAAGTAGAAACTAGTAGTTACCTTACCTGAAAAGGATAAGATAATTTTATAAACATGTATGTATCATGTAGCATATAAGAAAAAAATTATTTAGGTATATATCATTAAAGTATGGGGAATGTGATCACATAAAGTCCTAATATGCATGATATATATCATGGAAACATCTATACATTAATAGTACAAGCTTAACAATCAATCAAGCACACATACAAGAGTACCCAAAATTAAATCAAAAGACAATGGTCTAAGGAGACCTCAAACAAGGGGCATGTTCAAATTCCTACAATTTAAGGAATATGACTTGGTCAAATTTCTAAATAGCATACAATTACATATTCAAATGTCCATATAACAAGTAATGACATATGAAAATGTCAAACATAAGAAAACAAAGGCATGCAAGAAAAAAAATGGAGCATATTCAAATGCTTAAATAATAAAGACAATAGCAAGAAAGATAATACACTCAAGGAAGTGCATAAAAGGGAAGCATGGAACACAAGAAACTAGTATAAGCATATCATACTAATCCCTAGATATATGTGTTAGAAAAAAAATGTTAAGCACATAGCATGTCAAGTACATAGCATGTCAAGTACCTTATGAAAGATATAAGTATGGATAAAGGCATGTGTAAGTAAATCATCTCAAACATGATAATGAAAAATGACCATAAAATGATATCACCTTAGTGTATCATGATCAAAGAAGTGGATGCCTATAATGTCCAAACGACATGAGTGGATGGAAGGCCCAAAATCTAAAAATGCATAGATCATGTGTTTATGTATGCCTATATCATACTAAAAACATGCATGAAACATATGCGTGTATATATAATGAAATGATATCTACCAACATGGAACTAATAGAACATGTAAAATAAAAAAAATGTTTTGGATTTTTATTTTTTTAATTTTTTGGGTGTTTTTGGAATATTTAAAATAAAATACTATCCTATGATCTCATCCAAAGGATAAGAATCTTTGAGGAGTGGTAAATGAATAATATTTTCTGAACTAAATGTGTCATATGTGTGCATAGCATAATTATAAAGTGTATCATGCCATTTTGGTAATTTTATAATTGGTATCTTTGGTTTGAATTTATTTGAATTTGTTTTTTCATTTGCTAGTGATGGATTCAATTAATAAGTACCATATTCTATAGGTATTAATAGATTACTTGGTATGTTACTGAGAGGATTAGAATATATTTTTTTGAATCATTCATCTAAATATTTTTTACCATATATATAATTTGTAAATTTGGCTTGATTTGAAAAAAGGCTTGTAGTTTCCTCCTTTGTAACCACATTTGGAACCTTAGATTTTTCAACTATCTCTTAATTTTTGACTTTTTTGGTTATAAATCCTAGTTTAAATATTTGATGTGCCCATTGATCTTTTTGTGTTGTTATTGTTGACCATTTTTTCCCACAGGCCAAAATGGGTCAACCCCCTACAGTCAAAATATTATATGGGGAGGATTTTATAATGTCATGGAGAGTATTGTAGAGACCCTATGGGATGATAAGAGTGCTTGGAATGACTTAGAAAGCTCTTGGTTTTCATCTAGTTCTTCATTGTGTTCATCTAGGCATCTTGGGTCTAGTGGCATAATTTTTGAGTAGGCACTTTGTTGATGTCACATTTGCCACATGTGGATGCATCAAAGGAAATTGGTCATATGGGTTTCTTCCCTTTTGTGACAAGATCATATGCTATAAATCTTAAGTCCTCTATAAAATAATAAATAGAGTTATCCATGTGCAAATATGGGCTTCTAGGAAATTTTTCTAAGTTCCCCATACTTAGTCATTTGAGCTAGACCATCACCAAGACATCATGCAGAAGTAGTTATGGACCAGCCATCTTGAACTTTGAATATATTTGCTTCAGAAGCTCTAAAGATAAGTGTATCAAATGGGTTTTTCCCTTTTGAAATTAAGAACATCTTCTAAAATTTTGGGAACTCCATGTTTCTCATGATTAAATATCCAAGTATTCAAAGTTGGTAAAAAAACATAATACATTCATGTGAATGTCAAGTTAAAGCTCAAGAAAATAATATACCTATGTTTAAATTTGACAATCTTCAAGATGTCAATCATGTTTTTTGGAATGATGACTGATAGTTGTGTGAAATTCAAATTTAAAGATAGAGAAAGACAATCTTTTTTATCCTAAATTTGAAAGTCATACAACTATCAATGATGGTCACTCGAATGTCAAAAACATCTCATAGACTCAATTTTAAGACAATGGACTAGCTATTATATTTCAAATAATGGGTCCCAATAAGATCAATGGCCATTTCTCACTCATACATATTAATCCAATGGTGTAAGATAAGTCAAACAATCAAAGATATTAAGGGGTCAACACATGGTATAATCACATGAAGCTATAGATTGATAGTAAGATCTTATGGATTAACATGTATTTTCTAAGTGGCACTAGTAGGGAAAAGATTGACATTTCAAAGAAGATCTAATAGCTCATGGGTATCTACACATAGGTAGATCGACAGAGTAATTTGGGTTAATGTGTCAATGAACCAAGATAGATTTTGATAGCCAATAAGAGCAAAGGTCAATAAGTAGTTTTGACAAGGCAAAGTAAGAAAAAGGTATGAAGCCAATATTGAGCATGGTTCATTTAGAACCAAAGCCAAATATTTTGAAAGATACTACTAGAGAAAACACGTAGACTCAAATGGTTTCATCTCTGGGACTAACTGCTTAAAAAGGACAGCATCCCTCCACTATACACATTGTGACAAACTAGTTTGGAGTGGTTCAACATCAAGACAAGTACCTAATAGATTTATTTGGTTATTCTAACTATATGGATGCCTAAACCTAGTAAGAATGCTTGATTCCATCATTATAACCACCAAGGATTAAAGGGGGAATATTATAATTGTGTAGTGACTAAAAGTGATGAGGATCAATTAAATGGTCTGAATGAGCATATTTGTAGAGATAGTTACAATTACGGTTCAAATATTTGAATTAATTGATTCCCCTTTTGAGTTCCAAGGCCCCATTTCTCTTATGGCTTTTTTTATATAAGTATAGATCTTGAGCTATTGTAAAGAAGTTCCACACCATATATGGTGAATCCCTACTGGACTAATGTTATATTTTCCCTTTGAACATTAATAAAAGTTTGTTTTCTTAGTTTTGAATAATTTTATAAGTCTATAAGTGATGTATGGTGATGAGAAGTGATAACTCTATATCCTTTCTTCCCTTATCATTTCATGTTTAAGTAAAAGTTCTTAATCTAATAGGTCATATAGTGTGTATTCTAGCATGTAAAATATCTTAAATTATATATTTGTTCTTGGAGTGTGAAATCTACCCTCCATCTCATTTTCCTTATATTTTTGCTCACACCTCACCTCTATATTGAAATACTCATGTTAGAACCCATTGAGACTTAGAGACCAGCTTGTATACTTTGTTTCATTATGGTAGATATTGTTGGTGCATCACCTTCTTTAGATTAGGTTAAATTTATGCATTTTCTAATTTTTTTCCCCCATACATAAGTATTATCTTAAGTGACAAACATTACATATATGTTCAGGGACCTATCCCTTAAACCTAAAGGTTCATTTTTGATATAGGTACACCCACATACTAAGAAATGTTCCCATGTTGCCCAAATCTATAAAAAGCCTAAAAAACCTATTATAGGGTGAAATATTTGGTGATAATAGTTTTATCATGGCCATTGGGACCCATTATCTTCAAGATAACTTATCAAATTGAATGTTGGTCTTGACAAACACTAGTTGTAAATTGGTGTGCTACCTAGTATTTAGCAACTCCTCAAAGTAAATTTGGTTTTAGACCATTATTTTATTATAAAATTATCCCTATAATTCATGGTCCTCACTAAGTCATCCTATGCTAGACCATATAATCTTATTAATCCACCCATTCAGCTTGAGATCCCTTTTGAAATTCAGTATCCATAGCCTAATCTACCCTTTGAAGAATGAGTATATTTTGCTAGAGAGGAAGAACAAGAAGAGGATGAAGAAGTGGAAGATATTAAATAAGAATACATGGATAGACCTTATGTTTTACCTACCTTAAAAAATGATAATCCCATTCAAATTCATGCATATGATGCCATCCATCCCAATGCCACAAAAGGTGTGCCCACATTTAATGGTGAGATTCATATCACACCTAGTGACCACATTAAAGATGTCTATAACCTTTTTAGTTTCCAAAATATTGTCTGAGAGAAAATTTCCATTAGGCTCCTTATCATTTCCATTAAAGGGAAGGATCTTGATTTTTATAAGACTCTAGAAGGTGGATGCATCACAATATGGGATGATTTTGGGGTGTTTTTAACTTTAATATTTAGGAATGAAAGTGACCATGTCTCTCTCATTCATCATCTCATCATGATAAAAAGAGGGCTCAATGAGACAATTCATGACTTCAATGAAATATTTCTGAAGACTTGATATAGGTTTCCATCTCTCATGAGACCACCTACTAGTTTTGTGTTCCCTACTTACTTGAAAGCCATTGGGACTGAAATTGATGTCATGCTTCAATATATGGGTGGTTCCACCCTCCCTAAATTTTATGATCTTGTTATCAAAATTAAGAATAGTCTCATCTAAGCTATAATTTTGTAACCTAAAGTGTTTATATCTCCACTAGCTCATGCTTTTTTTATGCTTCAAATGTGTCTCGAACTGCTAATGTCAATACCAAGCCTAGTGCTTCTCCTAAGAAGGAGGATAATGTCATGGATAAAGATGCAAAAATTCAAAGGCTAAGAGCTTAACTTATACATTATAATGTGAAACAAGGTTCCTATCATAACCCTTACCGTTATCAAAAAAAATATGGAACAGGGAGAGGCCAATGGTAACCTAATCCCAACATGCCTACTAATATATACAATCCTAGCTCAACCACTAATGCAAAGGAGATGGTACCAGTTCATAGTAATTTGGTATAGGGAGAATATTGGTAGCAAGACCAATTCATGGAGGCCAATCAAAATGGAGAAAAATATCATGTGTCTCAATGGTTATTTACTCCGCTCTTATCAAATTAAGGTGAGGTGATGATGCAAGCTAATGAGGATTGACAAATTCAATGAGAGATCTTCACCAAATTTTTGGTTGAAGACACTTTTGTGATAAAATAAGGATCCTATATTATAGACAATACCAAGTCCAAGAAGAGGGCTCTATCGAGTGGTATCATCATGCCTAAAATCTCATCTAATCCTCCTACAATTTAATAGGACATAGTTACAAGTGTGACCATTCCAAAGGATTGTGGTAGTTCCAAAGACTTTTACACCTCCAACAAGTCAAAATGTGGTAAGGTCTACCCTTATCCATCAAGTTCCAAGTATGTATCTACCTAAAATATCCCAAGATAAATTAGGTATATCTTCTTTAAACATTTTATATTCCTTGAAGAGTACTAAAATATCCATTTCCCTTTGGGATGTTTTACATATGCCTGGTCAAAAGAAACTCCTCCAAAAGTAGTTATTTGTTATCCTTGCTAGTGTCTCACCCTTGAATAAAAGTTAAAGTCATGTTGTCTTAGAAATTTTCCCTAGTACCATTATTGAACCATCCACTAGGGCTGAAAACCTCCACCATTCTAACTCACTCTCATAGTAGGTGATAAGTTGGTCCATTATTGCATAGTGGATAGTGGCGCTACAACTTCAGTCATGCCTAAAGTAGTAGTTTACAAATTGGATTTGAAGTATTAGCCTCATAGTAAATTATTTATCCATCTAGATGGTACCCCTACCAAAACCATGGGACTAATAAAAAACTTGAAGGTTTTCCTACATGACTATCCTAGCTTTCCTATCTTAAAGACAATTGTTGTTGATCTCCCAGCCCACTTTGAAATATGCATATCAAGGGACTTTACTACCAAGATTTGTGGATATATTTTAGTTGATTGGTCATTTTTGGCCTTTAGGATAATATATGGGACCAAGGTGACAATTAGGACATAGCCTCTTGTAAGTTTTCATATCAAACCTTATATCGATACAAATTATAATTTGAACTATGTTATTCATGAAGAAAAGGATTTTATTTCAAATGATGGCACTTCTTCCAAGATTAAGGGAATTGAATATTTATTTCTTGATGAATATGGTAATAATAATTATGAGTATGATCCTTATGCTCTCATGGAGGAAACTGATCTAGGGATATATTGTATACATGGAGAAAGAATACATATGCCTCTACTCGCCAAGGAAGAGAGTGAAGATGATGAAATGTGGAAGATGTTTTTTGACAGTTCAAAAAGTAAATTTGGTCTAAGGGATAATGTTATGTTGGTCTCTCCATACAAAAAATAGTATTATGTTTCATATATATTTCATTTTAGTTTCACTTGTAATGTGGTTAAGTATGAAGGTTTGATTCATGACCTTCAATGGGCAAGGAGAAAAGGGGTCAAAAACCTATAAGTGTATGGAGATAGTGAGTTGGTTATGCACCAAGTGAGGAAGGTCTTTTATGCCAAGAACCCTTTTATTAGGTCATACAAGCATTAGGTATGGGATATTCTTGAAGACTTCAATGAATTCAACATTCGCTTGGTCCCAAGGGAGCAGAATAGTCATGTTGATAGACTAGCTACCATAGGAGCCCAATTTGACACTCCAACTACCATAAAAGAGGAAGGAAATTAGTCACATATTAATATCACTATAAAACCTTCTATACTTGATAATTATGTCTCTTTATAAGTGTTTTATAGTGACAAACATATTATATGCTTCTTGAAAAATGAGGCTGATTTTTATTTAAGAAATAAAGGGAGACTCCAAGAATAGGTGGGTAACCAGATTATGCAACTAAAGACCAATAAGATACCTAAGGGTTTGGTGACCTTAGAAATTATCTTTAATGATAATGATCATAATAGGAAATAAAAATTGAGTGTATCTACAAAGGATAATAATTATGAAAGGATCTTGATCTTCAAGGACAAACTCCTCAAACTAGGCAAGGTATGTTCTACATTATAAAAACAAGCATTCATTAAACTATTTAGAGAGTTTCGTGATATCTTTAATTGGGAATATAAGGAACTCAAGGGATTTTATCTTATCCTAGCACACCATACCATTGATTTATAACTAAGAGTTAAATTGGTTAAACAAAAGCAAATACTCATCAACCCTAAGGTTGAGTAACTCATGAGGATGGAGCTCACCAAGATCCTTGAATCTAAGAAAAAAATTCCCATCAAGAATTCAACATGGGTGGATAACCTTGTGCCTATTAGAAATAATAATGTGGAGATAAGGCTTTGTGTATACTTTAGATATCTTAATCTAGTGTCACTCAAAGATCACTATCATCTACCCTCAATGGAGTATATTCTATAGATGGTATCAAGTCCTTAGCATTTCTCTCTTCTAGATGTCTATTCAGTCTATAATTAAATTTTAGTCAATGAAGATGATCATTTCAAGACAGCCTTCACTACCTAATGGGGAAACTTTGCTTATAGTAAGATTCCTTTTAATCTATCTATTCTAAGGATGTAGATGACCACATGCAACATTTAAGGCAAGTGTTTGAAATATGTAGGCAATATGGGATATCTTTTAACCCAAAAAAGTGCATATTTATTTTTCATGAAGGTAATCTCTTGGGACATATTATTTCTAAGAATCATCTAACTATCAATATTGAGATAATAGAGGCTATCCTAGGTTTATCATTGCCCTTGCATAAAAAAGGTCTTCAAATTTTCTTTGGTAAAATAAATTTTGTAAGAATATTCATACCTAGTTTGACATCTTTAGTAAAACCTATCACAATTATGCTCAAGAAGAACCAGGTCTTTTCTTGGACCAAAGAGGGTAAGAGCAGTTTTAAATCCATAAAGAAAGTAATTATAGAAGCTCTTACCCTTGTGAATCCATATTTTACTAAATACTTCATGTTGTATTCATTTCCTAACCTTGATACAATCTCAACCATGATAATGCAAAGGAATAATGAGGGTGTAGAGTATCCAATTACATTCTTCAGTCAAGGTTTAGAAGTTTACGAAGTCAAATACACCTTTAAGGAGAAATAGGTCCTTGTTTTTGTAAGAGGACTGAAGAAGTTTAAGCATATGGTGTCAAATAACAACATTAAATTTATGGTCTCTCATCCCAACACAAAGGAACTTCTTTTGAGTAGAGATCTTAGTTTAAAGAGGGTAGGGTGGATCACTAGGGTGATGGAGTATGATGTTAATATCAAAGTGATAAAACTAGTAATGGGAAAAGACCTCTATGAGAGTCTAGCTTCAGATCTTCATGAATCAAAAGAGGAAGCTCTAGTCAACCATGAGTGTCCCCAACTAGCTAGTCTATTGCCTCCAAAAACTTAGACATGGGACATGATCAAAATTTTCCAAAATGGTGAGTACCTTGATAATATGAATAGATCACAAAAGAGGTATTTAAAAATTGTAATATATACCCTTTTGTCTTATGGATGGCATGTTGTTTAGGAGAGACATCAATGGTGTGATATTGAGATGCATTGATAATGACTAGTTTAGAATATTACTTGATAAGTTCCATGATGGGACAGTAGGAGGCCATTTCTCTCCAAGGACCATAGCTACTAAGATCATGAGGGTTGTTTATTATTAGACTAGCCTCTTCAAGGATTGCCACGCTTGGGTGAGAAGGTGTGGATATTGTGCCTTCTTTATAGGAAAGTAGAAGCTTACAGCTCTTCCTCTGAAGCCTATCCAAGTGGACCAACCTTTCATGCAATGGGGTCTTGACTTTATTAGCATGATAAACCCCCATCAAGTGCTGGTCATAAATGGATACTCATAACAACTAACTATTTTAACATATGGGTTGAGGTAGTAGCATTAAAGGAAGATAATGAGAGTGACATCATAGAGTTCTATCAGAGCATCATAATAAGGTTTGGCACCCATTATACTATCATTTTAGATAATGTTCTTTATTTTATGGGTGCTAAAATAGCTGATTAGGCAAGTAATAATGACATATTCTTGAACACTTCATCAAAATATTACCTTCAAGGTAATGGGTTGGTTGAATCTCCCAACAAGGACCTAATTAAAATCTTTAATATAACCTTAGAGCATAACCAAATATCTTGACACACTAAACTGAAGATAGCCTTATGAACTAATAAGATAAATCCCAAGAGGTCAATATGGAATTCTCCTTCTATTCTTATCTACGGAAGGGAAGCTAGGTTTTTTATATTTCAAGAGATTTCAACCTTAGAATTAGCACACCAACTAGAGTTTCTTGATAACACTCCCATAGAATTAATATTTACAAAACTAATGCAGTTGTAAAATACTAGAGGTAAGGCTCATCAAGCCATGGAGCATCACCATGTACTAATGAAGAGGTATTTTGATAAGAAGGCAACTCCAAGATCATTTTAAGAAGGTGACATAGTCTTGAAATGGTATGAATATTGATCAAAGTTGGGTAGTCATACTAAGTTTTATTCCCTATGGAGTGGTTCGTATGTCATCACCAAGTGCAAGCACATCAACTCGTTTCAGCTAGCAAGGATGAATGGAGAATTAATACCTATCCCTATCAATGGGATACACTTAAAACCTTAGCATTGAGATTTGAAGGTTTTTCTTGTAAATATTAGGTTAGGTGTGTGTTTCTTTTCTTTTTTTGTTGTGTCCCAATAAATGCTTTGAAGCACAATGTGTTTTATTTAGTTCCTTGCTTTGTGTTTTATCCCTATGATTTTTTTACGTTTCATGAATTTTTCAAAGTAATTTATGTGTCTAACCTATATACATATGACCCCATATCCCAATGGATAGGATTAGGCAACTGGTCTGGGTTATTTTTGCATAGACAGGCATATGACCCCTAGGAAATTGCCAAGAATGTTGACCATTTTTCCCCATAGGCCAAAATGGGTCAACCCCATATAGTCAAAATCTTGTATGGGGGGGGGATTTATAATGTCATGGAGAGTGTTTTAGAGACCATATGGGATGCTAAGAGCATTTTTAATGACTTAAGAAGCTCCTATTTTTCATCTAGTTCTTCATTATGTTCATCTAGGCATCTTGGGTCTAGTGGTAGAATTTTTGAGTAGGCACTTTACTTTAGTGGTAGAATTAGAGGAAATTGGTCATATAGGATTCTTCCCTTTTATGCCAATATCATATGCTATAACTATTAGGTCCTATACTGAATCATAAACAGAGTTATCCATGTGCAAATATGGGCTTCTAGGCATTTTTCTATGTTCCCCATACTTAGTTATGGACCAGCCATCTTAAACTTTGAATATATTTTATTTATAATATTTTGAGATGAGAAGATCAAATTGATTTGTCATTTTTGACCTTAATAACATATTTTAAAATTTTGGGACCTTTATGTTTCTCATGCTTCAAGATCCAAGATTTCAAATTTGGTTAAAAAGCAAAAAATGTTCACATGAACATCAAGTTAAAGATCAAGAAAAAATATATCTAATTTTAAATTAGATGTTCTAAAAGACATTAATCACATTATATGGAATGATTAATGATTTTCTCATGAATTTAAAATTTAAAGATAGAGCAATAAAATCTTTTTAAGCTTAAATTTGATGGTCACACAACTGTGAATGACAATTATATGAATGTCAAAATATGTCCTACAGACTATAAATTTTAAGACCATGGACTAGTCACTAGATTTCAAAAAATGGGTCCTCGAAAGATAAATTGTCCTCACTTACTCATAAATTTCAATCCAATGATATGAGATGAGTCAAATAGTTAGAGAGCTCGAGGGGTTGACACATGGAACAAGCACATGAACCTACATATTGACATTAAGATCCTATGGATTAATGTGTATTTACAAAGTGGCACTAGTAAGAACAAGATTGAAATTTCAAATAATATTTGATATCGTGTGGGCATCCATGCATATGAACATTGATGGAGTGAGTTGGGTCAACATGTTAATGAGTTAGGCTATATTTTGATAGCTAATTAGAGCAAAGTTTGATAAGTAGTTTTGATGGGGAAAAGTAAGCAAAAGGTATGAATCTAAGCTTGAGCATGGTTAAGTTAGATCCAAATCCAAATGTTTTAAAATATTCTACTAGAGAAGACAAGTATACTCTAATGGTTTTAACTTTAGGACTAACTGCCTAAAAGAGATTGCACCCCTCCATTATACACATTGTGAAAAACTAGTTTGGAGTGGTTTAACATCAAGACAAGGAACTAATAGATTGATCTATTTATTCTAACTAAATGCATGCCTAAACCCAATATTAATGTTTGATTCCATCATTTCAACCATCAAGGAGGATCAAAGGGGGAATATTGTAACTGTGTAGCGAATCAAAGTGATGGGGATCAATCAAATGTTCTAAATGTGCATATTTGCAAAGGTATTTGCAACTACGATTCAAATATTTAAACTTATTGATTCCCATTTTGAGTTCCAAGTCCCCCTTTAATTTATGGTCTTTCTTCTATAAGTATAGTTCTTGAGCTATTGTAAATAAGTTCCACACCATGTATGGCACATCCCTACTAGAATTATGTTATATTTTCCCTTTGAAAATTAATACAAATTTGTTTTTTGAGTTTTGATCAATTGTATAAATTTTCAAGTGATGTATGGTGACGAGAAGTGATAACTCTCTATCCTCCATTCCCTTCTCCTTTCATGTTTGAGCAAGAGTTCTTCATCTAATAGGTCATATAGAGTGTAGCCTAGAGTGTAAAGTCTCTTCAAGTGTACGCTTGTTTTTGGAGTGTGTAATCTACCATTTATCTCATTTTATTTGTATTTTTTCTCACACCTCACCTCTATATTGAAATACTCATGTTAGAACCCATTGAGACTTAGAGACCAGCTTGTATACTTTGTTTCATTATGATAGAAAATATGATAGTCATGTGGAAGATATTTTTGGTGAATCACCTTCTTTAGAGTAGGTTCAATTTATGCATTTTATATCTATTTTCCCCCATAAATAAGTAGTATCTTAAGTGAAAAATATTCCATGATATATTCAAGGAGCTATCCCTTAAACATATAGGCTCATTTCTGATAGAGGTACACACACTTACCTAGAAATGTTCCCATGTTGCCAAAATCTAGAAGAAGCCTGAACAACCTCTTCTAGGGTGCAAGATTTTGTGACAATAATTACATTTTCTCTTTATGCTTTATTCTTTGAATTTTTATCTTTTTTAATTTCTTATTCTTTTGCATTGAAAAATGTATCTTTGATTGATTTACATTAGTATTGCCAATATATCCCAAGCCTTGATGGTCATTATGATCAAATTTTTAAATAAGATGAGTGATGCCTTGGGAATGTTTTCCTAATCCTTGACTATGATAACCAAAGGTTTGTAACTCTTGTTATCCAAAAACATACTATTTGGAAACTTGAGCATCATTATTGAAAGGTGAATTTGAATCTTTTTCTTGATATAATTTTTCTTTTTGAACCTTTCCTTACTCTAAGTTTGATATTTTCAACTATTTTTTATCTGAATTTTTATTTGGTAACCACATTTTTTGTTTCGGTACTTGTGGTTTAGGAGAGGTACTCATAATTTGAGTGGTGTTCTTGGTTGATGTATCAATGATATGATCACCACTACCTTTATGACTTTGTATTTTGTTCTTTAATGCAAAACAATGATTTGTATGATGCCCATGCATTATATGATGAACAATAATATTTAGATCTCCTTATATTATGTGGAGGTGGTAGTTGGATCACTTTGTTTCTAAGCATACCCCTTAAGATTTCACTTGGACTCTTAGTAGCCTTTGGTCACTTTTTGAATCACTTTTTTGAGATGTATTATGTTTTAGGTTTGCATTTGTATAATAAACTTTCTTGGTAAAACATTTGTAGATGAAGATGAAAACACATGATTAACACTAGCATGTTTTGTATTTTACATGTATGTAATCTAATTTTTCAATTATCTAAGCCTTAAACTAAAAAAAATTATTTTGATTTTTTAATGCTTATATTAACTTACTCATAGTAATTTTTGATATGTTATGGCTTCATAAGTAAAAACCCTAGGTACCTCAAATTGAATATGCACACATATACCATCTATCTTACCCCTTGAAGGAGTGAGAGCATGTACCTGGTAAGAGGGAAGGTATCTATCACCCTCCTTAGGGTTAAGAGGAAGATCTCAAATATTATTACAAAAATATTGGTAGATAGAAGTTTGATTTTTATCATTATTAGGATCATTCTCTAATTTTGTGGTTTTTGATATTTCTAATAATGTAGACAAGACAATAAGCAATGACTACAGTGAGATATTAGAAGAGAAAGTGATCAACATACATATACATATTTAACATGATTTTTAAGAAAAAGGTCTTAATTTTTAAATTTAAATACTTTAAAATATAAATCACAATGCAAGAAAACAAGAAATCAATAAACCTTAGGTCAACTAGGGTTTGGAGACCAAAGGTCATGTTGACCACAACGTGTCAAATAAAAAGAAAAATATGTAAAATTATTGGCTCTAAAATTTTGGAATATGGAAAAGGTTTTTCTATAAAAAATAAATAAATAAAATGAACCCATAAAAATAGGGAAATAAAAGTACAATATACGGCCTATAGGTTAAAATTTACTAAAAATAGTAAAATTCAAAATTCAAAAAATCCATATAATATTTTGGAGAATAAAAAAAGGTTTTTTAGTATACCAACCTCAATAGAAAATAATTCTAAGGAATTTTAAAATTTAGATGTTTAGAGGCTAAAATATGTTAATCAAGGATGATAAAATTACAAGAATATGCACACAAAACCCTTATAACTAGATGAGTGTAAAACTTAGGGTAACATTTCAAACCTAAAAATCCATCACAACAAGTTGAAATCCTTGGATTTGGAAACCCTATGTCATGTTAGGTTTTCAAAGGGAGACTCATATTTTAGTTTCACCAAATGTTTAACCCTAAATTGGAGATAGTACGAATGGGGATAGTGTTAAAAATATAGAAATGACAAGGCACAAGGGTGATAAAAAGATCTATAGCAGGCCAATTAATTAAAAACTCAAATAAATAATATTTTGAATTTAAATACTATGATATTCTAAAAATATTAAGTATAACTATTGATTGATATATAAATTAAATGAGAATAAGATTACTTAGCCAATCAACTATTTACATTTAGATCTAATATGGAATGGGATGAAAATAAATTGGATCAATCATCAAATTCTATAAATTTACACCCTATAGCCTCAAACACTTACATCAATCTAGGATGGTTATGTCGATGTATATATTTGAACTAGATGCCATTTTCCATTATGAAATACCCACTAAATCTAGATGTGACCACCTAGGATATTTTGGGTTCTAGGTTGCGTTCACTCCTGTGTACTTATATCTAGATTATGGGCTATCATTCCTTATAAAATATTAAAACCCTAGTTCTTCACCTTAATAGTGACTGTGGGAACAATTTGTTAGTGGGATCAAGGTGTTGAGATAACCCCAAAGACCCTCTATCAATGGGTTTTTATTACATATCCACTACTTTAAAGAAGGCCTTAGACTAATGTAGTACTCCTATAATGTGTTGGTTTGTGTGTGCACAAGGGTACAATATGTGGAAATCAAGTGCATATAGTGACCTTGCATGTAACTTGGAAAATAGAAATCATGAGTTGATATTTCAATACCTAATACCTTGATATGGGTTGTCTTTATGATTGATATTAAAATAAGAGAGAATAGGGAAGCTTTTCTCACTTGAGTTCTCAATAGATGGTTCCTTGGTAGCTTTGTAAGTGATTTCTATGTAGGTGCTAGGTAAGGAATGAATAAGTATTGATCATATATTTATACCAATCCTATTAGAAACTATATCATAATAATTCACTTAATTCAACCATAGGTATGTGTTACAATTATAAATTTGATGACCTTAGGGCACTTGACACTTTGTATGAAAAGGGACACTTGCCTCAACATAGGCATCTGATTGGGACACAAGTGTCCCAAAAGCATGATAATAAGTATAAGTCTAAAACTTATAAATATAGATGATAAGAAATTTTATATCCTTTTGAGAATGATAGAAGGCATGGGTTATCATAATAGAATATGCCTGGACTAAGAGATAATAAATAAGCATAAAGATAGAGGATGTGAACCTTTCAATAGTGGGAAGGTCATAGGAACTAAAGAATACAATCATGAGAAGTAATTTCAAAGTTAACAAGATTGAAGCATTATATAATTCATATTTATTTTCTACATTTTCCCCCTTTAATCTAGTAATGAAATTTCTAGTTTAAAGGAAAAGAAATGTGTACCTAGGTGTGTACAATGTACCTTTCCTTTGTGTGAGCCAAAATTGAGTGCTTTGATTGTGACTGGCCTTCAACCAAGATCATGTCATAATATATAATCAATGTATATAATTTTAAATTGAAATAATTTAAATATTTCAAAATAAAGAAAGGAAGGTTAAGAGTACACATGTGTATCGATGCAATCATCTTGCCTTTTGGCAACTTGATATGAAAAGATCTATCATTATGAAGTTTAGGATCTGAGATTAGGAAAAATGTAAATCTAAAAGTATATATGTATATAGAGATTAGAGGATACATTACTCCCAACCTTGATGAAAATATGAGTCTTAACCTGGTAGTTGATATTATCTCAACTATGTAACTCAATCATACTTACAAACTGATGAGCATTAATGATCCAAATTAACTCACACTATCAATCTAGTGAATTTAGATGATTTAATCAAGTCCAAATTATAATCTTCGTAAGATTCAGTGATTAATCACCTCACTCTTGTCAAAATTGAATCAACTACTGTAGTAGATAGACCTAATAATAGTTCATAAAAGTCCATCTTGATGTGCTAAATTTCAAAAAAGTATTTGAAATCTAAAACTGATTTTGATTTTTCAATTTAGATGTCTTTTTTATAACATATGAACCTTATATGTGTCTCATGATGAAACATAGGTATAACAATGGTACCAATGTATAAAACTCTCTCATTTTTATGTATCTAAATCATATAATTGTGTAATTTGGCCAATTTGAAAACTATGTAACTATAGAGAAAATGTTTCCATAACATGCCCACACTAAAACCTACAACTAAAAACTAGTGTAAGTGTGAATATCATGTTTCCATGACATGCCCCCATTATGTATCTAAAACTATGATTGATGTGGAGAAAATGTTTCCATAACATACCCCCATTGTAATCTAGATTTGTGAAAATTGTGGAATCCAAGTGTCTTTGACATGCCCCCATTGATATCCCCTCCCCCACTTTTGAGGTGAGGGAAGTAGAAACTAGTAGCTACCTTACCTAAAAATAATAAATTATGTATGTATTATGTATCATATAAGAAAAAAAAATGTGTAGGTATATATATCATTAAAGTGCACAAAATGTGATCACATAAAGTCTTAATATGCATGATATAGATCATGAAAATGTCTAGATAGTAATAACACAAGCTCAACAAGCAATCAAAAACACATAAAATATTATTCAAAATTAAATCAAAATACAATGGTCTAAGGATACCTCAAACAAGAGGCATGTTCAAATGTTGCACAATCAAAGAGACATGACTTGTTCAAATGTCCATACAATAAGTAATGACATATATAAATGTTAAAGATAAGAAAATAGAGGCACAAGGGCCACAAAAAATGGAACATATTAAAACACTCAAACAAGAAATATGATAGCAAGTAAAACAACACACTCAAGTAAGTGCATAAAAGGGAAGCATAGAACATAAGCAACCAATATCATACTAATCCCTAGATATATTTGTTATTAAAAAATGTTAAGTACATATCATGTAAATTACACTACAAAATATATAATCATGGATAAAGGCATGTATAAGTATATAGTCAAACATTATAATGTAAAATGCCCATATAATTATATATTTTAGGCATATCATGTTTACAGAAGTGGTTTTCCCCAATGTCCAAATGATGTGAGTGGAGGGAAGGCCCAAAATCTAAAAGTGCATAGCTCATGTTCTTGGGTATGCTTGTATCATACTCAAAATATGTGTTAAACATATGTTTGTATATATAAATAAATGATATGTTATCTATCAACATGAAACTAATGACATAATTTCCAAGGAGCTAATAGAACATGTAAAAGCTAAAAAATATGTATTGGATTTTTAAGTTTTTTTATTTTTTGAAATTTTTGGAACATCTAAAAAGAAAATATTTTCCTATTATCTCATCTAGAGGATGAGAATATTTGAAGAGTGGTAAATTAATAACATTTTCTAAACTAAATATGTGATATGTGTGCATGGCATAATCATAAAGTATATCATGCTCTTTTGCTAAGTTTTTATTTGGTATCTTTGGTTTTCATTTACCTACATTTTATTTCTCATTTTTTAGTGATGGATTTAGTCAAAAGGTACCAAGTTCTATATTTATGAATAGATTACTTGGTGTGCTACCCAGTGGATCAGAACATAGTTTACCAAATAGTTAATCTAAAGATTTTTTTACCATCTATATGAGTAGTGAATTTGTCCTAATCTAAATAAAGGCTTTGAGTTTCCTCCTTTATGACTACACTTCAAACCTTATATTTTTCAAATTTCTCTTACTTATTGACTTATTTTATTAGAAATCATGGTTGAAACATTTGGTGTTCCCATTGATCTTTTTGTGATGTTACCTTGTTTATATGTTCTTTATTATTTAGCTTGTTCTCATTTGTAGGTTTTTTCTCTTTTACATTGAAAAAATGTATCTTTTAATGATTTTCATTAATATATCCAATATATCCCAAGCCTTGATAGTCATTTTGATTATATTTGGAAATAGGATGAGTGATGCCTTGGGAATGTTTTCCCAATCCTTGACCATGATAATCAAAGTTTTGTAAATATTTGTTAGGTTGTAGAGCTAAAAGCTTCAACTATTGTAAACATGGAGAAGGTTGATGAGTTCCAAGGAGATCAGCATCAGCAGAGTATAGTGCAGAAGGAAACTGACATTGGCAGGTGTGAGCTGAAGACAACCGGCATCGGCAGGAGGTCAGTCGATGTTGGTCACCTCCAGGCAGACGGGGACCGAAGTCGGTCACCTGTGTGTCCCAAAACTGTTTGTTGCATGAACAGTTAGTTAGTTGAACTGAGATTTTGCATGTAAAGGCTAATTATAGTCTTGAGTTGCATGTCTAATTATTGTAATTAAGAAAGTCTAATTATTGTATGCATGAGATCTATATAATAGACTCATAGGCTGTATTGTAAACTATTGCTAGAGAGTAAGAGAGCAAAATAAGCTCCTTCAGAGAGTAAGAGAGCAATGGTGTGTTCCTCCTAGTGCCACAGTACCAAGTGTGGGTACTGGTTTGGAGAATCAGAGGGGTTCTTCATGTATGTATGATCTTGGTCAACAAGGATGCAAGACCACGTTTGGAGATCTACATTGGTGAGTAAGGTTTGGTGATTTATAGGTAGCAGCAGAGAGCAGGAGATCTACTTAGAGTATGATTGTGTACTTGGTGTACTGGTAGCATGTTACTGACTGGTTGAGACGAACATCAATTCTATATTTGAGTTGATTGTTGGGACCAAGAGAGAGAGAGGGAAGGTCTTGAGGTGTGGCAAGCCTTTGAGGTGGAAGAAGAAGTGGCATCTTATTTATTGTATTTTCTTCCGAGTATTTAATACAATTGTGTATTGTATCTCAAATCCTGTGTTGTTTCATATTTCTAGTTACTTGTTCATTTTGGGATAATTTTGTGTTTAGTTGCTAATACAAAGGTAATCATATATAATCTTATTGGGGAGAGTAGGATCCTGACAGTTGATATCAGAGCTTTTGGTTGGGTTGACTAATAGGTGGTTTAGATTTGGTTAGTGTTTGTTGATTATAGGTCACTCTCATGGGTTTCAGATTGAGTGGGAGTATAGCAATGGCAGAAGAATGTAAGCTACGAATGGAGAAACTGAATAGCACAAATGGTCTGATTGATGGAAAGAAAGAGCAAGTAAAGAAAGATTGTTGGTTGGTAGCAGATCAGCAGGGAGAAGTAGATGTTGCAGGGGATGTTGCGTAGAATGCTCTGGATAAAGTAGAATCTTGGTTTACAAATTCTTTTGCCTCTTTCCATGTAGCCTGAAATAGAGCATCTTTTTATGGGTATGTCTTTGGAGACTTTGGAGAGATTTATTTAGGAGTTGGTGAGCCTTGTCAAATGGTTGGCAAAGGAGAAGTGAAGCTAAAATTGCAGATAGATAACACACAGGTGTTGAAGAAGGTCATACAGGTTCCAGTCTTGGAGATGAGTCTAATTTCTTCAGGAAACTTGGGTGATGGGAGATGCACAGTAACTCTCACAGTGGATGCACTTAAATTAGACGGTGGTAAGAAAGTAGGTATCCTTTATCTATCTACTTCTATTACTGATTCACCTTTTGTTACAGAGATGTGGCTTTGTAGGCTTAGTTACATATGTAAGAAGGGAATGCATGTTCTTAAGCAGAAGATAGATATCTTTGACAAAACTTAAGAACTGGAAAGCCTTGGTGTTCATGGAGGAGATGACAGACAGAGATCAGCTGTGGGAACTAAATTATTTTGAGCAAGGCTGTGTTGATATGGACAAGGGTTTGACCCAAAAGGAGCTCAAGAGTAAAAAGTCATCACTCACAGGTAAACATAGGTACCATCATTGGTCAGGAGGAACTGAGGTCAAATAGATAGGCACCAATGTCGGTCATGTGTAGATCAGCAGAGTTAGTGGTGTCAGGAATCAAGAACCGATGTCGGTCATATAGTGACTGACGTCGACAAGGAATACACCAGTGTTGGTCAGGAAACTGATGTCGGCAGATAGGGTCAATCACAGGAAATTGATGTCAGTTAGTTACAGATTGGGAGATGGTTGAGATCGGTCATTGGAACGAATATTGGGCAGACAGCAAGCTATCAAGAAGTCTCAAACGCCCATATGGAGGTAATAAAGGGTAAGTGAACCTCATATTCATTGTTCACCTTCTTTATATTACTTGTTGCATACTGATGGTCGAGAACTAGGAAGATGTGAAGAGGCAATGCAGGTAGAATCCAAAAATAGTGGGAGCATGGTATGAATTCTTTGGAAGAGAACCAAGTAGGGGATTTGGTAGAGTTGCCAGCACTGACAGAGGGATGGATTCCCAGGTTAGAGAAGAGAGTGGAAGGACACGTGAGATGGAAGGCCAAGGTATATGGTCTTGAGGAAGCTGCAAGACAGTGGTACAGGTTTGACAGGTGGATGACAAAGCAGGGCTTTAGTCAATGTCAGTGTAACTATTGTGTTTTTTCTTTACCAGGTGGATGATGATTGCAACATTATCTTGTTACTGTATGTGGATGGTATACTAGTTATAGGATCAGATATACAGGGTTTTGCTGAGCTAAGGGTAAGGTTAGTTTAGTGGCATGTCATGAAGAATTTGGGAGTAGTGAAATTCTTTGGCATAAGAGACATGGAGATTTGGTCTCCAGTGGGAGCTGATGTGAAGACGGTGTTGGTGAGGTTCAAGATGCCAGATGCAAAATCGGTAAGCACACCAAAGGCTGGACATTTCAAGCTGAGCTTAGAACAGGGTTTGAAATTACATGAGGTCTAGTGTAGACCTAAGTTTTCCCAAGCAGTGGGAGTTGTCAGAGAGTTTGGAGCCAATTTGGGGAAGGTAGATTCTTAGGTATCTGAGAGGGACCAGCAATAGGTCAACATGTGATGCAGGGTCAATGTCTTCACTACATGGATTTGTAGGTTTAGATGTGGCAGGTTACTTGGATGACAGGAAAGGCATCACAGGGTGTGTGGTGGCTGGTCTTCAAGATTGAGCTTGAAGAGGGATACAAGCTAGGAAACAAATTAGATGGTGTATAAGTACAGGTATAGTTGCAGTTGTTTATCTCCAAGTGGGAGATTGTTAGGTTGTGGAGCTAAAAGCTTCGACTATTGCAAACATGGAGAAGGTTGCTCAGTTCCAAGGAGACCGGCGTAGGAAGAGTATAGTGCAAAAGGAAATCGACATCGGCAGGTGTGAGCTGAAGACAACTGGCATCGGTAGGAGGTCAGCCAACGTTGATCACCTCCAAGCAGACAGGGACCGACGTCGGTTACCTATGTGTTATAAAACTGTTCGTTGCACAAATAGTTAGTTAGTTGAACTGAGTGTTTGCATGTAAAGGCTAATTATAGTCTTGAGTTGCATGTCTAATTATTGTAATTAAGAAAGTCTAATTATTGTATGCATGAGATCTATATAATAAACTCATAGGCTATATTGTAAACTAGTGCTAGAGAGTAAGAGAGCAAAATAAGATCCTTCAGAGAGTAAGAGAGCAATGGTGTGTTCCTCCTAGTGCCACAGTACCAAGTGTGGGTACTGGTTTGGAGAATCAGAGGGGTTCTTCGTGTATGTATGATCTTGGTCAGCAAGGGTGCAGGACCACATTTAGAGATTTACATTGGTGAGTAAGGTATGGTGATGTGCAGGTAGCAGTAGAGAGCAGGAGATCTACTTGGAGTATGGTTGTGTACTTGGTGTACTGGTAGTGTGTTACTGACTGGTTGAGGTGAACATCAATTCTATATTTGAGTTGATTGTTGGGACCAAGAGAGAGAGAGGGAAGAAGGTCTGGAGGTGTGGCAAGCCTTTGAGGTGGAAGAAGTGGCATCTTCTTTATTGTATTTTCTTCTGAGTATTTAATACAATTGTGTATTGTCTCTCACTCCTGTGTTGTTTCATATTTCTAGTTACTTATTCATTCTAGGATAATTCCATGTTTAGTTGCTAATACAAAGGTAATCATATATACTCTTATTGGGGAGAGTAGGATCCTGACAGTTGGTATCAGAGCTTTTGGTTAGATTGATTAACAGGTGGTTCAAATCTGGTTAGTGTTTGTTGATTACAGGTCACTCTCAGGGGTTTCAGATTGAGTGGGAGTATAGCAATGGTAGAAAAAAGTAAGCTACAAATGGAGAAACTGAATATCACAAATGGTCTGATTGATGGAAAGAAAGAGCAGGTAAAGAAAGATTGTTGGTTGGTAGTAGATCAGCAAGAAGAAGCAGATGTTGTAGGGGATGTTGCGTAGGATGCTCTGGATAAAGTAGAATCTTGGTTTACAGATTCTTTTGCCTCTTTCCATGCAGCCCAAAATAGAGCATCTTTTCATGGATATGTCTTTGGAGACTTTGGAGAGATTTCTTTAGGAGCTGGTGAGCCTTGTTAAATGGTTGGCAAAGGGGAAGTGAAGCTGAAATTGCAGACAGATAACACACAGGTGTTGAAGAAGGTCATGCAAGTTCCAGTCTTGGAGATGAGTCTAATTTCTTCATGAAAATTGGGTGATGGAAGATGCGCAGTAACTCTCACAGTGGATGCGCTTGAATTAGACGGTGATAAGAAAGTAGGTATCCTTTATCTATCTAATTATATTACTAATTCACCTTCTGTTACAGAGATGTTGCTTTGTAGGCTTGGTTACATATGTAAGAAGGGAATGCATGTTCTTAAGTGGAAGACAGATATCTTTGACAAAATTAAGAACTAGAAAGCCTTGGTGTTCATGGAGGAGATGACAGACAGAGATCAGCTGTGGGGACTGAATTATTCTGAGCAGAGCTATGTTGATATGGACAAGGGTTTGACCCAAAAGGAGCTCACGGGTAAAAAGTCATCACTCACAAGCAAACACAGGTACCAGCATCGGTTAGGAGGAACTGACATTGAATAGACAGGCACTGACATCGGTCATGTGTAGATCAGTAGAGATGGTGGTGTCAGGAAGCAGGAACCAATGTTGGTCATACAGTGACCAACATTGGTAAGGGGTACACTAGCATCAGTTAGGAAATTGATGTCGACAGACAGGGTTAGTTATAGGAAACTAATGTCGATCGATTGCAGATTGGGAGATGGCTGAGATCGGTCACTAGAACGGATATTGGGCAGACACCAAGCTGTCAAGAAGTCTCAAATGCCCATATGGAGGTCAGAAAGGGTAAGTGGACCTCATATTCATTGTTCACCTTCTTTATATTACTTGTTTCTTACTGATGGTTGAGAACTAGGAAGATGTGAAGAGGTAATGCAGGTAGAATCCAAAAATAGTGGGAGCATGGTATGAATTTTTTGAAAGAAAACCAAGCAGGGGATTTGGTAGAGTTGTCAGCACTGATAGAGGGATGGATTCCCAGGTTAGAGAAGAGAGTGGATGGAAACATAATACAGAAGGCTAAGGAATATGGTCTTGAGGAAGCTGCAGGATAGTGATACAGGTTTGACAGGTGGATGGAAAAGTAGAACTTTAGTCAATGTTAGTGTAACTATTGTGTTTTTTCTTTACCAGGTGGATGATGATTGCAACATTATCTTGTTACTGTATGTGGATGGTATACTAGTTATAGGATTAGATATACAGGGTTTTGTTGAGCTAAGGGTAAGGTTAGTTTAGTGGCATGTCATGAAGAATTTGGGAGCAGCAAAATTCTTTGTCATAAGAGACATGGAGATTTGGTCTCTAGTGGGAGTTGATGTGAAGATGCTGTTGGCGAGTTTCAAGATGCAGGATGCAGAATCGGTAAGCACACCAAGGGCTGGATAGTTCAAGCTGAGCTTAGAATAGGGTTTGAAATCACATGAATTCTAGTGTAGACCTAAGTTTTTCCAAGCAGTGGGAGTTGTCAGAGAGTTTGGAGCCAATTTGGGGAAGGTAGATTCTTAGGTATCTAAGAGGGACTAGCAGCAGGTCAACATGTGATGCAGGGTCAAGGTCTTCACTACATGGATTTGTAGGTTCGGATGTCACAGGTTACCTTGATGACAAGAAAGGCATCACAGGGTGTGTGGTGGGTGGTCTTCAAGATTGAGCTTGAAGAGGGATACAAGCCATGAAACAAATTATATGGTGTATAGGTATAGGTACAGTTACAGCTATTTATCTCCAAGTGGGAGATTGTTAGGTTATGGAGTTAAAAGCTTCAATTGTTGCAAACATGGAGAAGGTTGTTGAGTTCTAAGGAGACCAGCATTGGTAGAGTATAGTGCAAAAGGAAACAGACATCGGCAGGTGTGAGCTAAAGACAACCGGCATTGGAAGGAGGTCGGCCGACATCGGTCACCTCTAGGTAGACAGGGACCGACGTCGGTCGCCTGTGTGTTCCAAAACTATTTGTTGCATGAATAGTTAGTTAGTTGAACTGAGTGTTTGCATGTAAAGGCTAATTATAGTCATGAGTTACGTGTCTAATTATTGTAATTAAGAAAGTCTAATTATTGTATGCATGAGATCTATATAATAGACTCATAGGTTGTATTTTAAACTAGTGCTAGAGAGTAAGAGAGCAAAATAATCTCCTTCAGAGAGTAAGAGAGCAATGGTGTGTTCCTCATAGTGCCATAGTACCAAGTGTGGGTACTGGTTTGGAGAATCAGAGGGGTTCTTCGTGTATGTATGATCTTGGTCAGCAAGGGTGCAGGACCATGTTTGGAGATCTACATTAGTGAGTAAGGTCTGGTGATTTGCAGGTAGTAGCAGAGAGCAGGAGATCTACTTGGAGTATGATTGTGTACTTGGTGTACTGGCAGCGTGTTACTGACTAGTTGAGGTGAACATCAATTCTATATTTGAGTTGATTGTTGGGACCGAGAGAGAGAGAGGGAAGAAGGTCTTGAGGTGTGGCAAGCCTTTAAGGTGGAAGAAGAAGTGGCATCTTCTTTATTGTATTTTCTTCTGATTATTTAATACAATTGTGTATTGTCTCTCAAATCTTGTGTTGTTTCATATTTCTAGTTACTTATTCATTCTGGTATAATTCTGTGTTTAGTTGTTAATACAAAGGTAATCATATATACTCTTATTTGGGAGAATAGGATCCTGACAGTTGGTATCAGAGCTTTTGGTTGGGTTGACTAACAGGTGGTTCAGATCTGATTAGTGTTTGTTGATTATAGGTCACTCTCAGGAGTTTCAGATTGAGTGGGAGTATAGCAATGGCAGAAGAAAGTAAGCTATGAATGGAGAAATTGAATAACATAAATGGTCTGATTGATGGAAAGAAAGAGCAGGTAAAGAAAGATTGTTGGTTGGTAGCAGATCAGCAGGAAGAAGCAGATGTTGCAGGGGATGTTGTGCAGGATGCTCTGGATAAAGTAAAATCTTGGTTTATAGATTCTTTTGCCTCTTTCCATGCAGTCTGAAATAGAACATCTTTTCATGGGTATGTCTTTGGAGACTTTGGAGAGATTTATTTAGGAGTTGGTGAGCCTTGTCAAATGGTTGGCAAAGGGGAAGTGAAGCAGAAATTGTAGATAGATAACACACAGGTAATGAAGAAGGTCATGCAGGTTCCAGTCTTGGAGATGAGTCTAATTTCTTCAGAAAACATGGGTGATGGGAGATGCACAGTAACTCTCACAGCGGATGCACTTGAATTAGATGGTGATAAGAAAGTAGGTATCTTTTATCTATCTACTTATATTATTGATTCACCTTATGTTAGAGAGATGTTGCTTTGTAGGCTTGGTTACATATGTAAGAAGGGAATGCATGTTCTTAAGCAGAAAACAGATATCTTCGACAAACTTAAGAACTAGAAAGCCTTGGTGTTCATGGAGAAGATGACGAACAGAGATCAGCTGTGGGGACTGAATTATTTTGAGCAAGGCTGAGTTGATTTGGACAAAGGTTTGACCCAAAAGGAGCTCACAGGTAAAAAGTCATCTCTCACAGGCGAACAGAGGTACCAGCATCAGTCAGGAGGAACTGACATCGAACAGACAGGCACCGACGTCGGTCATGTGTAGATCAGTAGAGTCGGTGGTGTCAAGAAGCAAGAACCAATGTCGGTCATACTGTGACTGACGTCGTTAAGGGGTACACTAGCATCGGTCAAGAAACCTACGTTGGTAGACAGGGTCATTCGTAGGAAACCGACGTCGATCAGTTGCAAATTAGGAGATGGCTGAGATCGGTCACTAGAACGGATATTGGGCAGACAACAAGCTGTTAAGAAGTCTCAAATACCCATATGGAGGTCAGAAAGGGTAAGTGAACCTCATATTCATTGTTCACCTTCTTTATATTACTTGTTGCTTACTGATGGTCGAGAACCAGGAAGATGTGAAGAGGCAATGCAGGTAGAATCCAAAAATAGTGGGAGCATGGTATGAATTTTTTGAAAGAGAACCAAGCAGAGGATTTGGTAGAGTTGCCAACACTGACAGAGGGATGGATTCCCAGGTTAGAGAAGAGAGTGGATGGACAAATGAGATAGAAGGCCAAGGTATATGGTCTTGAGGAAGCTCCAGGACAATGGTACAGGTTTGACAGGTGGATGACAAAGCAGGGCTTTAGTCAATGTCATTATAACTATTGTGTTTTTTCTTTACCAGGTGGATGATGATTGCAACATTATCTTGTTACTGTATGCGGATGGTATACTAGTTATAGGAATAGATATATAGGGTTTTGCTGAGCTAAGCGTAAGGTTAGTTTAGTGGCATGTCATGAAGAATTTGGGAGCAGCAAAATTCTTTGGCATAAGAGACATGGAGATTTGGTCTCTAGTGAGAGCTGATATGAAGACGGTGTTGGCAAGGTTCAAGATGCAGGATGCAGAATCGGTAAGCACACCAAGGGCTAGACAATTCAAGCTAAGCTTAGAATAGGGTTCGAAATCACATGAGGTCTAGTCTAGACCTAAGTTTTCCCAAGTAGTGGGAGTTGTCAGAGAGTTTGGAGCCAATTTGGGGAAGGTAGCTTCTTAGGTATTTGAGAGGGACCTACAACAGGTTGACATGTGATGCAGGGTCAAGGTCTTCACTACATGGATTTGTAGGTTCAGATGTGGTAGGTTACCTTGATGACAAGAAAGGCATCATAAGGTGTGTGGTGGGTGGCCTTCAAGATTGAGCTTGAAGAGGGATACAAGCTAGAAAACAAATTAGATGGTGTGCAGGTACAGGTATAGTTACAGCTATTTATCTCCAAGTGGGAGATTGTTAGGTTGTGGAGCTAAAAGCTTCAACTGTTGCAAACATGGAGAAGGTTGCTGAGTTCCAAGGAGACTGGCATTGGGAGAGTATAGTGCAAATGGAAATGGACATCGGTAGGTGTGAGTTTAAGACAACTATCATTGGCAGGAGGTCAGCTGATGTTGGTCACCTCTAGGCAGACAAGAACTGACGTCGGTCGCCTGTGTGTTCCAGAACTATTCATTGCATGAACAGTTAGTTAGTTGAACTAAGTGTTTGCATGTAAAGGCTAATTATAGTCTTGAGTTGTGTGTCTAATTATTGTAATTAATAAATTCTAATTATTGTATGCATGAGATCTATATAATAGACTCATAGGCTGTACTATAAACTAGTGCTAGAGAGTAAGAGAGCAAAATAAGCTCCTTCAGAGAGTAAGAGAGCAATGGTGTGTTCCTCCTAGTGCCACAGTACCAAGTGTGGGTATTGGTTTGGAGAATTAGAGGGGTTCTTCGTGTATGTATGATCTTGGTCAGCAAGGGTGCAGGACCACATTTGGAGATCTACATTGGTGAGTAAGGTCTAGTGATTTGCAGGTAGCAGTAGAGAGCAGGAGATCTACTTGGAGTATGGTTTTGTACGTGGTGTACTGGTAGCATGTTACTGACTGGTTGAGGTGAACATCAATTCTATATATGAGTTTATTATTGGGACCGAGAGAGAGAGAGAGGGAAGAAGGTCTTGAGGTGTGACAAGGCTTTGAGGTGGAAGAAGAAGTGGCATCTTCTTTATTGTATTTTCTTCTGAGTATTTAATACAATTGTGTATTGTCTCTCAAATCTTGTGTTGTTTCATATTTCTAGTTACTTATTCATTCTGGTATAATTCTGTGTTTAGTTGCTAATACAAAGGTAATCATATATACTCTGATTGGGGAGAGTAGGACCCTGATAGTTGGTATCAGAGTTTTTGGTTGGGTTGACTAACAGGTGGTTTAGATATGGTTAGTGTTTGTTGATTACAGGTCACTCTCAGGGGTTTCAAATTGAGTGGGAGTATAGCAATGGCAGAAGAAAGTAAGCTACGAATGGAGAAACTGAATAGCACAAATGGTCTGATTGATGGAAAGAAAGAGCAGGTAAAGAAAGATTGTTGGTTGGTAGCAGATCAGCAGGGAGAAGTAGATGTTGCAGGGGATGTTGCGCAAGATGCTCTGGATAAAGTAGAATCTTGGTTTACAGATTATTTTGCCTATTTCCATGTAGCCCGAAATAGAGAATCTTTTCATGGGTATGTCTTTGGAGACTTTGGAGAGATTTATTTAGGAGCTGGTGAGCCTTGTCAAATGGTTGGCAAAGGGGAAGTGAAGCTGAAATTGCAGACAAATAACACACAAGTGTTGAAGAAGGTCATGCAGGTTCCAGTCTTGGAGATGAGTCTAATTTCTTTAGGAAACTTGGGTTATGGGAGATGCACAGTAACTCTCACAATGGATGTACTTGAATTAGACAGTGGTAAGAAAGTAGGTATCCTTTATCTATCTACTTATATTAATGATTCACCTTCTATTACAGAGATGTGGCTTTGTAGGCTTGGTTACATATGTAAGAAGGGAATGCATATTCTTAAGCGGAAGACATATATCTTTGACAAACTTAAGAACTAGAAAGCCTTGGTGTTCATGGAGGAGATGACAGACAGAGATCAGCTGTGGGGACTAAATTATTTTGAGCAGAGTTGTGTTGCTATGGACAAGGGTTTGAACCAAAAGGAGCTCACGGGTAAAAAGTCATCACTCACAGGTAAACACAGGTACCAGCATCAATCAGGAAGAACTGATGTCAAACAGAGAGGCACCGACATCGGTCATGTGTAGATTAGCAGAGTCAATGGTGTCAAGAAGTAGGAACCGATGTCGGTCATACAGTTATCGATGTCGACAAGGGGTGCACTGGAATCGGTCAAGAAACTAACATTGGCAGACAGGGTCAGTCACAGGAAATTGACGTCAGTCGGTTGTAGATTGGGAGATGGCTGAGATTGGTCACTAGAATGGATATTGGGCAGACAGCAAGCTGTCAAGAAGTCTCAAATGCCCATATGGAGGTTAAAAAGGGTAAGTGAACCTCATACTTGTTGTTCACCTTCTTTATATTACTTGTTGCTTACTGATGGTCGAGAACCAAGAAGATGTGAAGAGGCAATGCAGGTAGAATCTAGAAATAGTGGGAGCATGTTATGAATTCTTTGGAAGAGAACCAAGTAGGGGATTTGGTAGAGTTGCCAGTGCTGATAGAGGGATGGATTCCCAGGTTAGAGAAGAGAGTGGATGGACACGTGAGATAGAAGGCCAAGGTATATGGTCTTGAGGAAGCTGCAGGATAGTGGTACAGGTTTGACAGGTGGATGACAAAGTAGGGCTTTAGTCAATGTCAGTATAACTATTGTGTTTTTTCTTTACCAGGTGGATGATGATTGAAACATTATCTTGTTATTTGGGAGCAGTGAAATTCTTTGGCATAAGAGACATGGAGATTTGGTCTCCAGTGAGAGCTAATGTGAAGACGGTGTTGGCGAGGTTCAAGATGCAAGATGCAGAATTGGTAAGCACACCAAGGGCTAGATAGTTTAAGCTGAGCTTAGAATAGGGTTCAAAATCACATGAGGTCTAGTGTAGACCTGAGTTTTCCTAAGTAGTGGGAGTTTTCAGAGAGTTTAGAGCCAATTCAGGGAAGGTAGATTCTTAGGTATCTGAGAGGGACCAGCAGTAAGTCGACATGCGATGCAGGGTCAAGGTCTTCACTACATGGATTTTTAGGTTTGGATGTGGCAGGTTACTTGGATGACAGGAAAGGCATCACAGGGTGTGTGGTGGGTGGTCTTCAAGATTAAGCTTCAAGAGGTATACAAGCTAGGAAACAGATTAGATGGTGTACAGGTACAAGTATAGTTGCAGCTATTTATCTCTAAGTGGGAGATTGTTAGGTTGTGGAGCTAAAAGCTTCAACTGTTGCAAACATGGAGAAGGTTGCTGAGTTCCAAGGAGAATGGCATTGGAAGAGTATAGTGCAAAAGGAAACTGACATCAACAGGTGTGAGTTGAAGACAACTGGCATGGGCAGGAGGTCGGCCGACGTCGGTCACCTGTGTGTTACAGAACTATTCATTGCATGAATATTTACTTAGTTAAACTGAGTGTTTGCATGTAAAGGCTAATTATAGCCTTGAGTTGCATTTCTAGTTATTGTAATTAAGAAAGTCTAATTATTGTATGCATGAGATCTATATAATAGACTCATAGGCTGTATTGTAAACTAGTGCTAGAGAGTAAGAGAGCAAAATAAGCTCCTTCATAGAGTAAGAGAGCAATGGTGTGTTCCTCTTAGTGCCACAATACCAAGTGTGGGTACTAGTTTGGAGAATCAGAGGGGTTCTTCATGTATGTATGATCTTGGTCAGCAAGGGTGCAGGACCACATTTGGAGATCTACATTGGTGAGTAAGGTTTGGTGATTTACAGGTAGCAACAGAGAGTAAAAATATACTTGGAGTATGGTTGTGTACTTAATGTACTGGCAGCGTGTTACTAACTGGTTGAGGTGAACATCAATTCTATATTTGAGTTGATTGTTGGGACTGAGAGAGAGAGAGGGAAGAAGGTCTTGAGGTGTGGCAAGCCTTTGAGGTGGAAGAAGAAGTGGCATCTTCTTTATTGTATTTTCTTTTGAGTATTTAATACAATTGTGTATTGTCTCTCAAATCCTGTGTTGTTTCATATTTCTAGTTACTTATTCATTCTGGTATAATTCTGCATTTAGTTGCTAATACAAAGGTAATCATATATACTCTTATTAGGGAGAGTAGGATCCTGACAGTTGGTATTAGAGCTTTTGGTTGGGTTGATTAATAGGTGGTTCAGATTTGGTTAGTGTTTGTTGATTACAGGTCACTCTCAGGGGTTTCAGATTGAGTGGGAGTATAGCAATGGCAGAAGAAAGTAAGCTACAAATGGAGAAACTGAATAGCATAAATGGTCTGATTGATGGAAAGAAAGAGCAGGTAAAGAAAGATTGTTGGTTGGTAGCAGATCAGCAGGGAGGAGCAGATGTTGCAGGGGATGTTGCGCAAGATGCTCTAGATAAAGTAGAATCTTGGTTTACAGATTCTTTTGCCTCTTTCCATGCAGCCCGAAATAGAGCATCTTTTCATGGGTATGTCTTTGGAGACTTTGGAGAGATTTATTTAGGAGCTGGTGAGCCTTATCAAATGGTTGGCAAAGGGGAAGTGAAGCTGAAATTGCAGATAGATAACACATAGGTGTTGAAGAAGGTCATGCAGGTTCCAGTCTTGGAGATGAGTCTAATTTCTTCAGGAAAGTTGGGTGATGGGAGATGCACAGTAACTCTCACAACGGATGCACTTGAATTAGATGGTGATAATAAAGTAGGTATCCTTTATCTATCTACTTATATTACTGATTCACCTTCTATTACAGAGATGTGGCTTTGTAGGCTTGGTTACATATGTAAGAAGTGAATGCATGTTCTTAGGTAGAAGACAGATATCTTTGACAAACTTAATAACTGGAAAGCCTTGGTGTTCATGGAGGAGATGACGGACAGAGATCAGCTATGGGGACTGAATTATTTTGAGCAGGGTTGTGTTGATATGGACAAGGGTTTGACCCAAAAGGAGCTCACAGGTAAAAATTCATCACTCATAGGTGAACAAAGGTACCGGTGTCAGTCAGGAGGAACTGACATCAAACAGACAGGCACCGACATTGGTCATGTGCAAATCAGTAGAGTCAGTGGTGTCAGGAAGCAGGAACCGATGTCGGTCATATAGTGACTGATGTTGGCAAGGGGTACACTGGCGTCAGTCAAGAAACTGATGTCGACAGATAGGGTCAGTCATAGAAAATTGATGTCGGTCAGTTGTAGATTGGGAGATGGCCGAGATCGGTCACTAGAATAGATATTGGGCAGACAGCAAGCTATCAAGAAGTCTCAAACGCCCATATGGAGGTCAAAAAGGGTAAGTGAACCTCATATTCATTGTTCACCTTCTTTATATTACTTGTTGCTTACTAATGGTCAAAAACCAGGAAGATGTGAAGAGGCAATGCAGGTAGAATCCAAAAATAGTGGGAGCATGGTATGAATTCTTTGAAAGAGAACCAAGCAGGGGATTTGGTAGAGTTGCCAGCACTGACAGAGGGATGGATTCCCAGGTTAGAGAAGAGAGTGGATAGACACATGAGATAGAAGACCAAGGTATATGGTCTTGAGGAAGCTGCAGGATAGTGGTAAAGGTTTGACAGGTGGATGACAAAGCAGGGCTTTAGTCAATGTCAGTATAACTATTGTGTTTTTTCTTTACCAGGTGGATGATGATTGCAACATTATCTTGTTACTGTATGTGGATGGTATACTAGTTATAGGATCAGATATACATAGTTTTGTTGAGCTAAGGGTAAGGTTATTTCAGTGGCATGTCATGAAGAATTTGGGAGCAGCAAAATTCTTTGGCATAAGAGACGTAGAGATTTGGTCTCCAGTGTGAGCTGATGTGAAGACGGTGTTAGCGAGGTTTAAGATGCAGGATACAGAATCGATAAGCACACTAAGGGCTAGACAGTTCAAGTTGAGCTTAGAATAGGGTTTAAAATCACATGAGGTCTAGTGTGGACCTGAGTTTTCCCAAGCAGTGAGAGTTGTCAGAGAGTTTGGATCCAGTTCAGGGAAGGTAGATTCTTAGGTATCTAAGAGGGACCAGCAGCAGGTTGACATGTGATGCAGGGTCAAGGTCTTCACTACATGGATTTGTAGGTTCAGATGTGGCATATTACTTGGATGACAGGAAAGGCATCACAGGGTGTGTGATGGGTGGTCTTTAAGATTGATCTTTAAGAGAGATACAAACTAGAAAACAAATTAGATGGTGTACAAGTACAGGTATAGTTGTAGCTATTTATCTCAAAGATGGAGATTGTTAGGTTATGGAGCTAAAAGCTTCAACTATTGCAAACATGGAGAAGGTTGCTGAGTTCCAAGGAGACCAGCATTGGTAGAGTATAGTGCAGAAGGAAACTGACATTGGCAGGCATGAGCTGAAGACAATCAGCATCAGAAGGAGGTCGGTCGACGTCGGTCACCTGTGTGATCCAAAACTATTCATTACATGAATATTTAGTTAGTTGAACTGAGTGTTTACATGTAAAGGCTAATTATAGTCTTGAGTTGTGTGTCTAATTAATGTAATTGAGAAAGTCTAATTATTTTATGCATGAGATCTATATAATAGACTCATAGGTTGTATTGTAAACTAGTGCTAGAGAGTAAGAGAGCAAAATAAGCTCCTTCAGAGAGTAAGAAAGCAATGGTGTGTTCCTCCTAGTGCCACTGTACCAAGTGTGGTTACTGGTTTGGAAAATCATAGGGGTTCTTCGTGTATGTATGATCTTGGTCAGCAAGGGTGCAGGACCACGTTTGGAGATCTATATTGGTGAGTAAGGTCTAGTGATTTGTAGGTAGTAGCAGAGAGTAGGAGATCTACTTGGAGTACGGTTGTGTACTTGGTGTATTGGTAGTGTGTTACTGACTGGTTGAGGTGAACATCAATTCTATATTTGAGTTGATTGTTGGGACCGAGAGAGAGAGGGAAGAAGGTCTTGAGGTGTGGCAAGCCTTTGAGGTGGAAGAAGAAGTGGCATCTTCTTTATTGTATTTTCTTCTAAGTATTTAATACAATTGTGTATTGTCTCTTAAATCCTGTGTTGTTTCATATTTCTAGTTACTTATTCATTCTGGTATAATTCTGTGTTTAGTTGTTAATACAAAGGTAATCATATATACTCTTATTGGGGAGAGTAGGATCCTGACAGTTGGTATCAGTGCTTTTGGTTGGCTTGACTAATAGGTGGTTCAGATCTGGTTAGTGTTTGTTGATTACAAGTCACTCTCAGGGGTTTCAGATTGAGTGGGAGTATAGCAATGGCAGAAGAAAGTAAGCTACAATGGAGAAACTGAATAACACAAATGGTCTGATTGATGGAAAGAAAGAGCAGGTAAAGAAACATTGTTGGTTGGTAGCAGATCAGCAGGGAGAAGTAGATGTTGCAGGGGATGTTGCACAAGATGCTCTAGATAAAGAAGAATCTTGATTTACAGATTCTTTTACCTCTTTCCATGCAACCTGAAATAGAGCATCTTTTCATGGGTATGTCTTTGGAGACTTTGGAGAGATTTATTTAGGAGCTGGTGAGCCTTGTCAAACGGTTGGCAAAGGGGAAGTGAAGTTGAAATTGTAGAAAGATAACACACAGGTGTTGAAGAAGTCATGTAGGATCAAGTCTTGGAGATGAGTTTAATTTCTTCAAGAAACTTGGGTGATGGGAGATGCACAGTAACTCTCACAGTGGATGCACTTGAATTAGACGGTGATAAGAAAGTAGGTATCTTTTATCTATCTACTTATATTACTGATTCACCTTATGTTACAGAGATGTTGCTTTGTAGGCTTGGTTACATATGTAAGAAGGGAATGCATGTTCTTAAGCAGAGTATAGATATTTTTGACAAACTTAAGAAATAGAAAGCCTTGGTGTTGATGGAGGAGATGACGAATAGAGATCAGCTGTGGGGACTGAATTATTCTGAGCAGGGTTATGTTGATATGGACAAGGGTTTGACCAAAAAGGAACTCGCGGGTAAAAAGTCATCACTCACAGGCAAACACAGGTACCAACATCAGTCAGGAGGAACTGACATCGAATAGATAGGCACTGATGTCGGTCATGTGTAGATCAGTAGAGTCGGTGGTGTCAGGAAGCAGGAACCAATATCGGTCATATAGTGACTGACGTTGGCAAGGGGTACACTGGTGTCGGTCAAGAAACTTACTTCGACAGATAGGGTTAGTCATAGTAAATCGATGTTGGTCGGTTGCAGAATGGGAGATGGCCGAGATCGGTCACTGGAACGGATATTGGGCAGACATCAAGCTATCAAGATGTCTCAAATGCCCATATGGAGGTCAGAAAGGGTAAGTGAACCTCATATTCATTTTTCACCTTCTTTATATTACTTGTTGCTTATTGATGGTTGAGAACCAGGAAGATGTGAAGAGGCAATGCAGGTAGAATACAAAAATAGTGGGAGCATGGTATGAATTCTTTGAAAGAGAACCAAGCAAGGGATTTGGTAGAGTTGCCAGCACTGACAGAGGGATGGATTCCCAGGTTAGAGTAGAGAGTGGATGGATACATGAGATAGAAGGCCAAGCTATATGGTCTTGAGGAAGCTGTAGGATAGTGGTACAAGTTTGACAGGTGGATGACAAAGCAGGGCTTTAGTCAATGTCATTGTAACTATTGTATTTTTTTTTTACTAGGTGGATGATGATTGCAACATTATCTTGTTACTGTATGTGGATGGTATACTAGTTATAGGATTAGATATATAGGGTTTTGCTGAGCTAAGGGTAAGGTTAGTTTAGTGGCATGTCATGAAGAATTTGGGAGCAACGAAATTCTTTGGCATAAAAGACATGGAGATTTGGTCTCCAGTGGGAGCTGATGTGAAGACGGTGTTGGCGAGGTTCAAGATGCAGGATGCAGAATCGGTAAGCACACCAAGGGCTGGACAATTCAAGCTGAGCTTAGAACAGGGTTTAAAATCACATGAGGTCTAGTGTAGACCTGAGTTTTCCCAAGCAGTGGGAGTTGTTAGAGAGTTTGGAGCCAATTTGGGGAAGGTAGATTCTTAGGTATCTGAGAAGGACCAGTAGCAAGTCAACATACGATGCAGGGGCAAGGTCTTCACTACATGGATTTGTAGGTTCAGATGTGGCAGGTTACTTAGATGACAGGAAAGGCATCAAAGGGTGTGTGGTGGGTGGTCTTCAAGATTGAGCTTGAAGAGGGATACAAGCTAGGAAACAAATTAGATGGTTTACAGGTACAGGTATAGTTGAAGCTATTTATCTCCAAGTGGGAGATTGTTAGGTTGTGGAGCTAAAAGCTTCAACTGTTGCAAACATGGAGAAGGTTGCTAAGTTCCAAGGAGACTGGCATCGGCAGAGTATAACACTGAAGGAAATAGACATCGGCAGGTGTGAGCTAAAGACAACTGACATCGGCAGGAGGTTGGCTGACGTCGGTCACCTCCAGGTAGACAGGGACTGACGTCGGTCACCTGTGTGTTGCAGAACTATTCATTGCATGAATAGTTAGTTATTTGAACTGAGTGTTTACATGTAAAGGCTAATTATAGTCTTGAGTTGCGTGTCTAATTATTGTAATTAAGAAAGTCTAATTATTGTATGCATGAGATCTATATAATAGACTCATAGGTTGTATTGTAAACTAGTGCTAGAGAGTAAGAGAGCAAAATAAGCTCCTTCAGAGAGTAAGAGAGTAATGGTGTGTTCCTCCTAGTGCCACAGTATCAAGTGTGGGTACTGGTTTGGAGAATTAGAGGGGTTCTTCATGTATGTATGATCTTGGTCAGCAAGAGTGCAGGACCACATTTGGAGATCTACATTGGTGAGTAAGGTCTGGTGATTTATAAGTAGAAGCAGAGAGCAGGAGATCTACTTAGAGTACAATTGTGTACTTGGTGTACTGGCAGCGTGTTACTAACTAGTTGAGGTGAACATCAATTCTATATTTGAGTTGATTGTTGGGACCGAGAGAGAGAGGGAAGAAGGTCTTGAGGTGTGGCAAGCCTTTGAGGTGGAAGAAGAAGTGGCATCTTCTTTATTGTATTTTCTTCTGAGTATTTAATACAATTGTGTATTATCTCTCAAATCTTGTGTTGTTTCATATTTCTAGTTACTTATTCATTCTAGTATAATTCTATGTTTATTTGTTAATACAATGGTAATCATATATACTCTTATTGGGGAGAGTAGGATCCTAACAGTTGGTATCAGAGCTTTTTATTGCGTTGACTAACAGGTGGTTCAGATCTGGTTAGTGTTTGTTGATTACAGGTCACTCTCAGGGGTTTCAGATTGAGTGGGACTATAGCAATGGCAGAAGAAAGTAAGCTATGAATGGAGAAACTGATAGCACAAATGGTGTGATTGATGGAAAGAAATATTAGGTAAAGAAAGATTGTTGGTTGGTAGCAGATCAGCAGGAAGAAGCAGATGTTGCAGGGGATGTTGTGCAGGATGCTCTGGATAAAGTAAAATCTTGGTTTATAGATTCTTTTGCCTCTTTCCATGCAGCCTGAAATAGAGCATCTTTTCATGGGTATGTCTTTGGAGACTTTGGAGAGATTTATTTAGGAGTTGGTGAGCCTTGTCAAATGGTTGGCAAAGGGGAAGTGAAGCTAAAATTGTAGATAGATAACACACAGATGTTGAACAAGGTCATGTAGGTTGCAGTCTTTGAGATGAGTCCAATTTATTTAGGAAACTTGGGTGATGGGAGATGCACAGTAACTCTCACAGCGGATGCACTTGAATTAGACGGTGGTAATAAAGTAGGTATCCTTTATCTATCTACTTATATTACTGATTCACCTTCTGTTATAGAGATGTGGCTTTGTAGGCTTGGTTACATATGTAAGAAGGGAATGCATGTTCTTAAGTGGAAGATAGATATCTTTGACAAACTTAAGAACTGGAAAGCCTTGGTGTTCATGGAGAAGATGACAGATAGAGATCAACTGTGGGGACTAAATTATTCTTTGTAGGGCTGTGTTGATATGGACAAGGGTTTGACCCAAAAGGAGCTCATGGGTAAAAATTCATCACTCACAGGCAAACACAGGTACTGGCATCAATCAGGAGGAACTGACGTTGAATAGACAGGTACCGACGTTGGTCATGTGCAGATCAGTAGAGTTGATGGTGTCAAGAAGCAGGAATCGATGTTGGTCATATAGTAACTGACGTTGGTAAGGGGTACACTGGTGTCGGTCAAGAAACCAACATCAGGAGATAGGGTCAGTATCAAAAAATTGACGTCGGTTGGTTGTAGATTGGGAGATGGCCGAGATCGGTCACTAGAATGGATATTGGGTGGACAACAAGCTGTCAAGAAGTCTCAAACGCCAATATGGAGGTCAAAAATGGTAAGTGAACCTCATATTTGTTGTTCACCTTCTTTATATTACTTGTTGCTTACTGATGGTCGAGAACCAGGAAGATGTGAAGAGGCAATGTAGGTAGAATCCAAAAACAGTGTGAGCATGGTATGAATTCTTCAGAAGAGAACCAAGCAGGGGATTTGGTAGAGTTGCCATCGCTGACAGAGGGATGGATTCCTAGGTTAGAGAAGAGAGTGGATGGACACGTGAGACAGAAGGCCAAGGTATATGGTCTTGAGGAAGCTACAGGACAATGGTACAGGTTTGACAGGTGGATGACAAACCAAGGCTTTAGTTAATGTCAGTGTAACTATTATGTTTTTTCTTTACCATGTGGATGATGATTGAAACATTATCTTGTTACTGTATGTGGATGGTATACTAGTTATATGATTAGATATACAGGGTTTTGCTGAGCTAAGGGTAAGGTTAGTTTAGTGGCATGTCATGAAGAATTTGGGAGCAGCAAAATTCTTTGGCATAAGAGACATGGAGATTTGGTCTCCAGTGGGCGCTGATGTGAAGACGGTGTTGGCGAGGTTCAAGATGCAGGATGCAGAATCGGTAAGCACACCAAGGGCTAGACAGTTCAAGCTGAGCTTAGAACAGGGTTTGAAATCACATGAGGTCTAGTGTAGACTTGAGTTTTCCTAAGCAGTGGGAGTTTTCAGAGAGTTTGGAGCCAATTCGGGGAAGGTAGATTCTTAGGTATCTAAGAGGGACCAGTATCAAGTCAACATGTGATGTAAGGTCAAGGTCTTCACTACATGGATTTGGAGGTTTAGATGTGGCAGGTTACTTGGATGATAGGAAAGGCATCACAGGGTGTGTGGTGGGTGGTCTTCAAGATTAAGCTTCAAGAGGGATACAAGCCAAGAAACAAATTAGATGGTCTATAGGTACAAGTATATTTGCAGCTATTTATCTCTAAGCAGGAGATTGTTAGGTTATGGAGTTAAAAGCTTCAACTGTTGCAAACATGGAGAAGGTTTCTGAGTTCCAAGGAGACCGGCATCGGCAGAGTATAGTGCAGAAGGAAACCGACATCAGCAGGTGTGAGTTGAAGACAACTGGCATTGGCAGGAGGTCAGCTGATGTCAGTCACCTCCAGGCAGACAGGGACTGATGTCGGTCACCTATGTGTTCCATAACTGTTCATTGCATGAACAGTTAGTTAGTTAAACTGAGTGTTTGCATGTAAAGGATAATTATAGTCTTGAGTTGCGTGTCTAATTATTGTAATTAAGAAAGTCTAATTATTGTATGCATGAGATCTATATAATAGACTCATAGGCTATATTGTAAACTAGTGCTAGAGAGTAAGAGAGCAAAATAAGCTCCTTCAGAGATTAAGAGAGCAATGGTGTATTCCTCTTAGTGCCACAATACCAAGTGTGGGTACTGGTTTGGAGAATTAGAGGGGTTCTTCGTGTATGTATGATAAGGTCATACAGGTTGCAGTCTTGGAGATGAGTCTAATTTATTCAAGAAAGTTGGGTGATGAGAGATGCACAGTAACTCTCACAGCAGATGCACTTGAATTAGATGGTGGTAAGAAAGTAGGTATCCTTTATCTATCTACTTATATTACTGATTCACCTTCTGTTACAGAGATGTGGCTTTGTAGGCTTGGTTACATATGTAAGAAGGGAATGCATGTTCTTAAGTAGAAGATAGATATCTTTGACAAACATAAGAACTTGAAAGCCTTGGTGTTCATGGAGGAGATGATGGACAGAGATCAGTTATGGGGACTAGATTATTCTAAGCAAGGGTGTGTTGATATGGACAAGGGTTTGACCCAAAAGGAGCTCATGGGTAAAAATTCATCACTCACAGGCGAAAACAAGTACTGGCATTGGTCAGGAGGAACCGACATCGAACAGACAGGCACTGACATCGGTCATGTGCAGATCAGTAGAGTCAGTGGTGTCGGGAATCAGGAACTAACGTCATTCATACAGTGATCGATGTCGGAAAGGGGTACACCGGTGTCGGTCAAGAAACTGACGTTAAAAGATAGGGTCAGTCATAGGAAACTGATGTCGATCGATTGCAGATTGGGAAATGGCCGAGATCGGTCACTGGAATGGATATTGGGTGGACAACACACTGTCAAGAAGTCTCAAATGCCCATGTGGAGGTTAGAAAGGGTAAGTGAACCTCATATTCATTGTTCACCTTCTTTATATAACTTGTTGCTTACTGATGGTCGACAACCAGAAAGATGTGAAGAGGTAATGCAGGTAGAATCCAGAAACAATGGGAGCATGGTATGAATTCTTCTGAAGAGAACTAAGAAGGGGATTTGGTATAGTTGCCAACACTGACAGAGGGATGGATTCCAAGGTTAGAGAAGAGAGTGGATGGATACGTGAGATAGAAGGCCAAGGTATATGGTTTTGAGGAAGCTGTAGGATAGTGGTACAGGTTTGATAGGTGGATGACAAAGTAGGGCTTTAGTCAATGTCAGTGTAACTATTGTGTTTTTTCTTTACCAGGTGGATGATGTTTGCAACATTATCTTGTTACTGTATGTGGATGGTATACTAGTTATAGGATCAGATATACAAGGTTTTGTTGAGCTAAGGGTAAGGTTAGTTCAGTGGCATGTCATGAAGAATTTGGGAGCAGCAAAATTCTTTGGCATAAGAGACATGGAGATTTGGTCTCCAGTGGGAGCTGATGTGAAGACGGTGTTGGCGAGGTTCAAGATGTAGGATGCAGAATTGGTAAGCACACCAAGGGCTGGACAGTTCAAGCTGAGCTTAGAATAGGGTTTGAAATCACATGAGGTCTAGTGTAGACCTGAGTTTTCCCAAGCAGTGAGAGTTGTCAGAGAGTTTGGAGCCAATTCAGGGAAGGTAGATTCTTAGGTAGCTGAGAGGGACCAGCAGCAGGTCGACATGCGATGCAGGGTCAAGGTCTTCACTACATGGATTTGTAGGTTTGGATGTGGCAGGTTACTTGGATGACAGGAAAGGCATCACAGGGTGTGTGGTGGGTGGTCTTCAAGATTGAGCTTTAAGAGGGATACAAGCTAGGAAACAAATTAGACGGTGTACAGGTACAGGTACAATTGCAGCTATTTATCTCCAAGTGGGAGATTGTTAGGTTGTGGAGCTAAAAGCTTCAACTATTGCAAACATGGAGAATATTGTTGAGTTCCAAGGAAACTGGCATTGGTAGAGTATAGTGTAGAAGGAAACTGACATCGGCAGGTGTGAGCTGAAGACAACTGACATCGGTAGGAGGTCGACCGACGTCGATCACCTCTAGGCAGATAGGGACCGACGTTGGTCGCCTGTGTGTTCTAAAACTATTCTTTGCACAAACATTTAGTTAGTTAAACTAAGGGTTTACATGTAAAGGCTAATTATAGTCTTGAGTTGCGTGTCTAATTATTGTAATTAAGAAAGTCTAATTATTGTATGCATGAGATCTATATAATAGACTCATCGTCTGTATTGTAAACTAGTGCTAGAGAGTAAGAGAGCGAAATAAGCTCCTTCAGAGAGTAAGAGAGAAATGGTGTGTTCCTCCTAGTGCCATAGTACCAAGTGTGGGTACTGGTTTGGAGAATCAGAGGGGTTCTTCGTGTATGTATGATCTTGGTCAACAAGGGTGCAGGACCACGTTTGGAGATCTACATTGGTGAGTAAGGTCTGGTGATTTGCAAGTAGCAGCAGAGAGCAAGAGATCTACTTAGAGTACGGTTGTGTACTTGGTGTACTGGCAGCGTGTTACTGACTGGTTGAGGTGAACATCAATTCTATATTTGAGTTGATTGTTGGGACCGAGAGAGAGAGAGGGAAGAAGGTCTTGAGTTGTGGCAAGCCTTTGAGGTGGAAGAAGAAGTGGCATCTTCTTTATTGTATTTTCTTCTGAGTATTTAATACAATTGTGTATTGTCTATCAAATCCTGTGTTGTTTCATATTTCTAGTTACTTATTCATTCTGGTATAATTCTGTGTTTAGTTGCTAATACAAAGGTAATCATATATACTCTTATTGGGGAGAGTAGGATCCTGACAATATTTTTATCCAAAACCAAATTGTGTGGAAAAGTGAGAATAATTAATGAGATTTAAATTTATATCCTTTTATTGATTTGATACTTATTTTAATTTTTTCTTACTCCACATTATATATTTGTAACTTTTTTGCTTTGAATTTTTCTTTCATAACCATATTTTTTGTTTTAGTACTTTTGGTTTAGGAGAGATACTCATAATGTGAGTGGTGTTCTTAGTTGATAAATCAATGATATGATCACCACTACCTTTGTGACTTTGTATTTTATTTTTTAATGTAAATAAAAAACTTGTATTATGCCCATACATTCTATGATATGAATAATAGTATTTGGATCTCCTTATAGGATGTGGAGGTGGTAGTTGGATCACTTTATTTCTAGTCATATCCCTTAGGATTTCACTTGGACTCTTAATAGACTTTTGGTCACTTTTTGAATCACTTATTTTATGTTTATTCTATTGTCTCTTTGCATTGACATAAAAAACCTTGTTTGATATAACATTGGTAGATGAAGATGCAAACACATTATTAACACTAACATTTTTTCGATTTTGCATGTATGTAATCTAATTTTCCAATGATGTGAGACTTGAACTGAAAATTGATTTTAATTTTTTTTTAATTCTATTAAATTTATAATAGTAATGGGTTGATCTTTTAGGGCTTCATAAGTACAAACTCTAGGTAACTCAAATTGAATATGCATACATATACCATCTATCTTACCCCTTAAAGGAGTGATAACATGGAATTGGTTAGAGGGATGGTAGATATCACCCTCCTTAGGGTTAGGAGGAAGAGGTTAAATATTATTGCAAAAATATTGGTAAAGATAAATTTGAGTTTTATCTTTATTAGGATCATTTTTTGGTTTTGTGGTTTTGAGATTTCTAAGAATGTAGACAAAACAACAAGCAATGATTATAGTGAGATATTAGAAGATAAAGTTTCCAACATACATATCCATATTTAGCATGATTTTTAGGAAACATAATATCTAATATTTAAAATTTGAATACTACAAAACAAAAATAAAAATGTAGAAAATAAGAAATCAGGAAACCTTAGGTCAACTAGGGTTTGGAGACCAAAGGTTGGGTTGACCACAATGTGCCAAATGAAAAGAAAAAATATAAATTGATTAAATTTGTCATCTAAAATAGGTTTTTAATTTTTTTTAAAAAAAAAAGGAAATTGGTTGAACCCATAAAAATAGGGAAACAAAAATACAATGTATGGCATGTAGGTCTAGATTTACTAAAACTAGTAAAATGTTAAATTTATAAAATCCATACAATATTTTGGCCAAAAAAGAGGTTTTTGAGTATACCAACATGAGAATAAAAACCTCATAGGAATTTTAAAATGGAATTGTTTAGAGGCCAAATTTTTTCAATCAAGGATGAAGAAATTACAAGTGTATACACATGAAACCCTTGTAACCAGAAGAGTGTATAACCCTAGGGTAATGTTTTAGATCTAAAAATCCATCACAACAATTTTAAAATCTAAGAGGTTATAGACCCTAGATCATGATAGGTTTGTAACATAAGACTCATAAGTTTGGTTCACTAAATGTTTAATCCTAGATTAGAGATAGTACTAATTAAGATAGGGTCAATAATATAGAAATGACTATGCACAAGGGTGATAAATAGATATATATCAGGCCAATTATTTTAAATTCAGAGAAAAAAATATTTTGAATTTAAATACTGAGATATGTTAAAAATAGTAAGTACAAGTATTGATTGATATAGCAATGAAATGAAAATAACAATACTTAGCTAATCAATTATGTGAATTTATATTTGATATGGAATAAGATAGAAATATACTATATCAATACCCTATAGCAGTCATTAGATTCTATAAATATTCACCATGTAGCCTCAAATTATTGCATCGATTTGGGATGGTTATGTTAACACAGGTGTCTAAACTTAGCATAGGTGTCCAATATAAAATACCCACCGAATATAGATGTCACCACTTGGGATGTTATGATTTTTATGCCACCTTTACTTTGGTGTGATTAGATCTATATCATGGTTATTTCTCTGTTTCAAATAGAAAAACCTTAGTTCTTTATCTTTATGGTTTTGTGGAAAAATTGGGTTAGTAAGCTTATAGTTTTGAGCTAACCCAAATACCCCTTTATCAATGGGTGTTGCCTACATAAAAATTATATAAATAGGTCGTAAGGATGATTTAACTATCCCATAATGTGTTGGCTTGTGTGTGTACAAGTGTGCACTATTTGTAAAATAAGTGCATACAGTGACCTAACTTATAATTGGGAAAATAGAACTAATGAGTTGTTCCTTCAGTACCTCATACCTATAAATGTGTTGTCCTTATGAATAATATTGAAATAGGAGAGAAGTGAATCTTTTCTCACTTGATTTCTAAATATATAGTTCCTTGGTAGCTTTTTAAGTGATTACTAGGTAGGTGTTAGGTAAGGAATGAATGAGGATTTATCATGTATTTATACCAATCCTCTTGGAAAATATCTCACAATAAATCAATTAGGCTGACTATAGGGACACATTACAATTGTAAATTTGATGAATTTAAGGCATTAAACACTTTATATGAAAAGAGAAACTTGCCTTTATGTAGGCATATGACTAGGATGCAAGTATCCAGGAAAATTGAAAATGAGGGTAAGTCCAATACTTTCAAAGATAAATGATAATCAAATTTATATGGTTTTGAGAATGATATAAGGTCTAGGTCATTATAATAACATATGGTCAGACTAAGAGATAAGTAGTAAGCACATAGAAGAGGATGTGATCCTTTTGGTAGTGAAAAGGTCTTGGGAACTGAAGGGTACAATCATGAGAATTAATTACCAAGTATATAATACCGAGGTGATTTATAATTTAGATTTAGTGGCTACATTTCCAACCTTTAATATATTAAAACAAAAATAACTACATACTTGGGTGTGTACAACACACCTTGCCTTTGTGTGAACCTAACTTGAGTTATTTATTGATGACTGACCTAAAACCAAGATCAAGTTATAGTATATAATCAATTCATATAAATTAAAATTGAAAACATTGAAATATTTAAAAATAAAGAGAGAAAGGTTAGGACTACACATGTATATCGATGTAATCACCTTACCTTTTGGTAACTTGATTTGAAAAGATATATCATTATGAAGCTTAATATTAGATATTAGTAAAAATGCATATATGTAAATGTGTACGTATATAGATATTTGAGGATACCTTGCCCCCATCCTTGGTGAAAAGGTGAATTACCACCCATTTGTTAAGATTAGCTTAACCATGCAACCCGATCATACTAATAACCTAGTGAATATGAGTTATCCAAGTCAACTCACACTATCCATTTGGTGAATTTGGATGATTTAATCAAGTCTAACTTATAATCTTAGTAATATTTAGTGATTTAATCACCTCATCCTTAATAAAATACAATCAACTACTATAGTATCTTGACTCAATAATAGTTCATAAAAGTCCATCTTAGTGTACTAAAATCCATAGAAGTATTTAATATCTGAAACTAATTTTAATTTTTCAATTTAGGTTCCATTTTTATATCATATGCACCTTATATATTTCATGTTGAAACTTAGGTATAACAATGGTACCAATATATATAAAATTCTATTAGAGTTGTGTCAGGATCTCTAGATCAATGAAGGTACTGATTATGTGATCACACAAATCAATTGAGTGCACACCATAAAGAAGTTGAAAATAAATGAAATCAACATGAAAATATTACAGAAGGTTTGAGATAAAAATATCAATACTCCATATGAATAACTCACCTTGTCTACAAATGCCTAGGTGAATAAGTACATATATGGGTGGAATATAGGTATAACCTAACCATACTATGTGGGACTAACTTATCCAAAATAGGTGGAAGAAAGGAATCAATCCAACATCTTCATACACGTAGGATAAACTTCCCCAATATACACAAAACACACACACCTAATCAAGATAAATAGAAGTGTATGAAAACCCTACATACCAACACCCTTCTTAAGCATAGTTTAGGTGGGTAGAAGAAATGGGTCCTTGTAATAAGGCTTGATAAGGTACCTAAGCAAATAATAATATCTCATAAATTAGTGAAAAGTAGAAAACCATTGGAAAAACTCCATACCCCCCCCCACAAAAAAAAAGAGAGGGAGAGGGAGAGAAAAGAAGAGAGGATTAAAATTCTCCACTAAAAGCTACAACTATTTGTATTCACCCTATATCCTAAAAAATATGATATGCATGTGACTCCAAAAATAAGAGAGAGAAGGTAACCTTAGAATTTCACATGGAAAATACTTTATTAGGTCCATCTATAATGAATGATGTCTCTTCTTTTCATAAGAATGAGACCCCAAGCTATCAAATTATTAAATTCTCACTCAAATGGAATGTAAGTAGGAATCAAGATGTAAATATTTAAAAAATGCTCAAATATCTCAAACATCATGCTCAAATGTGCCAAACTCTAATCATGAATCATAGGACTAACTATAGAATATGGTAATGAGGAAGCATAAAATGAAGGAAAGAGAGTAAGAGGGTTTATAAGTAGGTTCTTTACATCCAAAGAAGAAGATTAAACTCCAATAGAGTTGTCATTAAAGAGGATAAATGTGCTCAATAGTGTCATCTAGATTTTAAATGTGAGACTTTACAAACAAATAAGAGATGTTTGGTAGAAAAGTGTCATAATAAGGTAAATACATAATACATATATAATCTTTCTAAAAAAAATCATTGGAATCACTTTAAAGAGTAATTCTAAACTCTTTAGGGGTAATAGGTGAGGGTGGAATCTCATTGGATGTCATAGGACTGCACTACACATCCAAAAAATGTCATGTTGCATATAATAATTAAAATCTCTCAATGAAGCAATATTGAACTCTAAAGTAGGAATAGGTACAAGTGTTTCCATAGTATGAACACTAGTGGATGAATCTACCAATGCTAGAATGCAAGAGTCCTCAATCATAGATGAGGTATTTTGAGGAAGAGAAGGATCAATATCATCCATATGTGAATGCTCCTCCATGGAATCATCACTCTTAGAAGAATAATCAATGTCTCCATATAACTATTGGATGAAGGTCTAAATAATTAAAGGGAACTCAATTTACTCAATTTGATGTAGAATATCCTCAAAAATATTGACATATTATTCCATAGACCATGTCATTATTGTTAAACCATGCATATTTTTATTCATCATCACTTGGATTAAGAACAAGTCCAAGGAGATGGGGTAATATATCATGCTCCATGCAATGATTTATTATCCCATTTTTTTAGGATAAATAGTTCTCTAAATTTAGACAAAAAACATTAAATTTAATAAAAATACCAAAATCCATAAAGATACCCTTAATTTTGGCACTTTATAATTTATTGTGTTTACAAATAAAAATGACAACGATAGATGGATAATTAAAAAATATTAACCTTTAAAGAAAATGGTGCCCAATTTTGAGTTTCCAGTCAAAATTTATTATAATAAGAAGTTCTCATCATTAATGGCACATTTAAATTAAAAAACATAGAAATATAAATTCACTAAGGCTAATAAAACAAATATAGAATTGTAACTAGGTGATGAAATTAGAATTAAACCAGTGACCTCCTAGTCATAACACCAAGCCTTAACCAATCCTTTTATTTTCCCAATTGAGCAACTCAAATGAAAAAATTCCACTTAATGGAGAAATAATAAAAACAATTATTTTAAATACATTAAAACATTTTGATTTTTAACTTAGGTAGAATATTTATGTTTGATTTGTCTATTGAAGATGGATGGCACATCCATTGTTATTATACAAGTCTATAATGTTGAAGATCAGCCATGGAAGATTCTAAATGAAGTTTGGGATCCCTAATGAAATCCCATTCCCCAAATGAAGTGCCAACTTATAGGGAGGTCATCAAAATGAATTTTGGTCTATATTTTATTTAATGGTTCCCCAATATGATGGATTTAACAACAAAAAATGGTGCTTATGTCTGTGTTCTTCCTTAAGGGACTAAGAATGGCACCCAAATCTGAAATAAAGAAGTTTTAGGCTAGTAAAAATGGTGCCCCATCTCAAAAAACATGATTTTATTTTTATAAAACCCTTAGATTAGTCAAAAACACCTTGGATTAGTCAAAAAAATCCTTAGATCAGTCAAAAATGCCTTGGAAGGTGAGATTCCATTATGGAGGTGAAAAACACGGATCTAAATTTGTTCAAATGTGAAAATAATCTTCATGCCACAAGTATGAAAAACTAGAGCTCCACTTAGTCACAAAGAAACCACATAAAAAATGTTAATGGCTACCAATGAACCAAATCTACAAAAAAATGACTCGACATAAGATGATAACTCCCACAAATGGATTGTATAACAATCTTATTTTGTAATAAAATCTCATGATTTAAAAAAGTAACAACAAATAACTAGACACATGATTACTAGGGTAGTTTTGATACCATATTAGAGTTATGCTAGGATCTTTAAATCTATGAATGCATCAATTAAGTCATCACACTAATCAAGTAAGTTTAAAACATAATGAATCTGAAATTAAATGAAATCAACACAAGAATATTACAAAAGGATTGAGAGAAAAATATCAATGCTCCATATGAATAGTTCATCTTTCTTAAAAATGACTAGGTGAATAGGTAAATATATAGGTGGAATATAGATTTAACCCAACCATACCATGCATGTGGAACCAAACTACCTAAAATATGTGTAAAAAATGAATCAATCTAGCATCCTCATACATGTGGGATAAACTTCCACAATGTACACAAAAAGCACACACCTAATCAAGATAAACAAAAGTGTAGGAAAACCCTATACACCAATAAATTATGCCAAAAATATGTATCTAAATCATATAATTATGTAATTTGGCCAATTTTAAAAGTGTGTAAGTGTAGATAACATATTTCCATAACATACATGTACTAAAATCTACAACTGAACACTGGTGTAAGTGTGGAGAACATGTTTCCATAAAATACCCCCACTATAATCTAGATCTATGAAAAATGTAAAATCCAAGCCTCTATTGCATTCCCCCACTGATATGCCCCCATTTTAATGTGAAGGAATTAGAAACTCGTAGTTACCTTACCTCAAAAGGATAAGATAATTGGATAAAATATGTATGTATCAAGTAGCATATAGGAAAAAACAAGTCTAGGTAGATATATCATTGAAGTGCATAGAATGTGATCATATAAATTCCTAAGATGCATGATATAGATAATTTAAATGTGTATATAGTAATAATTGAAGCCAAAATACAATGGTCCAAGGAGACCTAAAAAAGGATCATGTTCAAATGGTACACAATTGAAGGAACATGACTTGGTCAAATGTCCAAAAATCATACAAATACATATTCAAATATCCATACAAAACTAATTAACATATGCAAATGTCAAAGATAATAAAATAAATGCATGGGGGCCACAAAAAATGGATCATATTCAAATTCTCAAATAAAAAAGAAAATATCAAGCAAGACAAGACTCTGAAACAAGTGCATAAAAGGTAAGCATCGAACATAAACAACCAACATAATCATATCATACTAATCCATAGATATATGTGTTATAAAAAAATGTTAAGTACATAAGATTTCAAGTACACTATGAAAAATATAAAAATTGGATAAAGTCTTGTGTAAGTACATAAACTCAAACATGATAATGGAAAATAACCATAGAACGATATAATCTAGGTATATCATGATCAAATAAGTGGATGCCCCTAATGTCCAAATTACATGAGTTAAGGGAAGGCCCAACATCCAAAATTTCATATTTAATGTGCTTGTGTATACCTATATCATACTTAAAATATGCATGAAACATGTGTTTGTGTATAGAAATAAATAATATGCTATCTACTAACATGGAACTAAAAATATAGTTGCCAAGGAGATAATAAGACATGTAAAATCTGAAAAATGTGTCTTGGAATTTTGAATTCTTTATCTTTTTTTGGTACTTTTGTAATATTTGAAAAGAAAAAACTATCCTATGATCTCATCCAGAGGATGAAAATATTTGAGGAGTGGTAAATGAATAACATTTCCTTAATATGTCATATGTGTGCATAGCAGAAATAAAAAGTGTATCATGCTCTTTTGGTATGTTTTCACTTGGTATCTTTGGTTTGCATTTATCTGCATTTGGTTTCTCATTTACTAGTCATGGATTCAATCAATAGGTACCAGATCATGTAGGTATGAAAATATTACTTGGTATGTTACCAAGCGGATCAAAACATAGTTTACTAAATTATTCATCTGAATATTGTTTACCATCTATATGGGCAATGAATTTGGCATGATTTTAAGAAAGGAATGTAATTTTATCCTTTGTAACCAACCACATTGGGAACCTTATATTTTTCAACTTTATCATGCTTGTTGACTTCTTTTATTAGAAATCCTAATTTAAATATTTGATGTGCCCATTGCTCTTTTTGTGAGGTTTCATTTTATATCTATGCTTTATTATTTGACTTGTCTCATTTATAGGTTATTTCTCTATTTCATTAAAAATTTGTATCTTTGAATGATTTGCATTAGTATTCCCAATATATAATTATCCTTAATGATCACTCTGATCATACGTATAGGATCAGTGATGAAATGGGAATGTTTTCCCAATCTTTGACTATGATAACCATTTTTTTAAATATTTTTATCCAAAACCATATTATTTGGAAAACTAAGCATCATTATTGAGGTAAATTTATATCCTTTTCTTGATTTGATTTTTATTTTTGAACATTTTCTTTCTTTAAGTTTGATATTTGCAATTGTTTTTAACTAAAAAATTCTTTCATAACCACATTTGTTGTTTTGGTACCTGTGATTTAGGAGAGGTACTCATAATTTGAGTGGTGTTCCTAGTTGATGTATCAATGATATGGTCACCACTACCTTTATGACTTTATATTTTTTTCTTTAACATAAATCAACAATACGTATGATTCCCATGTATTCTATGATATACACAATATTATTTGTATCTGCTTATAGGATGTGGAGATGGTAGTTGGATCACTTTATTTCTAAGCATGTCCCTTAGTGTTTTACTTGGACTCTTAGTATCCTTTTAGTCACTTTTTGGATCAATTATTTTCTATGTATTATGTTTAATCTTTAAATTTGTATAAGAAACTTTATTTGGCACAATATTAGTAGATGAAGATGTAAATACATGATTAACACTAGCATGTTTTGGATTCTGTATGATGTGAGACTTGAACTAAAAAAATTGATTTTGATTTTGTAACGATTCTATTAACTTTCTCATTGTGATGTTTTGATATTTTATATATTTAAGTATAAACCTTAGGTAACTCAAATTGAATATGCATACATATATTATATATCTTACTCCTTGAAGGAGTGATATCATAAACCTAGTCAGATCGATGGTATTTATCACCCTCCTTAGGGTTAGGAGGAAGAGGATCAATATTATTATAAAAAATATTGGTAAATATAAGTTTGGGTTTTATCTTTATTAGGATCATTCTCTAGTTTTGTGGTTTTGATATTTCTAACAATGTAGACAAGACAACAAACAGTGACTACAATGATATATTGGAAGAGAAAGTGCTCAACATACATATCCATATTTAGCATTTTTTTTGGAAAAATAAGGTATAATTTTTAAATTTTAAATACTTTAAAATAGAAATCAAAATGTAGGAAAATAGGAAATCAAGAAACCCTAGGTCAACTAGGATTTTGAGACCAAAGGCCAAGTTGACCATAATGTGCCAAACAAAGAGAAAGAAATATATATTAATTAGCTAAAAAAAATTAGAATCTAAAATAATTTTTTCAATAAAAATAGGAAATTATATGAACCTATAAAAATATGGAAACAAAAGTATAGTGTATGGCCTATAGGTCTAAATTTACTAAAAATAGTAATATGTTAAATTCACAAAATTCATATAATATTTTGGCTAACAAAAATAGGTTTTTGAGTATACAATTATGAGTATATAATACATTTGAAAAAATTTATAATGGATCTATTTTGAGGCTAAAATTCATAAATTAAGGATGAAAAAATTGTAAGCATATGCACTTAAAACCCTTGTAACCAGATGAGTGTAAAACCCTAGGGTGACATTTTAGATCTAAAACATCATCACAACAAGTTGAAATGTTGAGTTTGGAAACCCTAGATTAGTTTATATTTGTAAATTAATGCTCAAGTTTAAATTTCACCAAATGTTTAACCTTAAATTAGAGATAGTACCAATGGGGATAGGATTAAAAATATTGAAATGACTATGCACAAGGGTGATAAATAGATCTATAGTAGGCTAATTAATTATAAACTTAGATTAAAAAAATATTATAAATATAAATAAGCAGATATGTTAAAAATAGTAAGTATAAATATTCATTTATATAGCAATGAAATGAAAACAAGAGTACTTAACTAGCTAACTATGCACATTCAGATCTGATATGGAAAAAGATAGAAATAGACTAAATCAATGCCCTAAACTAGTCTTCAGGTTATATAAATTTGTAACCTATAGCCTCAAATTCTTGTGTTGATTTGGGATGGTTATGTGGATGTAGATATTTAAACTAGACATAGATGTCTAATATAGAGTACCCATTGAATTAGGTGCAACCTCCTAAGATATTTTGGGTTCTGTGTCACCTTCTCTCTAGTGTGATCAAATCTAGATTATGGGTTATCTCTCCTTGTCAAATATAAAAACCCTAGTTATTCATATTCATATTGATTATGGGAAAAATGGGTTAATGGTCTCATAGTGTTTAACTAACCCCAAAAAACCCTATGTCAATGGGTGCTCCCTATATAGCCACTAATCTAAATGGGGCCTTAGAATGATGTAGTTCTCCCCTAAATCATTAGTTTGTGTGTGCAAAAAGGTGTAATATGTGTAAAATAAGTACATACAATGATCTATATTATAACTTGGAAAATAGAATTCATGAGTTCCTCCTTATTTACCTCAGACCTAAAAATGGGTGCTCTTTAAAACTGATATTAAAATAGGAGAGAATATGGAAGCTTTTGTCACTTGAGTGCTTAATAGATAATTCCTTGATAGCTTTGTAAGTGATTACTAGGTAGGTTTTAGGTGAGGATTGAATTAGTATTTATCATTTATTTATACCAATCCTCTTGGAAAATATCTCAAAATAAGGCACTTAGGTTAACTGTAAGGACACATTACAATTGTAAATTTTATGACTTTAGCTCACTAGAAACTTTGTAAGAAAAAGGACCCTTGTGTCAGCGTATGCATCTGAATAGGATGTAAGTGTCTAAGAAGCTTGAAAATAAGTACATGTCCAAAATTTTTAGAGATATACTATAATTATTTTTATACCATTTTGATAATGATAAAATTCCTAGGTCATTATAATAACATACGGTTGGACTAAGAGATAAGCCATAAGCACATAGATAGAGGATGAAAGCCTTTAGATAGTGGGAAGGTCTTAGGAACTAAAGGGTGCAATCATGAGAAGCACTTACCAAGTATACAAGAATAATGTGTTATATAAATCAGATTTAGTGTCTATAAAATTTTGTTTCATGCAAACCTAAAATAAAACATGTATAAAATAATTCTTACTTAAGATGAAAATATGAAATTAAGAGACAAGAAACTTATAGATCAAATAGCAAGGAATGAATACACCTTATTTGGTACTAAACTATTATGTTTTCTAGTGCATAACTTGTGACTATAGAGGGTAGGAACCTTGGATATTTATTATTCATTATAACACTTTGATTAGACTATGATTCTCTAGTCCTCATTGATAGGAGAGTGTGCTTAAGAATTCAATGTTTGCTTGAATCCATCATTAAATACCCAAAGTAGTAGATTAGATTGGAATTATTGTATGAATTTTAATAGATCATTTTGGTGTAAAGCTAGTGAAAAAGGTGAATCAACCATTACAGACAAAAAAAGATTCATTTATGGTGCAAACATAGTGTAAAATTAGTGAAAAAATAACATAATCTAAGTGTGGTGTATATATTGTAGAGAATGACAAGTATTACGATTCCATCTATGGAATTGGTGAAAATTTTAGTAAGAAAGTGGTCATGTGTTGTGCACATGCCCCCAATCTGATATCTAGATGTATATGGATTCTAGAACTAAGTAATATCATATGATTTTATAAGAAAAATATCTATGTAAAAATTTGGAAAATATGTTGTGCATGATTCCCCCAAATCTTTGAAAAATCTAAGATTAACCCAAGTATTTATAAAAAAAATGTTTCTATATGCATGTTTTGTACTATGATATAACTCCTTGTGATTGTGAGAATTTTTAGAAATCATTATTTTTATTTTTGGGATAACAATGCACTATTTTAGACATGATTGACATACAACCTTGTCCAAATGGAATATTATTGTCTAAAACTGCTTTCTAGGTAATTTCTAGGTATAGACTATAATCAATTGAGTAAAACCTATATTTTCTTATTTGCATAGTGTACTACTATAACTTAGTCTTTAATATAAACCAATGTGTATGCACCCTATTTGAGGTGAGTTTTGAATTATGTACAATAACTTATCTAAAAATAAGAAAATTATGTGAATGATGTTATAGAAAGGTTTGAAATATAAAGTAGTAATAATAACATGGAAGAGCATGGAATTATCATATATAAAATGAGTAATGTGGTATCATAATATACATGAAAAAATAAGTATACATAGTGACATTATCAATATATATGTTAGTAATTATGCATGCATATAAGTGATGATATACTAAAATTGATTAGAACAACTTAGGGAGGATGTATGATATCCATCATGGCATCAAAAAATGTGTAATATGCATGTTATCCATCATGACATTGGCATATGAGTAAACTAATAAAATTAGAGTCATGGCCATGATGCATACATAAATAACACACACACAAACACACAAGATTGTTAAATGACTGCATATAAGGGACATGTCCAAATATCACTCACATGCATAGAAGACACACAATAAGGCTTATAGATACAAATAATGACATGTTAATATGTCCATAATAAAAATATAAACTACACACAAGACATGAATCATAAAATCAAAAATGCAAAGCATACATGATTAAATTAAGTTCATCAACATTAACATCTTGTAACATTAGTGTATTTAGTAACTTAGGTATCTAGTAATCTAGTAATGTAAAATTAAGTGAGCTAATTAATTGTGTAATGTACTAAAGTATGAACAATAGGAATAGTCTTAGAATAATAAAACCTATGCAAAAGGATGCCCCCAATTAACTTCATATAATAAATACACATCGTATAAGGTCTATGACTAGTTTGAATCTAGAAAAGTATAGGTTTACTTGATTCAAACAAGAGTATAGTGTGCTACTATATAGGTTGGATAAATTTTATTTGTGTAAAATTTCTAGGTCTAAGATAGTATCACCACTTATAACTACATATGTAAATGAAAACATGTATGTTCTAAAACTCACTCAAGTAAACTTTTGAATCATATTTGTTTGAAAACTAGATATAGAGAAGTATTGCATATATTGAGTATAAATCAACTACTATAAATGAACCAAACAAAGCTAGCATAAGTCCTAGTTTTTATAATTTTTTTGGAATATTCTATTTTTTTTGTATTTTTAAATATATGAAAAATAAAAAAGTAGCTTATTAACCAATGACCCCTGTAAGATCCTTACAATCAATAGGTCAAGTTTTTAACAAAATAAGGATGACATCTCCTGAATGGAAAGTATCATGCCACTGTAAAGGAATTGATCATAATTTAGAATATGGAAATTGATTTATCTTAGAAAAATAAGTCCCATGGTCATGATAAAGCTCTATAGTATATTTTGTATGTTTTTTGACATGATAAACTATAATATTCTTTGAAACCTATCATGGAGTGTATGAAATCCATGTTGGTGTCCTTTATGGAACACTCTTATTTATTTGTAGTACCAATCTAGGATGTTTTGGAGTAGAGAGTGGCTCTCCAGAATATTTGGATAATCTCTGATTAAGTGTCCTTTTAAGGATATATCTCGTTGGATAATGGACAACTTATAAATGTTTTTAGTAGGTTGAACCCTTTTAGGTTACTCAACTAAAATTTGTTGTGTAAGAACAATAATATTTGGTTGTATGGGCTATTCATATGGAATACCATGAACTATGATAAATTTATTATCAAAAATTTATTTTAAACATTTGCATACTATATAAGGAACTATGTAAATTTGTTGAATCCAAGGGCATCCAAATAACTTGGTAGAGGATGTGATTGTACGTGTAATGCACCTATGACTTATCTCTTATTTCTTGACTTGTATGATTATGAAAATGATCACTAAATATATTGATTATTTTAATCTCACATGGTTTTTATTGTGTAATACTATTAGGTACACTCACATCAATGATGTTCTCATCTATCAAGCCCTAAATCTTGTGTCGTAAACTAATGCATTTATTGGTAGTATGCTTTAGAGCTCTATGATAATCACAAAAAAACATTCTAATCAAATCCCTTTAGGAGTGGATTAGTCATATCAACCTTTTTAATGGGAGGGAGTGATACTTCATTATATTCTAATAGATTTTTCAATACCTTGAAGGGATATTATGGTAAGTTGGTGAACTATCTCCTCGAAGGAGTTGATAATATAATACACAAAGTAGGTTTTAAAATTACATTGATTTTTGCCTTTTTATTACACTTATTTTCACTTGGTTTTACCCTGTATGGTGGCTTACTTGGACTCTTAGCATGAGAAGTAGAAACTAGATTGGTTGCATACTTAAACTTGTTTATTTTCAATAAATTGACCTATATTTCCATAACTCTATGACATAAATCTATAAATGATAGAAACTTCTTAAACATAATAGACTCATGTAGATGTGAAAGTAAACTCTATTTGAATGTCTTATAATTCATTATCTATAATAGGATTTGTCATCTTGGATAGCATGGTATTAAACCTTTAGACATATTATGTGATAGGCTCATTGGATTTTTGTTTAAGATGAATAATCTAAGTATATGGAGTCATTTCACTAGTATTAATTAATAAATGTGCAATGAAAAAATCTATCAAAGGATTGAATGCATGAACTGAATGATGTGTTAAATCATAAAATCATATTAGTGCATATTCTTTTAGATTATTGGGAAATAATGTGGTCAATAACATATCATTGGATGATTGTCAACACTATTTATGAATTATATAACATCTCAGTCTTGTATACTTGGAAAATACATATCATGGATAAACCTTCAACTTATATACCTTTCCCACTACTAAAAGGCTCACATACATTATCTTTTATGCCTAATTTCTTGTATCTTGGTCTAACCAATGTTATTATGATGAACCATGCCTTCTATCTTGCCCAGAATGTTATAAACATACTTATCTTATATCTTTGAAAGTTATAAACTTGCACCTATTTTCTAACTACCCAAACACTTGTGTCTGAATCAAACACCTATGTTAATGCAAGCATCATATCCCAATGTAAGTGTCCAATGCCCTAAAGTCATTCAATTTTCAAATGAAACATATTATTATTTTCATACTTAGATTTTTAATGTGATATATTATCCAAAGGGATTGGTGTAAATACAAGATCAATCTTCATTCATTCTTCACCTAACACAAACCAAAAAATACTCAATCAAGCACTCAAGTAAGCAAAGTTTCCCTATTTTCTCCTATTTTCATATCATCATAGGGATAACATACCTACATGTTTTAAGAATTGAACAAGTAATCCATGAGCCATATTTTCCAAGTTATAAGCTAGGTCATTATTTTACTTATCACATGTTGCATGATTCACACATAAGCCAACACGTATGGGAAAACTACATAAATTTGAGGTCCTCATCAAAGTATTGGCTATCTAGGTAGTGTTAATTAGTACAGGGTTATTTTGGGTATCTCAACACCATGTGCCTAATAACCCATTTTTTCCATAACCACTATGAAAATTAAGAACAAGGGTTTTATCATTTGATAAGGAACAAAAGTCTATGATGTAGATCGGAATACACTAGAGTGAAGGTGACACATATCCCAAAAGCATCTAGATGGTTTCATCTAGTTTTATTAGGAATTTCATATTATATATTTATGTCTAGTCTAGATAGTAGTGTTGACACAACCATCCCAAGTGGACATAAGTGTCTATAGCTATAAAGGTATAATTTATAGAATAAGGTGATTGATCCAAAATCTAGATCCAGTCTAATTTATACTTGTTCCAGATCTAGATCTGTATTGTCATTAGAACTATATATCTTATTTTCAATATCATTATAATTTCTAACATAGTTTTATGTTATATCTTTAGCATCTTAGCATAATAAATTTAGTATATGTTTTATTTGAGTTATGTAATTAATTAAACTACTTTAGAGATAATCTACCATCCTTGTGCCATAGGCTATCTCTACCCATTTAACCTGAGATACCTTTAATCTATATTTTAGGTTTAAAAATTTGGTAAACCTAACCTTTGATCCCAAAATCCCTAAGGGTTTCTTGATTCTGTATTTCTGATATTGGATTTTTGATTTAATAATATTTTACAAGTTAAAAAATAGATTTCATTTTCTATTAATATGTTCAATATGGATGCATATGTAGCTCATTTTAAGTTACAGTTTATAATTATAGTGATAATTTATTATTGTACTATGTTAATCCAAGGTATCATCGAAATAAATAATTAGATATGTCAATATAATGAGAGGGTTTTAAATTTAAAATACACTTAATCTCTCTTTATAATTACTTTTGTAATATTATAGAGCTAGTATCTTGTCACCATCATGCCACAAAATCTTCCAATGATGTTATATCCAAAAATTCACTATAGGAATTATTACACCATTCCTCCCATTACAAGGCTATTTTTTTGGATGCATTATGCATGATCTTTTTACCAAGTAATGTGGAGCCTCCATATGTGTCTTCTATGTTAAATTGCATCAAATGGACTAAATATAATGTATCCTTTGAAAACGAGGATCTACATTGCAAGACCTCATAAATTATTATTTACCATTATACTTTTAGGTTTATGTCTACAATAAAATTTTAAAAATATTCCTAATGGACAATGGTTCAAGGCTCAACATGTGCAACATATCCTTTTTTTCCTTACTTGGCATTGGGCCTAATGATTTGTAAACTTTCATTATGAGTATCAAATGATTTGATAATATTCCATGATAAGTATTAAGGAAAAAAACATTAAACATTATTTTGGGACCCCATACACTACCTACTTTATGCCACATTATGAAAAATGATTTTAAATAATATATCTTTAGGATGGCATTTGATACATGAAATGTATGTGGTTCCATATACTTTGCATGCATGTTTAAAATTTACACAATTTCAATGGATACTAATCACTTTAAACATTATCCAATTTTCCAATGAACAAATGAACCTACATTGAAATAATGTAAACCAAATTTTGGTTATCAATATTTGTTTAAATATAGATATAAATGTCAAGGGTTGGGTAAACATGAGCAGGTTATAGTCTAACCCATTTTTCCTATAAATAACACAACATCAGCTAATATACTATTACAAAAACCTAAGAAATTAATTTTAACCAATGCACCAAAGAGATAATTTGCACATTTACCAAGGTATTTCACTTCATTACTTTCATGGTTTATAGATCATCATCTCATATCTCTCCCTCATCGTATAGAGGTTTATATGAGAAGACCTCTACCCAAAGGGTATGATGCAAACATTTATTATGACTATAACCAAGGCCATGGGCATTGTATGAATATATGTTTTACCTTGAAGCATAAGAACTAAAACCTCATTGATGACCAAAATATTACATTTGATGATACTCTAAATAAATCAGGTTCACAACCTATTCATCACCAAAAATAAGAAATATTTAATGATCATTTACATGATTATCCTAAGAAAGAACCCAAAGTGTAAATAACATACAATGCACAATAAATAATTCAAATTAAACAAATCCAACAACATCCTTGCCAATAAGATTTAACAATAAATTTATTCATAGATAATTCTTATTTTTGGCATAACCATGTTGATCCTACACAATTAAAAACTAACTTCAATATAAGACATTTTCAATAACTTGGTTTTGACCTAAAAGACTTATAAAGAAAAAGTAAGTTGGAAATACTCCTTGGGAAAAATAAAAATACCAATTACTCATGGTCCTTTATTGATTCAAACATAGGTTTGGGTTATGCCATAAAATTCCACATATACATTTACATTGGGCACTCTTTGGTTATATCAAATGGAATCAAAAATTTACCAAAATAAGCAAGGTGTTTCTTTTTCTCATGAAAGCAAATTGGTTCTTATACTATAAATGTAAAATGTGAGGAGGAACTTGTTATGTTCCATTTCAACTTATCCAATCATGATTAAAACAATATAAATTATCCTAATTAAGGTTTCAAGGTCTCACATATTCCAAAAATACAAAAAAAAAAAAAAAACCTACAAAATTCCAAAATTGTTTTTAGTATTTACATGTTCTATTAGATCCTTAACAAATATGATATTATTTTCACATTATTAGAAAACATATCATTTATTTTTATATACATGTGTTTCATTCATATTTTTAATTTGATATAGGCATACACATATACATGATCTCTACACTTTTAGATGTTGGGCCTTCCCTCTACTCATGTCATATGCGCATTGGAGGCATCCACTTCTTTGATCATGATACATATAGGTTATATCATTCTCTGGTAATTTTACATTATCATGTTTTAGCTCATATGTGTACTTAAACATGCCTTTATCCATGCTTATATCTTTCACAATATACTTGATATGTTATGTAATTAACATTTATTTCTAACACATATCTAGGGACTAGTATGATATGTTTATGTTTGTTGCTTATGCTTCATTCATGCACTTCCTAGAGTGTTTTTCCTTGTTATTATCTTACTGGTTTAAGCATTTTAATATTCTCCATTATTTGTGACCCCTGTGCCTTTATTTTACTCTTTAACATTTGAATATGTCATTATTTATTGCATGTTGACATTTAAATGTCATTCTTTCTTTTTGGGACATTTGACTAAGTCGTGTCCCTTCGATTGTGTGCCATTTGAATATGTCCCTTACTTGCAATCTCCTTAGACCCTTGTTTATTCATTTGATTTTTAGTGATCTTATGTGTGTGTTAAATTAATTTTTTATCTTATTTTTTTACTATCTAGATGTTTGATCTACATCATGCATCTAAGAACTTGATGTGATTACATTATTCATGTTTCAATGATATATCTACCTAGACATGTTCCCTTTATATGCTAGATGGTACATTCAAATTTTACATGATTATATTATCCTTTTGAGCTAAGGTAACTACCAATTGATACTTTACCTCACCTCAAAATGGGGGCATGCCATAGATGGATGACTTCCGCATTGCTTCATAAATTCAAATTGCAATGGGGGCATATTCTAAAAATATGTTCTTCACATTTGTCATAGTTTTAGATTATAGTGGGGGCATGTTTTGGAAACATGTTATCCACATAATGGGGAATATTTTGGAAACATGTTCAAACTTATTTAGTATTCAACAAACCCAGATTATAATGGGGGCATCTTTTGGAAACATTTTATCCACACTTATTTAGTATTCAGCATACCCAAATTATAGTGGGGACATGTTTTGAAAACATGTCCTCCACTAGCACTTACAATAATTCTCAAATTTAGATTGTAGTGGGGGCATGTTTTAAAAATGTATTCTCTACACTCACACCATTTCTTAGACTCATATTGAAGTGGGGGCATGTTTTAGAAACATATTCTCCACACTTACACCATTTCTTAGACTGTTATTAAAGTGGGGGCATGTTTTAGAAATATATTCTTTACACTTACACCATTTATTAGACTCATATTGAAGTGGGGGCATGTTTTAGAAACATATTCTCCACACTTACACCAATTTATAGTTTTAGATTATAGTGGGGGCATGTTTTGGAAAAAAACTCCCCACACTTACACAGTTTTAAATTGGCCAAAGTTATAGTTATATGATTTAGATACACATTTATGGTAGATATATACATTGGTACCATTTTTCTAAATATTTTCAACATGAGTTGTATCTAAGATTAATATGCTATGCAATGTCTACCTAATCTAGAAAAATCAAATTAGTTTCATAGTTTAAACACTTTCAGGGACTATTGTCACCCACCAGGTTGGACTTTTATGGACTTTATTAAGCCAATCTACTACAATAGTTGGTTCACTTTTCTATATGGTTGAGGTGATTAAATCACTCAATCTTGCCAATTTTATGGGTTGGACTTGATTACATTATCTATCCTCACCAGTTTTATAATGTGAGTTGACTTAGTTCACTCACACTCACCAAGTTATAAGTATGATTGGGTTGCACGGTTGAGCTAATATCAACTATCAGGTGGAAACTCACATTTTTCTCTAAGGTTAGGGCATGTGTCCTATAATCTCTCTATATCTATTTAGATATATGCATTTTTTAGATTTTATATTTGTCCTAATCTCAACTCTAATGATTCATAATGATATATCTTTTCAAATCAAATTGCCAAAAGGCAAGATGGTTACATTTGATACACATGTATTCTTAAACCTTGTTCTCTTTCAATTTTAATCATTTATATGTTTTAAATTTTATATTATATACTATAACATGCTCTTGGTTATAGGTTAGTCACCAATAAAGCACTCAATTTGGACTCAAACAAAAGACAAGGTGTGTCATACACACCCTGGTACACATTCTTTTTCCTTTAAACTAGAAATTTTATTACCAAATTTAATGGGGGTCAAATATAGAAAATATTTATGAATTATATAGCACCTCAATATTTTACATTAAAAAAAAAATGCAAGTACCTTTAGCTTCTAGACCTGTCTTAGTGCCAAAAGGCTTGCATGCACTATCTCTTTATGCCTAATTGATAATATCTTAATTTGATTAATGTTATTCCAATGACCTATGCATTCTAACTTTCCCAAAATGTTATAAACCTACTTGTCTTCCATCTCTATAAGTTCTATAACTGCACCTATTTTCTAACTACCTAGACACTTACATCCTAGTCAGATGCCTATGTTAATGCAAGTGTCATATCCCAACATAAGTGTCTAGTTCCCTAAAGTCATCTAATTTTCAAATGAAACATATTTTTATGGTCGACATAAGTATTTTAATGTGAGATATTCTCCAAAGGGATTAGTATAAATACAAATTCAATCTTCATTCATTCTTCATCTAACATAGACCAAAAAACACTCAATAAAGCACTCAAATGATAAAGCTTTCATATTTTATCCTATTTTTATATCATTCATATGGAAAACATACCTATAGGTTTTAAGTACTAAAGGAATACTCAATGACCATACTTTCCAAGTTTAAAGCTAGGTCACTATTGTACTTTCTTATCACATGTTACATTATTCACACACAATCCAACATGTAAGGGAACTACATAAGTTGGAGGACCTCTTAAAATTATTAGTTATGTAAGTCATGTTCATTAATAGAGAGGTCTTTAGGGTATCTCAACATTATGTGCCCACTAACCCACTTTTCCCAAAACTACTATGAAGATGAAGAATTAAGTTTTTCTAATTTGACAAGGAGTGATATTCCATAACCCAAATCAAAATGCATTAGAGAGAAGGCAACACATAACCTAGAATCATCTAGATGGTCACATCTAGTTTCAGTAGATATTCTATACTAGACACCTATGTCTAATCCATATAGTAGTGTCAATGCAATCATCATAGGTTGGTGCAAGTGTTTGTGACTACAAAGGTATAATTTATAGATTCAAATGATTGATCTAGAATCTAGATCCAGACTAATTTTTTTATATTATAGATCTAAATTTGTATTAGCATCAAAACCAACTAAGTATCTTATTTTCATTATCATTGTAATATTTAGCATAATTGTACTTTCTATCTTTAGCATCTTAACATAATAATTTTACTATATGTTTTATATGAGTTTTGTATTAAAATGGCATGTTTTAGAGATAGTATGCCATCCTTGTGCCCTAGGCTATCTCTATCCCTTTAGCCTAAGATCCCCTTAATCTATATTTTAGGGTTAAATAATGCTTGGTCCAAAACAATTGTATGAAATGCTCTCAAATGTTGCTTAGGGTCACCTTTTCTATCATACATTTTAAGCTTATGTTTTGCATAATTTGTTGGTAAAATATATGTTGTAATGTGTTGATCTAAAGTAATATGCAATAAAATATAGGAATCAAAATCCTAATTAGGTTTCGAAGAACTTTTTTCTAGATGTAGCACCTTAGTTTTCAAGGCTTGAACTTCTTGCAGAAGGGTGTATACATTATTATTAGAATGCATGCTAACCAAATATGGTGTCACAAATGATTGAGTAACAATGGAAAATTTTATTTTTATAAACCTATGAGTTTCACCTTTAGTATATGGTGGTATAAAAGTTATATGAAATGAAGTAGGGAAAGGTAAGGAACCCATATAATTTATTATTTTTGGGAAATTATATGTTTAATTATTAAATATTAAATGGGTCTGAGTAGATTAAAATCAATAATAATATGCAATAATTAAGCCATTAATTTTGTGTAAATAAATAGCATTTTTGCCTTTTCTATAAATAGAAATGAGTGAGATAAAAATATGACTTAGCTTATTCTAAGATGTTATGGCTGAGATAAAGTCTGATACTAGAGGAATAAGACTGAAACACTGTCATAAACTAAGATCTAGAGTTTGTTTCTTGATTGGATAGAACCATCAAAAATAGGACACCCTATTATTTGATGTTATAGTCCTAGTCTTACCATTGTTGTCCAAACTACTCATAGAAATATGATTTTTATAGGTTTTATTCATAGTGTCTATGTGAGCTTGTGTACCAAATTTTAGATCCTCATTGTTAATATAACTCACTATAGAGTTGATTCATCATGTGCTTATGTCTTTTGTGCAATTGAATGAAACTTTGTGAAAATAGGGATAAGGGGTTAGTGTGTAAATGATACATTAGATGTGCTTCACACCCCATGTGTGGGCATGTTTTTTACTTAACAATACTCTAAGGAGGGATCAAGCTACATATAGTTCAACCATTAAACTGCTTGTTGCAATAGTGTGATGAAAATGCAAGTAAATGTGAAACTGGGTGTGCTTGGAATGACTAGGGATTGGTGTATAGGTTTGAATAAGCTTGAAAGATAATTTGATGGCTATATGTAGAGAATAGGGAATAGTGCTTGAGTAGTATTATTTGTATTCTTTTTTCTCTCTTTTAAATGAGTGTTAACCCTTCTAAATGGACTTTGAATGGAATTTTATAGGGGATTTAATGATTGTGAGTTAAATGAATTCATGTTAGGCCGACATGAATTAGGATAAGGATCTAGAATAATATTATCATTCGAACAAAATTTGCACTTGGAAATAGTGCCAAAAACAAGACACCCTAAGTTTTAGGATTGTAGTCCAAGTTTGGGCACTATTGTCATGAAGATAAGACATTTGGGGGGATGGATTTGTCATGAAAAAATTAGCCTAAGTTAGAAAGGGTTCAATTTGGAAGGATATAGATGACTAGGAAATTGTGAAAATATGCCTAAGAGGGTCAAGATAGAAATCAAAATGAACCTATGGATTGGATGTCATTAGCCATACTCAAGTTACTAATTTTTTCATTTTATATAACTACATTTACCCCCCCTTTCTTCTAGTGATGTAGCAAAGTGAAATACTAAGATAAAGTAAAAATAGAAAGCATACCTGAACTTACCTATAAAGGTGAAGCTCATGAAATTTTGTGAGGATGGATGTGCATAGAGAGAGCATGGTGTGAAGTGTAAATCTACAATGAAAAATATAGAGTAGATCAGTCCTTACTAGATACGCTATATCTAAAATAAGAATGTAAAAAATTTGGGTAAGAGAGAGAGGAAGAGAAAGGAATGAATATACCTCACTAGGTTCATGAAACAATACAAAATCTATTGTGATGTTAGATTGTGTTAGGTGTGTGATGTACCAAAAGTAATATCATGAATGGATCTGAGTGCTCAATTCCTTATAAGTGGCTCAAGAGTGAAAAGGTAGGCCCTTTAGCTCCATCATCACCTACTAAGTGAAGTGAATGAATCATGCATGTGTTAATCAATGTTTAGACTATGTGTCCAATCCCTTTGAATAGGTGGCTCAAGAATACAAATCTAGCTAGTCCTTTGGCTCCATCATTGTCTCATGAAGTGAACCTATAAAGTAATACTAGTATGAAATAGGTGTCATATGATATGGCTCTTGAAGCCCATGAATGTACTATGATCTGACTATGTTGCCATGTATAGTTGAATGTATACTTGAAACTAGGCCACTCTTGGACATTTTGAAAGATGAAGATTAGGCTTGTATTCAATCCACTTCAAAACTAGTGCAATAGGCTTATGTGAAAGCCAACTCGACAACTCAAGTACTTGATAAGTTAATCTTGTATTAAATCCAAACTTGAAAAAGGATGCTAACCACCTATAGATGGAATAAGGCATGTAACTACTAAAAAATGCTTGGGAAATAAACTAAACTCAAAAAAAGGGGAGTATCAATGTGTTGTGCACATTGCCCCCAATCACTGGTGTCTGGAATATAGATTCTAATTTGGAAGTTATATCAACTACCTAATTTGAAATTGGAAGTGAGATCCATCATGTCATGCATTATTCCCCCTATATCTAGATTCTTTGAACAAAAATTGTACTGAAACATGTTGAATCTGGACTATGCCATACTGTCAAACCTATTACTAAACTCACCTTTTTGCCTATTTCTAGAAAAATTGATTTTTCTACTATCTGGATAGGAGTGCCAAAAATAGGACACCTTGTTATCTAGTGTTGTATTCCAACTTTGGTGTTATTATCCAAGGCTAAATCTAATGATTGTTCTATAATCTCTCTTATCTGCTTGGTTTGTTTTGCCTGGTCTGATGTCTAGATTCTATTCTAAGTGTTTTGAAAACTATCGTTTCAACAACTAGGAGCTCTGATCTCTATGATAAAACCCCTATTTATTTCCCCCTCTTTTGAGGGTAGAAATAAGTACCCTATAATTATTACCCTCAGAAGAAGAATCGCTATAAGTGTGTTAAGCTATAAATATACATGATATAGAAATGATAATCAACAAGATATCTCAAGATATAGTAATATTTGTATTGAGAGATTTTTAGATCAATAAGGGTATGCCTAGATAGATATAACAATGTAAAAGTATGTTCCATGTAATAAACTAGAATTAAAAGTGTTAGTTATTAGTTACCAGCAAGGAGGGATGGAGCATGATGTCCATCATGGCATCTAAAAAGTCAAATAAATGCATGATATGGATCATGGCATTTGAAAATAGGGAAAAACAATCAAGAATAAGCATATAAAGTAAGAAATAAGAAGCATACAAGGGTGGCCAAGGGGCCAAGCAAACAATGGACATGGGTACATGTCACTCATACTGGAAAGTAATCATACAAGGCATGTTTAAATGCCACATACAAATACCATAGAATATGAAAGATTGGCATGAGGGCCACAAGCACATAGTAGAATACAAGCAAGGGATATTGGAAAATTTCCAAAAGTACACACACATGAATATAATCAAAGGACATTAGCAAAGTTCCTAAGGCACACATAAGAGACAAGCAGGAACTAGAAATGCAATCCAATAAGCTATGCTAAGAAAGAAGAGAAAGCATGTAATAACTAGAAAGAGAGAATCACATCTAGTTAATAAAAGATAGAGTGAAAGTATGAAAGACATGTTTAGTACAATACTAGGTATATGTTAAAGAGATATACAAGTGTTAGATACTAGGGAAATATTAATATAGTAATTTGTGTAATCTAGTAAGTAATCTGCATCAACATGATAAATTGGAGTGTGTAGTTTAGGAATGACATAACCTAGATGGTGTAGTCATGTAGAAGATTCCCCTAGTGGGTATGTATATCGATGTGTGTCTCAAATGTAGAAGTAGGATACCCCTTCAATGGGTAGAGTGAACCAATCAAGGATCTAGATATCACTACACACACTCAAAAAAGATTAAGGGAAGTATGGTAATGTAGATAAATTGACAAACAATAGCATTAAATAGTAAATGTAAGTCCTAGCATAGTAATACTAATGTAAAGAATAGATGATGCATACAATCGAAATGTTTTTATGTTTTTAGATATATCTGAATGTTTTTGGATTTTGAAATGTTTTATTATTTTTATATTTTTGAAATAAGATATGTACAAGAAAGACTAAGAAGAAATGATACTAACCAATGAGTCTCAGATGAGACTCCCTATCATGGTGTCTTGTATCAACCAAGGTATCATGTGAGATCATGAAGCATGATGGAAAGGTTGAGACTATGATTCTAAAATATGTGTGCATTGTGAATGTTCTATAAACTCTAAAGTAGAAAATGACTATGGTGTCCCTCTATAACTTTGAGAAGAGGATGAAACTGTAGGGCTCTTAGGGACCCATCAGGAAGTAGGAGAATCTATCTGAACATGTGTTTTATGTGTAGATGCATGACATCTCAATGACACTATTCTAAGTGTGAATATTGTAGCTGGAAGCTTTCTTGAATCCCAAAGTAGTGGTGTATGAACCCTATGTACTAGTGATGGATGCCTCAACTATGTCTAAATCTATACCGGATGAAGAACTATAACTAGTGGGGAAACTAAAACTGATGGAGAAGTTAAAACTAGAGACTCTAAAGGAAATGGCTCTAAAGTGGGGAGTGGTAACTCATATGGAAATCCACCAACTATAATAACTTGATAAGCATGAATGAATTTCACGTATCTATGAAATGTAGAGGGTACTAATTGATGTTTTTATTCCATGGGCAACCAAGTAAAATATCAAAAACTCTTGCACTGAGAACTATGGTGAAATGTGTGGTCACATGTGTTGGACTAGTCTATAAAAGAAGTACAATCTCACCTAATGAACTATGTATGTGCCCACTAAATCTACTGATAATTTTATTTGTTGGAGTGATATCCTACTTTTAATAGCCTAAATGTTGTATTAGTGTTAAGGTGCACATGTTAAGACTAGAACCATTATCAATAATTAAACTATGAATATGTTGATTATGAATGTGGGCTCTGATAAATAGTGTAAGATAATCTAAATCATCCTCAATGCTCTATTGCTCTGAGAAGGAGATAGTCGGTCTAGCTAAAATTTTGGAATTTTATACATTGATCATGTTGCTTAATAGATGTAACTCAACTGAAGGTGCCCTATATGTATCTAGTGATGGATGTGTCTAATATGCATGATGAACCCTTGATGTGTCCCTTGTATCTTATTTTGAATGTTTTTTAAATAGATCTGAGAATATTTTCAATACTTTATCCTATGTTTGCTTTACCGATGGAGGCTCAACTGAATTGCCAAGACTAAGTAGGTTGTCATCTATCAAGTCCTATATATTATGTCTCAAACTGATACATCTATTTTTAGTGTGGCCTAGTGTCCTATGAAAATCACAAAATGCATTTTGATCATATCCCCATGGAAGAGGCTTTTCTAGGTCAACTTCCCAAATAGGAGGGAGAGTGATGATGTTACATTCCAATAACTATTATAAAACTTTGGTTGGAAAAATTGGTAGATTGGTAAATGCATGCCAAGGAGGTGCTAATAAAATCACATGCTAAGGGGATCTAAATTTGAATTGATTTTTGGTTGATTTTGAATCTTTTTATCATTGACTTTGACCTTATATGGGACTTTGTTATTACTCTTATTTGTTGTGTTTAGGATGCGTGTATACTTGAGTTTGTCCATTGAAATGAGTTTTACTTCTCTTTCCTTAAATGTATAACATAATTCATTAAAGGAAGAGAATATTTTGAAGATAATAGATTCATGCAATGCTAGTAGAAGGCTCTATTTGAAGAGATCATGTAACTCCTCATCTATCATGGAACTAGTCATCTTAGCCAAGATGGTCTTATATCGAAGCACATATTCTATGATATGCTCATTTGATTTTTTTTCTATTGTGAAATTTGTGTATAAGAGACCCTATCACCAATGTTGATACTAAAATGTGCTAGGAACATGTTAGCTAAAGGATTGAATGTATTGACCGACTGATTTACTAAACTATAGAACCATTGTAAATCATAATCCTTTAGGATTCATGTAAATAGCTTAGTAAGTACCCAATCATTTGGTACATAATCCAAACATGGTATGTGAAAATATATCAAATGTGTCTTTGGATCACCCATGCCATCATAAAGAGTAATTTTAAGTTGAACAAAACCTTGTTGTAAGGGTGTGGAAGCAATGTGATGTGTCAATGGTATATGCAAAAGAGTAAAAGAATCCAAAGCCTATGTATGTCTAATGGCACCTTTCTCAAGATATAGCACCTTGGATTGAAGAGATATTATCTCTTTCACAAGTTCTACCACATCAGGAGATGGGGATGTACTAGATGTAACTAGTGGCATAGAAGCAGGTTGGGCTGCTATAGGGGGTTGTTGAGACATAGTTGCCCTCAGAGTGTCATTTTTAACTGGTTGTTCTATAGGAATGGAAAACTCAAATTGTTTAGCCTTTTTTATTTCCATGAGAGATTGTAATATAAGATTATGATCTTGAGGTTGTTCTCTGAGTCTTCCTCTAAACCTTTGGAGGATCAAATCTTTGTTGAGTATATCTTCATTATCAACAATGGGTGGAAGTGGATTAGTAGTTCAACATGATGGATCATGAGCATCGGTGTGTACATCATCATTGGTATTTTCCTATTGCTCATTTTTTGAATCATTCTGATTAAAATTGGTGTAATCTATATGTGTAGATCTATAACTAGATTTTGAACTAGTTATTGATCCATAGTATATGGTCGAGTTGAAAGAATTTGGGTGAATTCAGGAGGATTGACACTAAGTCTTGCACTTCATCTTGAAGGAAGAGATGCAAGGAACTTAGGTGGCATAAGTAAAACAACTTTGATAATAGTAGAAAACATTAAACTAATATAATTTAAATAAGGAACTGGAATATACATAGAAAGGATACAAAGCTCCCAAACATGTAAGGTGGTACCTCAAGAAGTAAAATAGGAGCTATTACATGCAACTAGGGATTTTTCAAAATATTTTATGCAAAATACTATGAATTTTTGAAATTGAAATTGAATTTTTGAGCTAATTATTTTTCATAACATATTTTTAAAAATCCCTATTATGAATTTTTTAAATTGAAATTGAATTTCTAAGCTAAGTATGCAAGGTAAAATTTATAAATTTATGGGAAAATTGTTGGATTTATTGGGACCTAGTAGATGCAACTAGGGTTTTTAGAAATATATTTTTTTTGAAAACTACTATGAATTTTTGAAATTTGAAGTGATTTTTTAAACTTAATATGCTACTAAAAATTAAAAAAATGATTGGAAAATTACTAGGTGCTAGTTGATGCAACTAGGATTTGAAATAAATTTATTTTAAAATTTACTACAAAGTTTTAAAATTTGAGAGGAATTTTTTATTTTAATATTCAAGAAAAAATTCAAAAATTAATGGGAAAAAATTAGCTAGGAATTTACCCTAGGGTTTTTAGGGTTTTTATACGAAATTAAAAGTAAGTCAAGTTCACCAAATGATTTATTATTTTTGGGAAATTAGATGTTTAATTCTTAAATAATAAATGGATGTGAGTAGATTAAAATTAGTAAACAATATTCAATAATTAAGCCACTATTTTTTTGTAAATAAATAGTATTTTTGCCTTTTCTATAAAAAGTAATGAGTGAGAGAAAAATATGACTTAGATTATTTCAAGCTATTATGGTTGAGATAGAGTATAATACTGGAGGACAAGGATTGGGACACTATCACAAATTTAGATCTGGAGTTTGTTTCTTGATTGGACAGGACCATTGAAAAGAAGACACCCTATTATCCAGTGTTGTAGTCTTGGTCTTGTTGTTACTATCCAGACTACTCACAAAGATATGATTTCTCTGGGTTTTGTTCATAGTGTCTATTTGAGATTGTGTACCAAATTTTAGAGCCTCACTATCAATGTAAATCCTTTTAGATCTGATTCTTCATGTGATTGTGTCTTATATGCAATTGAATGAAACTTTTGGCAAATAGGAAAAAGGGGTTAATGTGTAAAGCATACATTGGAAGTACTTCACACCATATGTGTGGGCATATTGCCTACATACCAATAATCTGAGGAGGGATCAATATATATTTAGTTATCCCATTGAATTTCTTGGTGCAATAGTGTGATGAAAATGCAAGTAAATGTGAAACTAGGTATACTTGGAATGACTAGGGATTGGTGTAGAGGTTTAAATAAGTTTGAAAGATTTTTGGATGGTTTTATGAAAAGAATAGGGAATAGTGATTTAGTATTATATTTAGAGAATAGGGAATAGTTATTGAGTAGTATTTATTTTATTCTTGCTTATCTCTTGTAAATGAGTGTCAACCCTTCTAAATGGACTTTAAATGGCCTTTTATAGGGGATTTAATGATCATGGGTTAAATAAATTTGTGTTAGGAAAACATGATTTAGGATAATTGTCTATGATAATATGACCATTTGAACTAAATTTTCACTTGGATAATAGTGCCAAAAATAAGACACCATGAGTTTCAACATTGTATTCTAAGTTTGGGTGTTGTTGTCCTAAGCGTAGAAGATTTGGGGGGATGGATTTGTTATGGAAAGATTAACCTGAGTCAGTAAGAGTTCAGTCTAAAAGGATATAAATGACTGGGAAACTATGAAAACATGTCTAAGAGGGTCAAGAGAACAAGTAAAATGGACCTATAGATTGGATGTCATTAGTCATACTCAATTTACCATCGTAGTTAAAGTTTCCTTAGACTTTTTTTAATTTCATCTCTAACAAAGTCTATAAACACATCTTGCATATATTTATTTATGGAAATAAATAATTTAACTAATATTTATTTATGTCATAAAAATTATCATGGTAATATTCCATTATGGTGTTATGCACTAAAATATGTAAATGCTCAACTTGAATATTACTAAATTTAGCACTTCTTTGGAGATATATGAAAATAAATTTATTAGATTGTACTATATATGAAATATAAACTTAGAATACTATTACTATCAAATAATTTATTAGATTAAAAAACTCTGATATAACAATTGAAAATAAAATAAATAATTAAAGAAACATTGGGAACATTTATGGTTAAGATTTATAATAGTCTAACAATAAACAGGTTCACCAATATGTTTTATCAAATTTTAGGATTAAGAGAGTGTTAATCCTAATTATACAAACTTATAATTAAAACCAAACTACTACATATATGTGAAAAATGACACAAACTAATTTATAACTTTCTAAATTTATAAATATGCTAAAAGAGAAAAGTACCAAATAAATATAACTTAGCTAGAAATAAGATGTGTAGGATTGTAAATGTAACTATGAAAATGATTATGTGATTATGTGATGATGTTGTGAATCAATCATTGGCCTTTACTTGAATCTCATATAAGACCATTGGAAGACATGGGTGGCCTATGTTTTTGTACTTAGGTCACATCAACATTGTGTGAGGGTAAGTTCTCTCTAGTTGATATGACATGTTCACTTGCACCTATATGTCATGTTTGACTATGTAGGATATCTTGATCTATTGCATAATCCACTATGTACCTTTTTCTTCACCAAAACATTATCTCAATGACATAATAGTATGAATTTAATCATGGGTAAAAATGGGTTAGCATTTGAAGTTATGTTTTACCTCAACATCCCCTATGTTTAGCACTACGTACATACCAATACTCTATGTAGCTCTGCCATGATATGATGGTGTGTGTGAAATATTAGTGCAATGTTAAATTTTGGTGCAATCATGGTGTTATTTTTTGCTTCAATAATGACTTGTGACCATGGAGGTGTACTCAAACATAGTTCATGGATACTATGGTTATGCAGACTCTAAATTAGGGAAAATAGATGTTTTTATCTCAATATGTAGTTAGATATTCTAGTGATTTTCAATCATATGGGCCTCTAGTGGATAATGGTTGGAACATGTGGCTTTATAGTGATAATTTTGGAATTCATTCAAATAGGACTCATGAAATGTGTGGGATGACCCATTCGGTAAATTTTAATTTGAGAAATGAGTAATTATTTATGGGAGGACATGGCCAGTGAATTTAAACACTACCAACAAGCCAAAAAGTGATAATAGTGAGGCCTTATCTGAGGAAAAAGGAAAACCTAGCTAGAAGTATAAAATAGTTAGAGAGTGAGATTGAGATATTAGGAATGAGAAATAAGGACATTTTGTGATCATTAGTTGCTTATAGTAATGGTTCATCCACATAGGAGTGAAGTAATGGTGATCAAAAGACTATGGAATTAAACATGAGTTAAGTGTGTATAAGGAGTGATCATAAGTGCATTGTTTCATAAATAAATGTTAATTTATGTGCCTAAAATATTCAAATGAGAGTTGGAGAATATAATATTTCCAACTTAAAGGATTTCATTGATTTTAAAATTGAGACTTCATCACTCTCAATTTTCCATAGATTTAAGCATTTATCCAAATACCTCAATAAGGGGTCATTCACACTTCTCCAATTTCAAGTTACAAGGAAATTAGATTGCATACTCTTTCAAGTGTATACTTCCTTACTCTTTTTTCAAATTTCAAATTGCAAGTTTTTGATTTTGAATTTTCAAATATGGAGAATAATTACTTTCAGTAGCATTGTTTTGAGTTTTTGCATTAAGAAATTTCATAAAATCAATCTTCACATCAAAATATAAAGTGTGTATGTTAGTAAAAATTATATTAGTTCTCACATTAGTATGTAAGCAAAAATCATTTTATGTGTGAAATATTTTAAGTGAGTTGATAATACCAAATCACATAGATATGATTGTGAGAGAGAATAAAAGAGTTATTTTAAGAAGGATAAAGATATTTATTAGTGATTAGGATGAGGAAGATATTCTTGTTTATAAAGAGATATTTTCACTATATATGTAATAATTTCAATTGAATAAATTAATTGAAGTTGATTTACCAATTTGGTGTTGTGCAAATTTGAGCCTTTGGCTCTTTCACAATGAAGAAATTCTCTAATATAGAGTAATTTCTACATCTTGTATCAGAGCAGGTTCCCTTGGACCTCTATGTTTTCCCTCCACTATTATTGCCTTGAAAAAATCATACAATGTCTATAAAGTACAACCCACATGAAAATGTCAATTTTATCCATCAATCTTAATTGCAAGTTGTTTACAAATTTATAGCATAGACCACATGCACATTTGGTGACATAGGTCACCCCCTTGCATTCTCTCCTCAAGCTTCTATGTTATACACTATTATGTAGTTTCACTTCATTATGTCCACTATTTGCATATAAAAAGTATAAATAGATCTGTATGTTTGTATGTATGTATGTATGTATGTATGTATTTTTCTATGTTTAATAGTATTATGTGTGCTTATTTTTTTTTAAGGATATGAGGAAGAAGAAGAACACTGAAAAAAATACCAAGGGTACAACCACAGGCTCTAGTTGAGAATAAACCCAAATTCAAGTCATATTTCAATTATTTTGTGAATATGGACATACCAAGCCACAAAAACTCTACTTAAGGGTTTGATCTATGGTTGAATTTACATTGGATCAGGTTTCAATGATATTATATTAGTTGATTAATATTATGCATCTATCTATTAGTGGTTTCTTTGATTATTATTAAGCATTATAGATTTGTGTTGGCTAGACCCTTCCTCTATGCATTCGATCCATGTCTTGGAAAGTTACTTTGTGATATCAAACTAGGCAAGCTACTCTCTAAATCCATTTTCCACTTGATATATATTTAACATATCTCTTAAAACTTGACACGTTTGGTGAGACATAATCTTTTTTTGAGCTTATGATCTCCACCATGACTTAGATATACATAGGTACCTCAATTTGAACACTTCAATGAGTATATATATATATATATATATATATATATATATATATATATATATATATATATATATCTTCACCTCCATCAAATCTTGCACCATCTCTTGATATTCTCCCAACTTTAATCAGAAGACCTCATGACTAGTCTCTTTAACTTACCACTAATAAATTTTCCACCCTATCTTAATCCTAATGGCTCACTCTAATATCCATCCATAGTTGCAGCTTCTACCTTGACATAAAACACTTGAACCTTCCCAAAACTATCATCCAAAATCCATTCTATACTAGTCCTTGGCCATAATTTTCCTTCAATTTTTGGTTTTTAGGTCTTATTTTGGTATTAGGTTTTAGTTTAAGATTTTGTATTTAGTTTTCTAGTTTTGTTTTTTGGCCCATAATTTTATATTTTTATCTAGTGGTTTTATAGATTATTTACTTTTTAGCATGTTAGTTTTAGGTTAGGTTTTATATATTTTTAATCATTTAAATTTTTTATTTTATAATATTCTTTTTAAGTTTTATTTTTATTAAGTCAATTAGTATTTATAAAATCTTTTACTAATTATGTAAAAGTTTTATTATTAAATTTTGAATTACGTGTTGATTTTTTATATTTGTTATTTGAGGATAGTATTTTTAGTGTGTATTTATATAGTTTTTAAGTATATTAAATTTAGTGTTCGCATTTAAGTGTTGTTTTTATTTTAATTTATATTTTTAGGGTATATTATTTTTATTTGAAGTTTTAAGTTTAATTTGTATTTTAGATTTTGTTTTGATAATGTAAGTTGTTTAGTTTTATAGAGTCATGTTTTTAAGTTTGAGTCATTTTTTTAGTTTTTAGTAGTCATGTGTGTGTTATTAGTCTTTTCTCAAAATATTTAAATAAGTCCACGTTACAATTCAATTATCAATTAAAAAAATGTACAATGAATGATCTTTAATGTAATAATCTCCTATTCAATGTAATGGATGCATTCTCAGGCAAACCTGACATCCATATTATGCAGGGTTTACCCATATAAGCACTAAAGGGGGGAATGTTATGAAAATTGGATTAGTGATCATTGTAGTAGGTGAGAAACAACAATTTTATTTGTGTATAATATTTTAAATGATTTGATAATACCAACTCACATAGATAGGATTATGAGAGAGAATAAAGGAGTGATCTTAGGAAGGATAAAGACATTTATTAGGATTAGTATGGGGAATATATCCTTGCTTGTAGGAGATATTTACATGATATATGTAGTAATTTCATTTGAATAAACTAATTAAAGTTGATTGACCAATTTTTTGATGTGCACATCTAATCCTTTGGCTCTTTCACAATGAAAAATTATCCAATATAGAGTAATTTCTATAATATATACACACTTAAATTTATATCTAATTTACTCTAGTAATTTCACTTCATGGCATCACTAGAATAAATTGGGGGCAAATGTAAACACTCAAATTTAATTATTCAGTGCTTGATAATGTTTAATTTTTACATCCTTATCCTTACTTGGTCTATTCACCATTTTATTAACTTATACTCTCTAAAGGAGCATTCAATATTTTATTCACTATCCTAAAACTACTCAAAACATCATTCATACATCCCTATTTTGCTTATAAACTCTTATCAGTCCAATTCCAATAGTCTCTATATTTTTGGTACAAGACCACACTAAGTCAGGCAAGGCTATATTGTGGCCTTATCCACTAGTGCAACCTTGTCCCTTGTGCTCCAATGATAAATTTTAAAATTCAAGACATTGCATCTTACCTATCTCACACTTTTAGTAGGTTTGGTTAATGTAAATATTCAAAATTTTCCTTTATATAAGCAAATCAAGGCATTTCAAAGCATAAATAATAATCACTTGACAATTCTACTCTTGAATGTTGGATTCTAATAGTTATAGGCCAAGTCTAAAGTCATTTTATTAAAAGTCAAGGGCACTCATTGTCAAGCATTCAAAGTAATCTATCTAGTTGCATTCATATAACAAATTCAAGATTCATAAAATCACTCTAAAAGGTAGAACTACATTGATGTAAGGACCATTTGGGTTATATATGTAGCATTCAAATTACATGTAATTTTTAAGGATAGCTCAGTTATTCCCCTAGTCCTATTCTCCCTTTTGGAATTTGATTTCTATTTGGTTTATTATGTAGGAGCTAAGGTTTTATATTTTATAGGTATTCTACATGTCAAATAAATATACCAAATCAAAGAGTAAACCCTCCTAGATAGATGCACACACTAGATCATAAAACTAGTTACACATTTAACTAAGATGTAGCTGCAATCAATAGATAGGGTCGTAATGTGACGTTGTCCCAACATAGTTTGAATTCTTGTTTTTGGTTGAAACATAGATTATGAGTCCACATAATTAGTTTTTATTAATAGTAAGATTGCATAATCAGCATACAATCAAATCCAAATTAGGTTTGCATATAAGTTTATTAATTTACTATTTATATCTCATTTCTAATTTTGTAAATTTTGTATTTTACATTCAAATTTGTATATTTATATAGATCTAAATTAGTTTTCAATATTTTATTTGTTCTTAGCATTTCATAGTTAAATAAAAAAATTCTAAAAGGGGCTTATCTATAAAATAAAAAATAAAATAAAATTAGCATCAAAAATAATAACCAGATTATGATTGAATACCCTTGTTGACTAGAAACAAAGTATGAAAACCAAAGTAAATATACAATGGTGATCTACCAATGCACCTTGCGACCTAACTAAACATCATTAACCAAATATAAGGTTGTATGCTTCCTTAGATTTATTATAAAAAAATTAGGCACCTCAATTATTGATTGATTGGATTTTCACTGAGTATGATGACCAACAAGAGTGATTCTCTAATATTTAGTAGCTATTGAGTATCCAAAGGCCAAAATTAATAGTATGTTGTAATTGATCTATCATTGATATGTTACACAAATTAATTCCCATCAAGTTTGAGACCTTATGAATGAGTTGGTATATAGACTAAAAATTAAATAAAATCATTGTTAATTTTAATTTAAAACTATTATCACCTGTTAGTGTCTACTTCCATGTTGACTGCTACCCTGCCAAGTGCCATCTATCACTCATATGTTTGAAAAACTATCTTTTTCCTAGTGTGATTTCCAAGGAAGGTTATTTAGGAAAATAAGGTGTAATAAATATCAATTTTTAAAGTTTGGGTTAAAATATAACACATTTCAATTGGATCTTACGTTCCATGCAAGTTTTTTGGTGTTACAATTAAGCATGGTTGAAAAAACTTGGGATAAAAGTTGCCTAAGTCAAAAATTAATTTAGTAATTAGTAAACAAGAATAAATTGATTATAACTTGATGACTATACCCTTGGTATTAATAATTATTGAAAATATCTTATTTGGTTATAGGTTTTTTTATATACATGATAGTTATGGGGTTGATAGGCCCATACCTGATCTAAGACACAAATGGGGGCAAACCCCATACCTCCACTAGGTCAATTTGCTAATATTTCCCCTACTATGGGTTGCCTAACTTCTAGTTAGATTTGAACTTGTTTTACCACTATGCTAATACATTTGTTTTAACTATTGCATCATAACCTAGGGGAAAAATTTTGAAATATTTTTATATGTTTAGATTAATTGAGGATCACCTTTCAAAGTGGGACATGGGGATAGGCTTAGGTCTATAATATCCAAGGTTTGTTATATTTGGTTAACATGGATAAGTGAAATCCCTACCTCAAAGTGTCCCCTTGGCCCTATGTTGAAAGTGTCCAATAGGCCCAATGGGAAAGGAATATGAGTCAATGATTAAAAACTACTTATTTCTCACCACTAGCCCAAGCCCTTGGGTTTAGAATTGACATCTTTTTATATGTTTAAATTAATTAAGGAGTGCCTCTTGAAGTGGGACATAGTGGTGGGCCTGGATCCATGATATCTTGGGTTTGTTTTGCTTGGTACACATGGAAAATTGCAACCCCTACCTCAAGATGTCCCCATGGCCACTTGTTGAAAGTTTCAAATGGGCCTAATATAAATGGAACCTAGGTCAATGATTACAAACTTTTTATTTTTCACCACTAGCCCAAGCCCTTGGGCCCTAACTTGTTGACATATTTTAGATATTTGGATTAATTTAAGAGCACCTCTCAAAGTGGGACATAAGGTTGGTCTTGAGTCTATAATATCTTGGGTGTGTTCTACTTGTTTCACATGGATAAGTGCAACCCCTACCTCAAGGTAACCCCATGGCCACTTGTTAAAAGTGTCCAATGGACCCAATGAGAAAGGAACTTAGGTTAGTGTTTATAAAATACTTCTATATCACCACTATCCCAATCCTTTGGATCCAAATCTTATTGGCTTATAGGTTAATGGTGTTATTTTTTATTAGTGCATGTGTAACAGTGCATATCAAGGACTAAATTTAATCATTGTACTATTATATTTACATTTATTAATTATAAAATGCAACCATTTTTTGATAGACTATATTAAATTTAAAATGAAATTTTGGATAAACAAAAAAAATTATAAAAAATATATAGATTATCCTTGATGTTTTTTTTTCCTTTACTAAAAACTATACTATCATTTGAATGGCAATGTTGAATCAATAACCATCATATTAAAAATCATGGTAGGCAAGGTTAACTATAAAATTTAGTCCTTGGTAAAGGTGTTTCATTATCATGTACCACATTTAATTAGTATAAGGCATGAGGTTGAAAATTAGATGGTTTGGATTTTAGGTTTGAATATTATGGTGAAATATAAATCAAACATTATGGTTGTTACTTGTGGATCAATTAAGTAGTTATATCTTATACTCTTAACACATATCAATTACTTTCTAGTGCACATCAAATAGCTGGTAAATCCAATTTTAAACAATATAAAAATAATGCTAAGCATTGATTTGAAGTAATATTTTAGTGAAATCCAACATTTTTGTACCTACACAAGTCAATAACATACTTTTTCCTTGGAAAGTACAACCTTGTGACATTATGTGTTGAAATACATTGTTTCATATCATTATAATGCTTTATTTTTTGTGTTAGAAGTCACTAACAATAGAAATATTAGTTTTTTAGGAGATTATTTTAGTGGATACCTAGAGATAACTATGAAGGATGTGGTTTCATAAGGTAATCACACCCAAATCCATGGGGATAGCATTACTCATAATGATAATTAACAAGGATGTTAGTCACATCATCCTATTATTTAATAAAAAATTAACTCACAAAAATTGTAATTAATCTATTCTCAAATTATGTAATGTATAAATCAACTCACACTAACCATTTAACAAGCAAAAAGATGAGGATCTGAGGTAACACATCTCATTTGAGATTGTTGTGTTAATGTCATTGTGTGTGCATGTTGTATTTCTAGTAGTTAAAATATAATAAAATAACATTGTTGGTTTTTGTTTTATTTTTTTGGTTTATTTTTCTTTAGTTTAAATATTAATGTCAACTAATATACTTAATTGACATGTATGTGCCACTTTGCTTAATAATACACCCATGTATTTTCATTGGGGTCCCACTTTAAGGCTTCAATATTTTATTGCATGCTTATTTTTATAATGTTTTATTTTGTAATGTAAGGATATTTATTCAATTATACATATAACTATATCTCAATACAAAAATACCATGTCATTGCTTATCCCCATCAATGCCTAGTTCACCTTAAAATTTATGATCACTTTCATGTTCATTACTCAAATTCAGCACATTTTTTGACATCATCTCCATCAAAAAAACAAATTCTTGTTGTTCAATGCTTCATGCACAAAATATTAGACTAGTTTGTGCACCCCTCCTAAATCTCTTCATTCTTTGTACTTACTTTTGATCTCAACCCTGCACCTATTTATGATGTGGATGAGTTACACCCTACTTGATGATGAATGTGCAGTTCTACATTAGTAAGGAGATGTTATGGAAGTTTATGATTCAAAGAGAATATTTGAAGTGTAAATGGTTGTTTCACCTTCCTCCTTGCATCATTCTTGGTTTTATCACTTTAATGATTGTAGAATTCATGCTCCTTTATGTTTCTTGTGTGTGTCATTCTCCTCCATGAGCCTAAATCTATTTTTTTTACTTACAGACAATACACCATAAAATATTAAAATATTTTCATTATCAAAGGTCATCCTAAAGATAATTTTGGTGATATGTATCAAACAATGTTAAAATACCAATTTATGTATGTCATGTGATAACCCTCTTCTTTAGTTGCATATAAGTTTTAAATATTATTTATTTATAAATTTATTGTTCATGGATACATTATAATCTAATGAAACCAATAACTATTAAATCAAACATTTCAACATGCAAAATTTACTTAAAATTTTATAAACACCAATCTTTATTGATTCTTATTTAATGAATTGAAATAATTTCATAGGAGTCTTTAAATAAAAATCAACTCAAAATTGGAGTTGACATGAAAAATTAAAAAATAAAAATACTACCTAGAGTAAATTGACCCTACTATTTTTAATAGCTATTTTTTTTAGTAATTTTTTCATGTGAGCTCGGATGGACCTAAAAATATCCACTTACCCTATACACACTAAATTCAAACCAATGGATGAATTTTAACTTGAGTTCATGTTCTGTTATAAAAATATCCTATTTATAAAACTATAAAATTCCAAAAAAAATATATTAAAATGCATTTTTAGACCCTTAAATGTCACATATGTCCTTTGAAATATTTTGAACATGACACTAACTGGATAAGGTAGTTATGGATGCAATCTTCTTTTTTAGATATTTGTTTTGATGTGAACAAGAGATCTAATGATTTCACAAATCAAAATTTATGGCCTCATGAAAGTTCATTGGGAATAGGTTCAATTTAACCAAAAGGATACAAACGGTCAATGACACAAGTTTCAAACCATAAAGAGACATTAGTAATCCATCAACACTCATTTTATCAGTTGTAAAATCACCAATTGTTACAATGTTGATGTTGGAGAAGCTAATATCTAGTGCCTAGTAAAATGACATAAATCATATTTAAATGACTTAAACACACAAGTAAACTCAAAAAGGCATAAAATTAAAAAAAATTGAATACAATTTATCATAAAAGAGTTGCATAGTGAGTTCATTATATGGTATAGTTTGCTTGTAGCAAGAATGTTTCAAGGATAAAATTGAATAAAAGGGTTGATTTAACATAACGTCTCCACCCCAGCACAAATAATTATCAAATGTTTTATACAAAAAATATTTAACAAAGCTTGATACATAATAAGGAACACAAATAATAATGATAGTGACAAAAAAAAAGAAGGCAAATAAAAACATAACTGAAAAAATGGGAATAATTTCTATCAAATACATCCATCAAAGAGTATACATATAATTAATCTTAATATTCTTAGATTATAAGATGATAAAATTACATATATTCCAACATAACTTTACCCTTTGAGGCAATGCTAAGTATTTATACAATTGATACAATAGCATAAGGACTAATATTCCCTTCATATACCATGTGGAGCCATGCCCCTATATATTCTTATGTCATCTTCCTTGAAGCACATGTTTCATTTATTAACTAGAAAACATCAATGCCCATTGATGACATATCTTAATAGATAAGAGTAGACTCTTTAATGACCCTACACCTATTCACGATATGAATGAGTTGGACCCCTACTTGATGATGATTGTGTGGTTTTGCATAGGCAAGGAGATGTTATGGAAGTTTTTGATTCACAAAAAATATTTGAAGTGTACATGGTTGTCTCACCTTCCTTCTTGCACTTTTTTGTGATTGTCCCACCTTATTCACTGTAGAATTCATGCTCTTCTCTATTTTTTGTGTGCAACATTCTCCTTCATGAGCCTATATCTATTTTTTTACTTGTAGACAATACACCATAACATATTAAAATGTTTTCATTATCAAAGGTCATCCTAAAACTAATTTTGGTGATATGTATTGAGCAATGTTAAAATATCAAGGTATATATGTCATGTGATAAGCCTCTTCTTCAATTACATATAAGTTTTAAATAATATTTATTTCTAAATTTATGTTCATAGATACATTCTATTCTATAAAACTAAGAACTAGAAATGTAAATATCTCAATGGGTATAATTTACTTAAAATCTAATAAACACCAATCTTTATTGATTGTGTAGTCATCTAAAGTCACTTGAGACCACCTTGTCCTAGTTTAGCCCTAGACTTATCATAGGGCCTCTTTTGGTCCTTTTCCATCATTTGTGAGAGTCCAACCCACTCCTAAATATACCAAAATAAGAAGTAAGCCATCCCCTAGGCACCTAGGCCCCTTATTCACCATCTCCTACCACTTGGGCATTAGTTTGGCCCTTTGGACACTAACGCATTATGTTATTGGCCTAGGGACTACACTACTATCCTTTTACTCCTTACTCCCCCAATGGATATCTTTTCATTCCCCAAAGCATTCCTAAGGTCACCCCAGACCTAATTCACTTCTTGACAAGCACCAAAATGCTATATATACACCATTTTCATTTAATTATCCATTAGATGGAAATTAGATGCAAATATTCATAAACAAACTCAAAAATAGTGGTGCAAATCAAGGTCATTAATCCCTATTCTATCCTAATTTTACATACACCCATCCATAGCAGCCCATAATTTAGATTAATCAAACTTCTAGTCTCAAGTCACACTCAAAGCACTCATAATAGCATTCACTTACACTTGCACTAGCACTTAGATTGGGAGAACTACATTGGGCTTGATCCCTTTTTGAGGTATTTATATGTAGGCAATGATAATCACATGGGGTGTTAAGATCATGTCCAACCTACCCTGATAACACCACTCTTTTTCTAATTGTTCTCCTTAAATACCCTAACACACATGGAGGCATAGAGTTTGGAATTAAAATCAGGAAAAATAGGGATCATATAGTGAACCAAAATTCATGCACATAAGCATAGACTCCCCAAAACTAGGCAAAAGTCCACCTAGAAGATCATTATCCTTACTTACAAAGGGAAATTGTTTTTCCCTAGAGGACACTAGCATAGTGTGTCACTTTTCATAAGACTACACTACTCTCTACTGGGGTTTGAATCCTATTTATAGGTCACAACACTCTACATATCCCCTACACTAGTTTTCAGCCTATCATTCATATGTCTTAATTAGTTTCTAGTTAAGTACATCTTTTATAATTCATTTGCTATGTATAGAATAATTAGAAAGGTCAACTATGGTACAAACTAGTGGCTATAATTATTTCATATTTATTCCCTAATTTATTATTCTAACACTTTATCAAACTATGGTTTTGCATTCCATAATCCCCTTAAAATTTAAATAATTTTTTGAACTCTACTTAATTTGAATAATTCAAAAACCCTAACCCTAGACTACCCTTAGGGTTTCTATTTCTAGTCTTCTAGAACTCATACTCATATTTTAGATCCTTATATCTTCTAATTTTTATTTTTCCTAATCATGATAATAATGACATAAGATGTTTATCATTTTATAATGCAAAGTATTCTACTTTCAGTTGCATGCTTGTTTCCTTTCATTTGGAATCATTTCAAAGAAGTTATAAACACATATGTACATGATGTCTTATATCAGTTAAAATGCATTTCATATATCATTATTAATCGAGCATATTATGTTTATCTTATGTGGAATTTAACCATTAATCAAATCATCACATACATACAGGATATAATACATAACAAAAAAAACACACTACCCAAAACTTAAAAATATCCCTTAGATACCTTTTGCTCTTTGGTCCACTTTGATTCCTTACATATCACTACTAGACATAAGAGAACATCAATGGGTTTTATTATCCCTCCTACTTCCTAACCCTACCCATATACTCATTATCCTACTCCTACTACCATCTCTATGATCATAGTAGACATTATGGTCTAGGCTATGATGCCCACAAGGGATCCCAAAGTATGGCAAGTTATCCCAACCCATGGTTATAGCTTCGTCAATTAGATCATTTTTATTCTAACCATAGTTTCCATTTTAGAGATTTTGTAACATTATAACACATACAAAGATTTTTTTTATGAAACACTAAGTGATACTAAGGTGGTAAGAATAATAAAACCAATGTATTTTGCTTCCATAATCAATACTATGAAGTGTACTAAAGAGCATATCTCCTTTGAAAAAGATCTCTCACTTCAGCGCACCATAGAGCAACATCTACCTCTTTACATCCAATTATAAATCAATGATGTGGGTTTTAAATGGGTTTTAATCAATAATGGATCAAGGTTAAACATTTATAATATCTATTTTATTCAGCTTCTTAATATCTATGCTAAGTATTTATATCCTTTTGATATGAACATCCAAGGATTTGATAACATTCCATGCAAAGTTTTGGGGAAAATAACACTAACTTTACATTAGGACCCAAAACACTACCTACAACATGTAAGTCATGCCCAATGATCTTAATTACAATATTTTTTTAGGAGACCTTGGATTCAAGACATGCACGTAGTACTCTCAATGTTACATTCATGTTTAAAATTTAGTTACAAAGGTTTTATCTACACATGCCCTATGGATCATGAACCATTCAAATATTGTCAGAATATAGAACCTTCACATAACTATATTCCTCACATGGACTTTGCTACATCACCTATATAATATACTATTCATATTTCACATATGACTCCATCAAATACATCAAGAGTATATGATGATAGATTCACTTCTCTATTTGCATTAAAATATTTCAAAAAAATGGGCTACATAGGATAGGGCCTCAAAAAACATGAATAAGGAATCCGATAAAAAAGGTAGGAAGGGAATCCGATATAAGGATAATACATCTAATTCGAAGTCTTCTCAACATGATTCTTATCATATAGTATTTTGTCCACCCATTTAATGGATAGATAATATAGTCAATCATATATTTTCACTCTCAATTGTTTACCCTGACCTTATTGTTGATATTATTTCTCTAGATCTACCCAAATTTTATGAGTTATCTAAATATGAAGCTCTCTTATAATTCTTAGGGGCATATAAAGATATCCCTTCTTTCTATCATAAGAATAGGTTTCATCATTCCAAAAATTCCCAAGCATACTTTGGTGAAATTTTGGACACTTTAGATAATATCCCCATCAACATAGATGGCACCATACCTATATCACCTTATACAATGGATCGATCTACAATACTTAATGAATAGACATTTTAATTTAATTTTGAAACATACACTTATCCTTGCATAATATTACTAGTTACCACCCTTTGTAAATAAGAGGATGTAGATATTTGATAGATTATAAAGATCCCTAAAACTTTTTCTTGGTCCTATTCATATATCTCAAACATCAATCCTTTAGTTGCAGTACATAGGATTACACTCTATCTAAATGCAAATCCAATTCAAAAAAATTTAAAAATAAATCCTAAGGTGGATCTTTTAGTCAAAGATGAGATATAACACTTCCTTGATGTAGGATTCATTTGATTAGTTGCTCACCCCAAATGGGTATTTAACATTGTGCTATTTGTTAAGCCTAATAGCCAAATTTGATGTTGCTCTTACTCTAGATATTTAAATAAATAATGTCCCAAGGATGACTTCCCCCTACATTGATATGATATTAAACTCCATATTAGGATATGAGATGATCCCTTTCATGGATGGTTTTGTCAGTATAATTAAATCAAGATAGCTGAAGAGGATCAAGAAAAACCTCCTTTTAACACACCATGGGGTACCTTTTACTACATATGCATTCCCTTTGGATTAAATAAAACTATAACAACATACCAATGGAATATGAGCCACATTTTTCATGATCTATTTCATAAAATAATTGAAGACTATTTTGATGACTTATTATCTAAATAAAATGAGTGACAATGTCATGTAATTGATTTACAACATATTTTTGAAAGGTTGAGATAATACAATGTTTGAATTAATCCCAAGAAATGCATTTTTAGGTTCACATCCAGTAAATTATCCAGATTAAGAATATCCCAACATGGCATCAATGTAGTTACAAATAAAGTTAAATATATAATGGATATGTCTTCACCTACAAACTTAAATAAAATTTGATCTCTATAGGGAAAAATCTAGGCAATACGTCATTTTGTGGCATAACTAGAAAATAAGACTCATTTATTCACAAGATTATTCAATAAAGATACTAAATTCAAATGGGACAATACATGTCAAAAAAGGTTTGATAAACTCAAACAATACTTATTGAATCTACATGTATTGATACCACCAATACTTGATAGGCCATTTCTCTTTTACGTTTTAGCCATCGATCATGCCCTTGGGGCACTCTTGGCATAGCATGATGACTAGCATAAAGAGTGAGTTATTTACTACATAAATTGCACATTTTTTGATTATGAATGAAATTATTTCATAATATAAAAAGTCTATTTATCACTTCTATTTGTTACACAAAATCTCTAGCATAATATGATCAACAATGAAACATAAGTTATTACAAAAGCAGATTCCTTAAAATTTCTCATTTCTAAACCACATCTATTCAATCATATTTATAAATGGGTAATGTTACTCACATAATTTGATCTAAATATCATGTTACAAAATTTGATAAAGGTCTATATAATTGTATACCAATTAGTAGCAACAGCACTATTAGATACCAATCCTATCAAAAATACTTTTTGAGATGATTTCATAGCTTATAATGTCACTTATAACACATGAACAATGTTTTTTTATGGTTCTAGATGTGTATCAGACACCAAATTTAGAATTGTATTTATCAACCCACTTGGCACATAGTACCACTTGCATATCGATTAAGTTTTTCATGCAAAAATAATATCATCTAATATATGACACTTATCCTCAGTCTCCAAGGAACTTATGCTCTCTAAATAAAAGCTATTAAGTTCTATTGGGAATCACAGTTGGTCATCAATCAAGTTACATATGTCTAAAAACCCAAGGAAGAATTATTAATTCCATACAATAATATGATTCAATGTCTACAATCTCAATTTGAATACTTATCTATTGAGAATATCCCTCACAAACATAATCATCACACTAATGCAATGGCAAGTGCAACATCATTGATCCCCATTGATATCAACAATGAGCAAGTTTTATTTACTATAATGGTTATAATCACCATCATTATTCTAGGATGACCTCATAGCCCTATCATTTTTAGCCACCACACTTAGTACAATATCATCTGAATGGTTTTTTGATATATATAATTTTTTGCATAAGTCTATCATGCTAGATACTTTCACCAGGAATGATAAGCACAAATTATAGAAGAATGCCCTCTATTAAATCATCATCAATGGAGATTTATTTAAATGATATTTTTATAGACACCTACTATGATGTTTAAAATCTAATGAATGTAAGTTGGCCATTATCCAAGTAGACAATGAGTATGGTGTCCATTTCACTAGGGAAATCCACGTCACATAATTTACTCTAAGAAGTTTATTATTGGCCCACTATGGAACCAAAATGTCAATAATATGTTAAAATATGTGACAAATGTCAATTACACAATAATATACACCATGTTCCTTCATAGTATTTTCAACCTATTTTCTCTCCATGGCCATTCATATTATAGGGCTTTGATCTAATTTGTAAAATCAATGTGGTATCAGCTAGGGGACATAAATTTATAATTATAGCCACATAATAATTTATCAAGTGTGTGGAAGCAATCCCATTACAATCCAAAAAAGGAGAATATATATGTTACTTCTTCATGACGATCATCATTTCCCATTTTGACTTACCATTGACCATAATTATAGATAACATAACTTATTTTAAGAATAAAATAGTGAAAAAATTACGTTAAATACAAGATATGACACAAATTCTCTACTCTATACTACCCACAGCATGATGGTCAATCAAAATATACAAGTAAGATAATTAACATCATCATGAGAAAAATAATTGCCAAATTTGGTGATGATTCACATTATTAACTCATATAGGCACTCTGGGCTTACTGCACTAGTATTTACACACTAACAAGAGCTACTCCTTATTCACTATTTTATGGAACTAAAACAATTATCTCCTTGGAATTATAAATCCCATCCCTATAAGACTCTCTCAAAGGCCTTATCACATATAACCAATACAGAGAAAAATGTCTACATGAGTTAGAACAATTAGATCATGCATGTATCTAAGCCACAGAGCACCTCAAAGCATACCAAAAATGAATCCAATAAGCATACAATAGTCATGTTCATAGAAGGGAATTTAAATTCAATGATCTCATTCTCAAAGAGAAACTCAAAAATGTCAATGGAAAAGAAGAAATAGAAGGAAAGTTCAAACCAAATTGGTTTGGCCCATACTTAATCACAGAAATTCTTAACCCCAAGGTATACTATCTAGTTTCACTCAATGATAATATAGTAAATAATCCATTGAACCTCATGCGTCTGAGGAGATTTTATATCTAAATAACTCACAACTTACTTATAAATAGGTCTTCTTACCTTTATCCTTGTATATAGTTTCATTTTCGTGTTACTTGTACATAGATTATACTTAGAAAACAAAAAAACAATATAATATATTCAAAAATACAAAAACATTCAACTACTTGCTCAGAAAATACAAATTTTAGATTGTATGCATTTTCATGTTTACATTCCTTATATTTTCTAGGTACTACATATGTTACGTATGCTAGTATAATTGATTTTCTCATATATATAGGATTCACTTATTCTCTTAGAGTGTTTATAAATCACTACATGATTTAGGTCCTCTACACAGTCCATATTTGCTACTATCTACCCATTAGGGGCATATATATAGATATAAAAATCTAGCACTGATACATTCACCCATAGGGGGCATAATACTCCATAGCTTCTAGTTTGTCAATTTATATCTTTCTATACTCCATATCACATATTTATCATTGATTATATCTTGATATTGATCATCCTATACTACTCAAAAAAAATTGACTACCACTACCATAGACTCAGCTTATGTACATATTTGCTCTTACACATATTTATACCACATGTTTATACATAATTTCACTTCTAGTTTTACTAGTTTAAATCTAATTGTATCTCATTAATTTTACATCTATTCAAGGGCATTTGAATATGCCATTGTTCTATAGCTCTAATACAATTATTTTAATTGTATGTATGCTTTGGACATGTGTCTATGTCCTTGTATTTGCTTCTTAATTATGTATGCAAACATTTGAACATGTCCTTCCCTGTGAATCTAAGAAAACCTTACTTTCTATATGCATATGTGGACATTTAAACATGTCCTTGTATGTTTCCTCTTTCCTAGACTTAGTGACATGTGGTCATGTCCCTTGTATTGTGTCCCCTTGGCATACTTTACATGCCACATGTGTTTATATGTATGATTTTGTAGACACTATAAATTTACACCATTGTATTATGAGTAAATGTGTCTTACCCTTCCAATAATTTTTATACTAGTTAATATAGTTTTACCATTTACCATCTTACATTGCATAATTAATATAATTAATTACCTTTTTACCTAACTAACTAATTAACCATCCCTAAATCTAGTAAAATCTCCTTAAGTTTATTAGAGGTAAGTTATTTTAACTCCTTGACAACTTCTCCATAACTGAGCCTTGTTAAAAACAACCCTAGACTAAGTTTAATCCCATGATTTGGAGTTGTTGGAATAAATAGGTTTAACTTAGACTTGATCAATATTGATCCCTATGATCATCATCAATCCTATTTGGATCGATGTTTATTTATACTATGTTTATCCTCGGGCTGAGGGATCCTAAATTTGCACACAAAAAATGCAAAAGAAATTACATTAGAGCATTACATAAGAATGACACCCCTAATTTTTTATGGCAAAGAAATCATTTTTAGAGGTAAGTATGTTGTCTATTTGAGTACATTCAGATTAATGTATTATCTATTTACTTCTTTAAATCTATTTGGATAATCAGTAACCAATCCATAATCCATTTAGAATCTATTAAAGCCCTTATTGAGGCCCACATTCTAAAATTTTTGTGTTTGATAAGTGTTGTCATTGATGTCAAGGACAAGGTTGATATCATTAATGTCAAGGTCAAGGTTGATGTCATTGATGTCAAGATGCATCTGATAAATATGCATGGTGAGTTATTTGTGAGATATGAACCATGTAAAACGAGATAATTTTAAGGAAAACTAATGATTCATTTGAGTTTATGTCAAGATTCAATTCAAGGTAAGCATGTTTTGAGTACTAATCCTTATGTATAAGGTGCCTTGAGAAGTCTAGTCATAACAAGTATAGTCATATCATGAACATGTGCATGATAAGGATAGAGAGGTATGTATAGAGGTATGATATTGTCTAAGAAACATGAAAGGTATGTGATCATGGTGGATAAGCATCAAGGGTTGTTTTCAAGGTCAGTCATCAAGCTTCAAGAGCTTGAGAAGCCCAGTCATGACATTGGTCGTTGTATGAAGAGACCTTGTGAGAAGGTATGAGTTTGGTGTCCTAGTGAGATGGATGTAAAGATGAATAAAAGTCTACATAAGGTTGTGTGAGCTGAATATGAGGTATTAGAGCACTCATGGGAGTTTCATAATGAGCCTACAAGGGTAAGACCTACATATCTGGTATGCAACTAGATTGCATCTAGATCTTGCCTAACCTAATGACGTGTCATGAGGTGTTGTCATGGTCTATGAAGGATGTAAAATAGTGTTTTAAAATTATAAATTTTTATTAATCATGAATATGATGTGGATAACACATGAAAATAGTTTTTAATATTAGTTTCAAGACATAATGTGGTTTACAGGTCAAGGTCTAAGTAAGAAAAGAGAGAGATGGTGGCCAAATGAGGTATGAGTTTTAGATTTTAAGATAAGAATGGAAAAATTAGTATTATCAGAGCTATGTCATGTTTTTTTAAATATTTTTACCAATTTTTGGGTCAAATTTTGAAGGTTAAGGAAAGAAAAAGTGCATTAAGGTCTCTTGATTGCACAAAATGGAGGGTTCTCAACCCAATAATAAATTTCAACTATTCATTGGAATGTTTAAACTCTACATGATAACCTAATATATTCATGTAATATGGGTAAGGTTCCTATCTCAAATTTACAAGCATTGTTTTACGTAATTAGGGGCTAAGTTTTATGAATGATCATTAAGACTAGAAGATGATCTAATCCCTCAAAGAACCCTAATAGTGACTTGATATGAAAGATCTTGTTCTAAAGTGATAAAAATGGTTTGGAATGGATATTTAAGTTATTTTAAGTTTTATTAAACTCTCCTACGAACCTCCAAGTGTGATTGTTTTTTTAGGTGAGTGAGTGGAACCTATAAGAAAGACCTTATTTCTCAAAGATTTATTGTAGCAATCAGAGTTGAAAAATTTAAAGTTTATAAATGGATGAAGGTTGAATCATGGGACTTGTATATTATGTCCATAGTGATTTATAATTATATTATATCCCTTATGGATTATAAATTTCTCTTACAAGTTGACCAATTGCTAATAGGCTTGATGATGTAAAGAGTGAGAAACCCACGTAGAAGTGAAAAGGTGATTAGGGATGTATTATCATCGATTAGTGATGATTCCAATTGCATGTATATGTTTTTAAATTCCTATAATATAAGTTAATATTGTATATATGTTTTTGAGGTCATTTATATGATTAAAAAATTTCTAATATGTTGACATGTCTAATGAAAATGAGATAGTGAAAGTGAAAGTGTAAGGTTGTGAGATTGGTCTGCAAGACCAATATTTCCATATGACAATGTTATATATATATATATATATATATATATATATATATATATATATATATATATATATATATATATATATATATATATATATATATATATATATATATATATATATATATATATATATATATATATATATTTCATAATATCATCCATATGAATTTTAAGTCTCTAAAAGTGTCTACACATGTGTTGAATGTAAACATCACCATGACTGTGTTTGAAGGTAAACTCACAAATCTAGGTAAGCAAGTTACAGTGATGAGTTGGAGGATATTTTCCTTGAAATAAAGAATAAAATGAATATTGTGTTTTTTTTAGTAAATTAATTTCCTATCCATGATTTTAAAAATCATTTAATTCATTTAAATTTATTGAAATTATAAATCCAAAATGGGTAAACTAGTTTAGATTTGACTATGTATACCAAAGATAAAAGATTAGTTTACAAGACCAATATTTGGAATTATACCTTATAATATTTTTCATTGATATTTATCTATATATTTATATAAAAAAAATCTTGAAGGTGTCATAGGTCATATAAATTATTCTTTCAGTTGTTGAAGCTCAAGTTTACATGATTGTGTTTTGAGGCTAGTTGGCAGTTCTGAGTGGGCTACTTACAGAGAGGGGTTTTAGTTCTTTTTCCCTTAGTTGTAAAGTAAAAAACATATGGTGATGACCCTAAGTTCATGTATCCTATGCATATTTTTTTTTCCTTTATTTTTTTCCAAACATATGTTGTTACTTCAATTATTCAAGATGGACTTTCTCAGTATACACAGGCCTAATATTAGCAATATTGATGATGTGCTTCAAGTAGTGGTTTGAGATAAAAAGTTTGATGGAAAAGATATGAGTATATATAGGGTATATTTTAATTTAATATAATTTTTTCCTACCATTTAAAGTGTTTTAGGGTGTTCCAAATAATATAAAGTGTAATGTGTCCTAGAACAAACCTAATGGGATTAGGTCTCTATGAGACATAAAGATGAGATAAGGACTAATTGAGATATGTCAAACCTAAAGGGAAAAAATCACATTTCATCCATTTATATTATATTTCATAATATCCATTACATATTTTAACTAAGAGGTTAAGTGTGTTTGTCCAACTAAGAAGGATATGAAAAAGTTACTTGAATAAATACTAGGCAATCTTAGTCCTATTAAAGAGTGTAGAGTATAAGTGAATAAGATAACATATTGGTGATAAAAATAAGGTATTATAGAGTATAATATTATCATAAATTATCAATTATTAATATTTAATATATTTTATGCATATGAGCATCAATTTCATATGACCTAATCAAGTTAAGAAAAGGGCTAATTGAGTGAAGAAGGCTAAAGACTAGTTTTGAGAGGGATAGAAGTGTGTAAAGAGATGAGGAAGGATATCATCATATTTTGTATGATTAATAATTTATTTTAAATGTTATTGAGTTATGTATGTGGTTGAGTTTGTACTAAGTCATCTAGAGTTTGGTGCCTTTTTGTAGGTGGGTGCTTACTAAAGCCTAATTGAGTTAGAACTTAGCTAGTTGGGGTTGGTATTCCATGTGAAGTTGGTGCTTCACTAAAGTTGATTTTTGTCTTATATTTATGTATTAATTTTTCATATATTAGTTTTTTTTCATCCCTTTGATCATTTACCACACATATGTTGTGTTATCTTGTGTTTTTATGTTTCATACTTGTATAATTGATTACTTATGCCTTGTTTGATCCACATGCTTGAATGAATGTTAATGATTACTGAAATGTAATTGAAATTTTGATTTTTAATATTTATTCAGCCCCATATTAGTGATTTTTCTTCCAAATTTTGGTATTAGAGCATTGTCTTTTGAAGCAGGTCTAAAAACATAAAGGATATCCTAGAATCAAGGATGGCTAGTCAGTAAACTCAAGGTGGTTTCTCTACAAATAAGGATCCATTATTCAATGGACCTAATTATTCATTTTAAAATTTAAATATTAATATATAGTTAATGTCTCAATATCATGATATGTATCAGTCAGTTTTGGATGATTATAGTGTTCCTCCTATACCACCACCTGATGCAGCAAGTAAGAAAGCTAGTAAAAATAGCTCCAAAGTAATGAATGCCACTCTTTGTCACCTATCAAAGGTAGATATTATGAAATTAATGCAATATGAATTAGATAAATAAATATGAGACAAATTTATGACTATTTATGAAGGATACACCAAGGTAAATATGGCCAAGTTACAGACCCACCAAAGATAGTTTGAAAGCTTGAAGATGAATGAAGAAACCATTACATCTTACCTATTAAGGGTTGATGAAGTTTCAATGTCATTAGAGTATTAGGAGAAGAAGTGAAATAATCTACTATTGTTCAAAAAAAATTGAGATCACTAACTCCCAAGTTTCACTCTAAGGTGTATGTAGTAGAATAAATGCAAGATTTGGACAAGCTAGAGATGGATGGGCTTATGGCATATTGACTACCTATGAGATGAGAAAAAATTAAGGAAGACCTTATTAGAAGGAATCGACTTTTAAATTTGAGAAAAAAACAAAATCCAATAAGGTCAAGCATGATTAATATTATGATGTTGATGATGATCAACTAATAACCATGTTTGTAAGAAAATTAAAGTTTGGCTCAGATAAGAACAAGGGTAAGTTTCCCTTTAAATGTTTCAACTCTAGAAAGCTTGGTCACTTTGCATCCAATTTTCCTAACAAGGATAAGACTAAACATGAATAAAATAATTAACATCATGGGGATGACAAGAAGGCCTACAAGCCTAACAAAAATAAGGAGTTCAGGAAGTATGAAGGTAAGAAAGGAACTTTCAAGAACAAGAGGATATTCTATACTAAAAAAGATAACTCTTCTTATGTAAGTGACTCAAGTGCATCTGATAGTGATGATGGTAGTAATAAACTTGAACTTGACAATAATGAAACCTTGTTCATGGCCATATAATTAGATAATGAGGGTTGCTCAAATGGGAAAGGCCTTATGGTTAATATAGAATCAGATGAAGAAGAAGTGAAGTGGACCTTGAGGTAGAATTAGTAAGTGTCCTAGAAGAAGTAAAGTTCCAAACGAGAAATAATCACAAACTAATATCATTATTTAAGTACTATCATTATTAGATTGGCTTGTTTGAGGAGAGACTGAGTAACACATCCAAGGAGTATGATGAGATCATCAACCAAATTTAAGCACAAATGGGGATAGTCAATACAAGCCTAAAAGATAAAGAGGAATAATACATCAGGTATGAAACTAAAGTGGAATACTTGAAATCTAAGTTAAATCAAGTATCTAGCAAGGTGAAGACCTTTGTGAAATTTGAAAATATCATTGAGGCTTTAGATGATATCTTGAGTAGTCAAAAGTCTACAAGTGACAAGTATTGGTTTCAAAGAAGACCAAAAGGAGGCACCTCAAATTAAGGATAAGAATGTTGAAGATAATAATATCAACATGAAAATACTTATAAAACAACCAAATGTTATAAGGTATGCTAATTCATTCAATGGTTACTATTCTATGTGCAGTTAATTTGGTCATAGAGCAAGAGAGTGTAGAAGACCCTCCAAGAATGAGTACTAATGGAACTATGGAAGGAGTCACAATTCAAATCATTCAAGAGGTATGTATAAGGTGGTTTTCTACAATTTTCATAAGGTATGATGCATTTAAATATTATGTCATAATATAGTTATCAGGTCATCAAGTTAAAATAGGAAGTTTGAAACTCCTAAAGTATAAGAAAAAAGGTAAATAAATGTATGGAAACCAAAGATAATGAAGATGAGTCATGATCAGTCTACAAGATCAAGTGAAATACTTTATGTCATATAGAATGCTTCATATGTGAAATCAAGTCAGGAATGCCTATTGTTAGCCCACATTAATGATCAAATTATTGATGAAGAGATCAAGCCTATAATGCCAATCAAGCCCAAAAAGATATTAAAGGACATTCAGTCTTGTGAGATCATGGAGATCTAGGAATCTCTTGAAATGGTGTTGTTTTAATGACCTATGGAAATGGGTGAATTCATTAGGATTCATGAAGACACTCTTTAATTAGTAGAAGCATGGTGGATGCTTAGTTTGAGGGGGAGCTATCTATGTTCTTGACTGAGCTTGATCTATGTTGAGAAGTGGTCTTGTAATCTAAGTTAATTTGAATAAGGTATGCATGGAGTAAGGGGGAACATGTTACCTTAATGATTCATTTTCTATGTGTTGATATATTATAGTAATAAGGTATGGTTCCATATGGTAGTCTATATAGGACCCTTTATCACTAATGTCAAAGGGGGAAAAAGTCTAAGAAGGGAGATTGACCAAACGAGGGGAGATGAGAGTGATTATTTTGAATAATGATTTTCCATCAATGACAAAGGGGGAGTTTGTTGAGAAGTGTTTTCATTGATGTTAAGGTCAAGGTTGATATCATTAATGTCAAGGTTAAGGTTGATGTCATTGATGTCAAGGTGCATATGGTAAAGATGCATGGTGATGGGTTTCTGAGATATGAACCATGTAAAATAAGAGAATTTTAAGGAAACCTAATGATTTATATGAGTTTGATGTCAAGATTCAATTTAAGGTAAGCATGTTTTGAGTATTAGTCCTTAAGTACAAGGTGCCTTGATAAGTCTACTCATAACAAGAATAGTCATATCATGAACATGCACATGATAAGCATAAAGAGGTATGTAAAGAGGTATGATATTTTATAATAAACATGAAAGGAATGTGATCAATGTGTAGAATCATAAATTAGTGTTTTCAAGGTTAGTTTTTAAGCTTCAAGAGCTTGAGAAGCCTAGTCATGACATTGGACATTACAGGAAAAGATCTTGTGAGAAGGTATGAGCTTGGTGGTCTAGTGAGATGGATGCATAAATTAATAATATGTCATATAATTTTGTTTGATAATGTATATGAGGCATTGTATCACTCATGAGAGTCTCAGAGTGAGCCTATAGGTGTAGGACCTATAAACTTGGTATGCGACTAGATCACCTCTAGATCATACCTGACTAAATGAGGTGTTATGAGGAGATGTAATGGTCTATTAAGGATGTAAAAAAGTTTTTGAGCATGATAAATTTTTATTAATCATTTATATTAGGTGGAAAGCACATGAAAATTGTCTTGAAGGTCAGTTTCAAGACCCAATGTGGTTTATAGGTAAGGTCTAAGTAAGCAAAGAGAGAGATAGTGGCCAAATGAGGTATGAGTTTCAAATTTAAAGATAAGAATGGACAAATTAGAATTTTTAGAGGTATGTCATGTTGTTTCAAATATTTTTACCAAGTTTCAAGTTAAATTTTGAAGGTTAAGGTAAGAAAAAGTGCTTTAAGGTCTCTCGAGTACATAGAATGGAGGGTTCTCAACCTGAGAAGAAACTTCAAGTGTTCATTGGCATGTTTAACCTCTACATGATAACCTAATATATTCATGGTATATTTTTAAGGTTCTTATCTCAAATTTTCAATCATTATTTTTTAGAATGAGGGGCTAAGCTTTATGAATGATCGTTAAGACTAGAAGATGGCGTAAACCCTCAAAGAACCCTAATAATGCCTTGATATGAAATATATTATTCTAAAGTGATAAAAATTGTTTGTAATGGATATTTAAGTGATTTTATTTTGTATACAACTCTTTTAGGCACCTCCAAGTATGATTGGTTTTTTAGGTGACTGAGTGGAACCTACAAGAAAGACCTTATTTCTTAGAGATTTATTGTAGAAGTTAGATTTGACCAAGTCAAAGTTTATAAATGGATGAAGGTTGAAGCTTGAGACTTTTATCTTATTTCAATTGTAGTTTTTTTATCATATTATATCCCTTATGGGTGTTAAACTAGTCTTACAACTTGACCAGTCACTAATAGGCCTGATGATGCGAATAGTGAGAAACCTAGGCAAAAGTGAGAAGGTGATTAGGGATGTATTGTCATGGATTAGGGATGATTAAAATTGCATGGATATGTTTTAAAATACCTATAATATATTTTCATATTGGATATGTGTTTTTTAGGTCATTGGATATGATGAATATATTGTTCATAAGTTAAGCTATCTAGTGCAGATGAGATAGTGAAGATGTAAGGTTGTGAGATTGGTCTATATATATATATATATATATATATATATATATATATATATATATATATATATATATATATATATATATATTATTATAATGATCTCATAAGACAATACACATGAATTTTAAGTCTTTAAAATTGTCTACACAGGTGTTGAAGGTCATTATCACCATGACTATGTTTGAAATTAAACTGGCAGATCTAGGTAACCAAGTTGTAATGATGAGTTGGAGGATATTTTCCCTTATATAAATCATATAATTCATATTATTTTTTTTATTAAATTAATATCCTATACATTCCTTACATAATATTTTAATTCAATTAAAATGATTGAAATGTTAAAGCTAGAATGGGTTGACTAGTTCAAATTTGACTATGTATACTGAAGATAAAAGATTAGTCTACAAGACTAATATTTTGAATTAGAACTTATGATATTTTTACTTTATAATTATTTATATATGTAAAATAATATATTTAAGGTATAAAATTTCATATAAATTTTTCTTTTAGGTGTTGAATATCAAGTTTCCATGACTGTATTTTGAGGCTAGTTGGCAGTTTTGAGTGGGCAACTTGTAGATAAGGCTTTGAGTAATTTTACCCTGAGATGTGAAGTAAAAAACATATGGTGATGACCCTAATTTCATGTAACTTTTGTATATATGAATTTTTTCCTTTATTTTTTGGAAAAATTATGTTTTTACTTCAGTTTCTCAAGATAGACTTTCTAAGTATACATAGACCTAATATGAACAATATTGATGGTGTGCTTCAAGTAGTGGTTTGAGATAAAAATTGTTATGGAAAAAATATGAGCCTATCAAGGGTATATTTTAATTTAATAGTATGTTTTACTTCCATTTTAATTTTTTTAATGTATTCTGATGAATATAAAGTGTAACATGTCCTAGAACAGACCTAATAAGATGAGATAAGGCCTAATTGAGATATGTCAGACCTAAAGGGAACCAAATCACATTTTATCCATGTATATGATATTTAATAAGATAAAATACATAGACAAAATAATAGTTTAAGGGTGTTTTTCTAACTAATAAGGATATGAACAAGTGACTTGTATAAATACTAGGCATTTTTAGGCCTATTGAAGAGTGTAGAGTGTAAGCGAATAAGACAACATATTGGTGAGAAAAATAAGGTCTTATAAACCATAATAAGAGAATATACTATTATTTATGAATATTTTTCATAGTTTCATCATATGAGGATCAAGTCATATGACCTAATCAAGTCAAGAAGAGGGTTAGTTGAGCATAGAAAGTTAGAGACTAGTTTTGAGAGGGATAGAAGTGTGTTAAGAGTTGAGGAAGGAAATAATTATATATTGTATGATTAGAAAGGTATTATTAATTTTATAAATTTTTCATGTGGTTTATTTTGTGCTAATTCATCTAGGGGTTAGGTTCCACCTTGCAAATGTGTGTTTGTTAAAGCCTAGTTGAGTTGGTATTTAGCTATTTGGGGGTGGTGCTCCATGTGAAGTTGGTGCTTCACTAAAGTTGATGTTTTTATTATATGAATATATTAAATTTTAATATATTAGTTTTTTTTCATCCCTTTGATGGTTTCTCATACATATGTTATGTTATCTTGTGTTCTTATGTTTCATACTTGTATAGTTGATTGCTTATGCATTGTTTGATCCACATGCTTGAATGAATGTTCATAAAAAAAAATTTGGAATTGAAATAAAGGTTTTTGAAGAGTGATTCAACCCTCCTCTCATTAATTTTACTTCCAACATCTATACCCACTTTTAGGATCGATGATGATCCCTTGTATGATTGATATTGATTAACTAATTGATATTAATTCTAAGACAATCAGCATTGATCTCTGTGTTTTTATTTCTATATAAAACTTGGGACTAGTTTAGAAATCCTAAGTGATACTAATTTTTTATTTCTAAGTCTTAAAATAATGTATTACTATTTTCAGATGAACTTTCTTGGAATTATACATGATGTGGTTTCAATCCATGACTTACCTATATTTCCCCACCCATTATTTGCCGATCAAAATGACATCTCCTTTGAGTTAGAAATTTGTGCGATCATTTTTACCCCAACTCTAGAAGCAATGACTGAGCAACTATAAGTAATTCAAGAACAAGAATACTTAGCTATAGTGTATTATAATTAATGCCTTTGATAGTATCTATGTAGTAGATTGATTTATTTCATTTTAGGATCATATCTTATCACATGCTTTATCATAATTTTTACCATTATATTATCCAATTAATTACATAAAATAGTGGATTGAAATCCCTCTAATGAAATGTACCACTTCCTAAAATTCATATTGCATCAGGCAGTCCACTCTTTTATCATATTAAGCTTATCTTGTCTAAGTTGTCTCTTTTGTGTAGGTAGTCCTTCCTAGCCAAAAAATAATTTTCTATTATGTTTGATCAATGATGTGCATTCCCCATCATATTTATTCCTCTTTGAACCCTATATCATTTCTATTTTTAGTAAGTTAATTTTATTAAATAAAAATTAACCAAAAAATACTAAAAAAATTTAACATGCCTAGTGGGACCCTGAAGGTCTCATTGTTCTTGTTATTTTGATTGTGAAATCATTCATTAGTTGAATTTTCATGATTGTTTTATTTCATTAAAAAATAAAAACATATATAACTCTTAATTTCACATAGATTAAAAATAATTGCATTTAATCCTTTGCTTGCGTAGATAATTCACATAGATTAAATCTAGGTGGATTAATATATTTTAATAATCACACTTTTTCATGCATGACCAAAACCACACAATATTATAACAAGTATTAAAAAAAATTCCTACCTAAGGTGGACCCACTTGGATTTCATCACCAAGGGGGAAAATGACTCAATGTACCGGTAGAGTATAAAAATTTTGGTAAGAAGTATAAGGGCTAAACACCTGACATCCTTATCATTATGATTTTTGAAGTGGGAGGTAGGTCCAAATACCAAGCCATGTACTTCCTTCTAATATGGAATCAGGCCTCAACATACCTTTGTGTATATAGAGGTTCCCATCCTTAAACAAAACTCAAAACCATCTTTATATTACAATTTCTTAGTATCTCATTAACCATTTTTCCCATCACATTTTAAATTTAGTTTATTAAAAAGTTAAAATATTTTAAGTACATTTAGTAGTGTGTGTATTTGTTTTCACTAAAATGAGATAATTAAAATAATATTGTGTCTTTGCATTTCACTATTTATTTTTGTTTTTATTTCTTCATGGTTTTGACATGATAGTAGTCACTAAAATAAACTAAATCTCCAACCTAATCCTTGTCCATGGAGATCACCCTGAGTCCTCCCACCTCTCCTAAATCCATGTGGGAAGGCATTCCCCAGTTTTATACATATGGAGACATAGAATTTGTTAGTATATTGGATAGTAATATAATTTCCTTTAATCATTATCTTAGCACTCAAGACATACATATTCTAGTTTCCCCTCATACCCAATCTTCCAAGAATGTTTTTGGCATGCCCCTAAAGAGACTTTAATGGCTTACTACAACTATGGTTTCTTCTTTCAACAATCCTCTTCCAATGGGTTTTGATACCAATGTATCATCACCCTTGAATAATCCTTCCCCATTATTTTCTATCAATCCATCTCTAACAATAACCCAATCCAAAAACATTACTACACCTCAACTTACACATACTCTATCACCCACTAATTCACCCCAAAACTTAGTAATTTTCATCCCTATAACTATCTCATGCATCCAAACTAGTATAGCTTTAAATCCTCAAACCCAACATTTACGATAGGTTCCCCTAAGTCAATTTCTTTAAAATTACATCCCATTGATTACTCAATACATATCTCCCTCATAAACCATTGGATCCAATTACCTTCACTCATCCCCATAGAAAAACATACCCTTTCAAGTCCCACAGTATGTGGTTGCATCCCAACATATCATAACCACTTTTTTTGTTTATCCCTTGTCCCGACCATTTTTTACACCTTTCCCCACCTATCAACACCAAAAACAAACTATCGTAGGGGATATTTATTAATATAATACCCAGCCTGACATTAACATCCTTATGAATAGGATGGCAAATTTAGAAGCCTCTACCTTTGGGAAGAAAAATATGCTCATATATGAGCAAATTTGTAATGAACCCATTAATCGAACCATCCCTATTAGGCCATAACCCTCACAATGGGAACTTCTAAAATTTAGGAAATTTTAAAATAAGGAATATCCTTAGAAACACATTAGAGCATTTAGACACACTTATTATCTCATATCTCATAATGATGCTCTCCTTCTAAGGATGTTTTCCATGTCATTAGTTAGACCAACCTTAGACTGGTACAGCGTTATCCCTCATCATTCCTTGTTCTCTTTTGGGAAACTAGCCCAAATTTTTTATAACACTTTTCCATTAACATTATACAAAAAATTTACCATAACCAACATCTATTCCATTAGACAATTTGATGATGAATCCATTATCGATTTCATAGCCAGAGGGTGAAGTCTTATCAATAAAATTACTTTCTCCCCTCCTCAACTAGAATTAATTGAATTGGTTTCAAGATCATGTGATAAATATATATCATCAATATTATGAGTGTAAGCATTTTATACTTTTTATGAAGCCCTTTCCATGGCTCATAAATTATAAATCTGAACCTTAGAGGAAGGAAAGGTAAATTTATGTAATAAAAACTTCAAGCTTGATTATTCTAAAGGGACTAACAATGTAAAAACTAAAGGTACACCAAATTTTTATATCTTAAAATTGGCACCTCCATAGACAAAGAACCAATCCAAATCTTTTACCTCCCAAATGCAACCAAAAAAAGTTTTTACATGGTTTCTTCCTTAGTAATACACACCCTTAAGGGAGTTTTATGCTTTCATTTTAGATAAGCTATTAAAATATTCTATTATCAAACTTCCTCTCGTTATAGCCCTTGATGATTCTCACCCCAAGCCTAGTTGCTACAAAGAAAATAACTTCTACAATTATCATCATATACTTGGTCATGATGTCAATAGGTGTTGGTACTTGATTTAATAGTTTTAGTAATATTGGTGTAATATTATTAATTCAGTTAAAGGTCTAGAATATGAAATCATTAAATAAATATGCAATAACTAAGCTACTAATTTTTTTAAATTAGATTGTAATTATGACCTTTCTAAAAATAGTAATAAGAGATGGAAAATAAGACTTAGCTAAAAATTAACTGATACGACTGAGATAGGGTTTGATATTCACTGTGCAAGACTGAGACACTATCATAAAATAATATCTGACCTTCATTTTATGATTGGAAAAGATCACCAAAAGTGGACAAGAGTGGTACTATCACTGTAGTCTACCTCTACCACTATTGTCCTAAGAATTTAAGCTTTTTGGGTTCTATTCACCAGGTTTGTGTGACCCTATTTATGAAGTTTTTATAGCTATAAGTTTGCATAGCATCATATATAGAAAATTTTCTCTTCAAACCCTATAATCCATTATGATTTGACCAATTTTTAAAAATAAATGGGGTTAGTTTGTGTAATATTCACTGAAAATGTATCCACACCCCTTGTATGGGCACGTTACCTACTTACCAATTCTCTAAAGAGGGAGAAAGCCATATGTAGTTCTCCCACTTGATGTGCTTTATGTAATTGAGTGTATGAATATGTAAAATGTTAAAATAGATCTGATTTAGGTGTTTATGGACTGATATAAGGATCTAAATAAGCTTGTAAGTGTATTGGTTGGTTGTATGCAAAGAATAGGGAAGATTTCTTAAGTAATCTTACTTGTATTCTTACTTACTTAGTGATATTTTCCAACCCTTTCCATATGATATTTGAATGGGATTTTATAGGGATATATTTTTGATGGGTTAAATGTACTTATGTTAGGTTGACAAGGATAAAGGTGGGGAATCAGAAGAAACTGACTGTTGGGGCCAAAAATACACTTGGATAAGAGCACCAAAAGTAGATAGGAGTGGCACTACTAATATATTCTAAGTGTGGTGCTATTTTCTTGAGTTTAATAGGCATGAGGGATGGATTATTCATGGAAAAAATGGTTTGGCTCAATTGGGATCAAGTCTAGAAGGCTATGGATGACTAGGAATCAGTGAAAGGATGCCTATGAGGGTCATGAGAGCAAGCAAGATGGACCTAAGGGTTGGGTGTCATTATCCATTCTCAAGTTACTAATTTTCACATTTTATATTAATACATTTTCCCCCATTTATTCTAGTGAGGAAACAAAGTAAAATACTAGGATAAAAGAAAAATAGATAGTGTACTTGAACTTACTTGTAAAAGTGAAGCTCATGAAACTATGTGATGTTGGGACTGTATAGAGAGAGCATGTTGTGAAGTGAAAATATGCAAGATAAAATAAAGAGTAGATTAGTTCTTAATAGATACACTATATCTAAAATAATAATATATAAAGTTAGGTAAGAAAGAGAGGAAGAGAAAAGAATGAAAACACCTCACTAAATATGTGGACCAAGAAAAAACCTATTTTGATGTTGAGTGATGCTAAGTAATATGGATTAATGTTGGATTTGTGTTGTACCAAGATTAATATCATGAATGGAGTTGAGTACTCAATTCCATATAAGTGGGTCAAGAATGAAAAGGTTATCCCTTTAGCTACATCATCACCTACTAAGTGAAGTTAGGTTATCATGCATGTATTAATTGGTATCTACACTATGTGTTCAATCCCTCTGAGTAGGTGGCTCAAGAATACAAAGGCTATCTATTCCTTTGGATCCATCATTTCCCCATGAAGTGAAGTTATGAAATGATATCAGTATGAAATGTGTTTCAAATGAGATGGCTCCTACATCCCATGAATGCTTTGTAATATGACAATGTTGGCATGGAGAGTTGAATATATACTATAAACTGGGCCACTCTTGGCCACTCCAAAAATGGTGCACTGGTATTATATGAAATCCATTTTAAAATGTGTAGGTTAGGCTTGTATGAAATCCACTCCAAAATTATGTGAACCACCTACAGCTGGAATAAAGCACATAACTACTGAGAATACCTAGGTAATGTTAAACTTAGAAAGAAAAGAAAACAAATGTGCTATGCACATTACTCCTAATCACTGGTGTCTAAAACATGGATTCTAATATATTTATTATACTAACTATCATATCTGAAACTAGAATTGAGAGTCATCATGTTGCACGTGATGCCCCCTATATCTATATTTTTTGAGCAAAAGTGTACTAAAAATTATTGATTTTGAACTGGTCTAACTATGAAAAACTATAGTTGAACCTACTTTTCTACCTACTTCTATAAATTCTAGTTTTTTTATTGTTTAGATAGGAGCACTAACAATAGATATTAATGGCATCAATGTTGTAGACCAATCTTGGTACTTTTGTCCTAAGCTAAATCTGATGATTGTTTTATCATTTTCACTATCTATTTTGACTAGTTTGATGTCTAGTTGTTGTTCTGAATGTTTTAAAAGTTAGATTTTTTATATTTAGGATCTATGATCTCTATGAAAAAACCCCTATTTATTTATCCCTCTTTTTAGGGTAGGAATGAAGACCCTGCAATCACTACCCTGAGAAGAAAGAGCCTTGCAAGTGTGTTATGTTGTAAAGATACATGATATAGTAATGATAATTGTTAAGATATCTCAAGTTATAGCATGGTTTGTATTGAGATGTTGTTAAATCAATAGGGGTATGCATAAATAGATAAAACAATATAATAGCATGTAAAAAGTATTGAACTAGAACTGGAACTAGAAGTTTGGGTAGTTTTTAGTTGTCAATGAGGGATGGAGCATGATGTCCATCATGGCATACAAGAAAGCAAGAGAATGCATGATTAACATCATGGCATTACAAACAATGGATAATAAATAAGCAATCAAGCATACAATACAATAATCAAGAAGCATACAAGACTAGCTAAGGGGCCAAGCAAACAAAGGACATGGGCACATCTCACTCAAATTGGAAAGCAATCATACAAGGCATGTTCAAATTCCATATACACATACAATTGAAATAATCAAGGGTTGGCATAAGGGACACAATCACATTACAAAATACAATCAAAGGAAATTGGAAAATGTCTTAATGCATACACATGAATATAAGCAAAGGACATTGGTAAATGTCCTAAGGCACATACAAAAAACAAACAAGAACTAGAAAATGTAATCACATCAAGCTATGCTAAGCAATAAAGTAAAGCATGTAATAACTAAAAATACAATCACATCTAACTAATAAAAGTAAGAGGGAAATTATGCAAGACATGTTAGTAAAAAACTAGGTATATGCTAAGAAATACACAAGTGCTATATACTAGTGAGTGTCGGTAAATTAATTTGTGTAAGCTAGTAAGTAATGTACATCAACATGATAACTAGAGTGTGTGGTGTAGGAATGACATAACTTGGATGGTGTAGTCATGTAGAATATGCCCCTATTGGGTATGTATATTGATGTGTGTCTCAAATATAGAAATAGGATACCCCCTCAATGGGTAGAGTAAAGCAATCAAGGATTTGGATGTCATTGTACACACCCAAAGGAGATCAAGTGAAACATGGTAATGTAGATAAATAAATAAATAATAGCATAGAATAAAAAATGTAAGTTTAGCATAGCATTCAAAATTTAAATCATTAATAATGCATACCATTGAAATTTTTTTGGTGTTTTGACATATTTGAATATTTTTGTATTTTTTGAAATGTTATATTGTTTTTGGATTCTTGATATGTTTGATTTATGTACAATCAAGCATAAAAGAGACTAGATATAAGAATTTGAAGAGAATCTATGTACAAGTAAATTGGGAAGGGATGATACTAAACTATGAGGATCAAGGGAGACCCCCTCTCATGGTGTCTTGTATCAAGGAGAGGAATCATGCATGATCCTAAAGCATGATGGAAGTGTTGAGACTATGTCTCTGAAAGTTGTATATGTTGTAAATGCTCTAAAATATCTAAAGTATAAATTTACTATGGGGTCCGCTTATAACTCTAAGAAGTGGATGAAACTATAGGGCTCTTAAGGACCCATTCGGTAGTAGTAAAATCTCTCTAAACATGTGCTCTATGAGTAGATGCATGAGATCTCAATGATATTTTCATGGGTGTAAACATTGTAACTAGAATTTGTATAGAATCCTAAAGTTGTGTAGGTGTATAAACCCTCTGTGCTATTGATGGATTCCTCAACTATGTCTAAATAAAAAAATTTAGGAGGAACTATAACTAGTGGATAAACTAGAAGTAGAAGGAATACTAAAACTGGTGGCAAGACTAAAATTGGTGACTATAGAGTAGTAGATGGCTCTGAAGTGGAGAGTGGTAACTCATATATAAATCCACCAACTATAACAACCTAATTAGCATGAATGAATTTTGTGCATCTATAAATTATAAAAGTTACTCTTCAAAGTTTTTGAAACTAAGGTCGATCAAGTAGCATATCAAAAACTCCTACACTATGAACTATAGTGAATGGTGTGGTTATGTGTTTTGGACCAACTTGTAGAAGAAGTACAATCTCACCTAATGAACTCTATATGTGCCCACTAAATCCACTAATAACTATGTCTATTGAGGTAATATCCTACTCTAAATATCCCAAATTTTGTAATAATATCATAGTGCACATGTTCACGCTAGATCCATTATCTATGAGAACACTATGAATAGGATGATTATGAACATATGCTCTAATAAAGAGTGCATTATAATCTTAATCATCCTTAATTATCTCCTACTTTAGTAAGGAGATAGAAGGTCTAGCTAGAACTCTGGAATTGCATACACCAATCATGTTACTCAAAGGATGTAACTCAACTGAAGGTGCCTTGTATGTATCTAGTGGGGGATGTGCATGATATGCATGGTGAACCCCTAATGTATCCCCTGTCTCTTGTTTGGAATGTTGTGGAAAAGTATAAAAGAATATTTTCAATGTTTTATCCTATGTTTGCTTTTCCTGAGGAGTCTCAACTAAATTGCCATGATCAATATGATTTCCATATATCAAATCCTATATCTTGTGTCTCAAACTAATGCATATGTTTTTTGTATGGCCTAGTGTTCTATGAAACTCACAAAATTCATGTTGATCATATCCCTATGGAAGAGGATTTTTAGGGTCAACTTCCCAAATAAGAGGGAGAGATATGATGTTACATTCTAATAGTTACTGTAAAACTCTATTTGGAAAAAAAATTAGATTGGTAAAGATTCACCGAGGAGGTGCTGATAAAACCACTCATTGAGGGGGTTCGAAAGTTGTATTAACTATTAATTGATTTTGAATTTTACTATCATTGACCTTGCTTTGTATGGGACTTTGTTGTTACTCTTGTTTACTATTTTTGAGATACTTGTGTATTTGATTTTTCCCATTGAAATCAACTTGAATTCTCTTTCCTTTAGTGTGTGACACAATTTAGTAAAGGAAGAGAATCTTTTGAACATAATCAATTCATGCAAAGTTGGTAGAATACTTTGTTTGAAGAGATATTGTAACTCTTTATTGGCCATAGGTCTAGTCATCTTATCCAAGATAGTATTATATCGAAGAACATAATATGTGAGATGCTTATTTGACCTTTGTTTTTATTGTGCAACTTGGGCATATGAAACCTTATCACCAATGTTAATGTTGAAATGAGCTAACAGCATGTCAGCTAAAGGATTGAATGCATTGATCAACTGATTTAGTAGAGTATATAACCATTGTAAAGCATAATCCTTTAGGCTCTATGGAAATAGCTTGGTAATTATCTATTCATTTGGTACATAGTCCAAGCATGATGCATGAAAATCTCTCAAATGTGTCTCTAGATCACCCTTGCCATCATATAGAGTAAGCTTGGGTTGAATAAAACCTTATGGCAAGGGTGTATAAGTAATGTGGAATGTAAATGGTGTTTGTAGTAGAGAAAAAGAATCTAAATCTTGCATAGGTCTAAAGGCACCTTGTTCAAGATGTAGCACCTTGGATTGAAGAGATTTTATCTCTTACACAAGGGCTACCACATCAAGAGACAAAGATGTAATAGTTATAGCTGGTGGCATAGAGGTAGGTTGGGCTATTATAGGGGGTTGTTGAGACATAGTTACCCCCATATTGTCATTTTCAATTGGCTGATCTATGGTTTGGGAAGATTGACCATTGCTCACTCTTTTTCATTATTCATGTAGTATTTCAAGGATGTCATCTTACATGTTAGGGTGTTTAGTTAAGAGTTATTAAAGTTCCCTTTTATTGATTTCATCAAAATTGGTATATTGGGCCATTATTAAGATAAGAAAACAATATGAGATTTGATTGAATGTTTTGTAATAATTTGTAATAGACAAAGTGCTATAAAATGAAAGTATTAAATATAACAAATGTAAAGTCTTAAAAATATTTAACTAAAAATTGCATAAAAAGGATACAAAACTCACAAACATGTAAAGTAATACCTCAAGAAGCAATGGGATCTAGTATATCAACTAGGGTTTTGAAAAATATATGTTTTTTAAAATTACTATTGAATTTTGAAATTTGAAGTGAATTTTTGATTTTAATATGCTAGTAAAAAATCAAAAAAATATTGGAAAATTTGTGATTTAAAGAGACCTAGAAGATGTAACTAGGGTTTTGAAAAATAAATGTTTTTGAGAATTATTATTTAATTTTTAAATTTGAATGTATTTTCTAATTTAAATATGCTAGTAAAAATTTAGAAAATGATTGGAAAATTACTATGAAAATAATGGGACCTAGTATGAGCAACTAGGGTTTGAAAGAAATTATTTTAAAATTACTATGCAATTTTAAAATTTAATGAAAATTTATGATTTTATTATGTAAGGAAAAAATTATAAAAATATAGGAAAAATCAGTAGGAAATTTACCCTAGGTTTTCTAGAGTTTTTATGTGCAAATAAAGTAAGTTCCAAATGATTTAATAGTTTTGAGAATATTAGTGTATTATTTTTAATTTAGTTAAAGGTCTAGAATAGGAAATAAATAAATAAATATGTAATAATTAAGCTATTGATTTATGTAAATTATATTTAAATTTTGAACTTTATAAAAATAGTAATAAAAGTTTGAAAAGAAGACTTAGCTAGAAACTTACTAATACGACTAAGATAAGGTCTAATATTCACTATGTAGGATTGGGATATAGCCACAAATTGAGATCTAACCTTTGTTTTATAGTTTTACAAGAGCACCAAAAGTGGATAGGAGTGGTACTGGTATTGTAGTCCACCTCTACCATTATTGTCCTGATAATTTGAGATTTCTTGGTTTTGTTCACTAGGTCTGTGTGACGTTGTCTATGAAGTTTTAAAAGCTAAAAGTCTACAAAGCTCCCTATAGAGTAGATTCTCTCTTCAAACCCTATACTCCATTTTTCTTTAACTAATTTTTATAAAGATGGGGTTTAGTGTGTTTAAGATTCACTAAACATGTATCCACACCCCTTGTGTGGGCATGTTGCCTACATACCAATACTCTAAAGAGGTATCAAGCCATATGTAGTTCTCCCACTTGATGTGCTTTGTGTAATTGAGTGTATAAATATGAAAAATGATAAATTGGATCTTCTTGAGGTGGATAGAGATTGGTATAAGGATTTTAATAAGCTTGTAAGTGTATTAGTTGGTTGTATGCAGAGAATAGGGAAGATTTCTTGAGTAGTCTTGCTTACTTAGTGATATTTTCAAAGCCTTTCTAATGTTATTTAAATGGGATTTTATAGGTATATATTTGTCATGGGTTGAATGTACTAATATTAGTCCAACAAGGATAAATGTAGGGAATCATAATAAATTGACTATTGGGGCCAAAAATAAACTTGGACAAGAGCACTGAAAGTGGACAAAAGTTGCACTAGTGTTATAGTCAAAGTGTGGTGATATTTTCCTAAGATGATGGGGCCTATGGGGGTGGATTAGTCATGAAAAGTGGGTCTAACTCAACTAGGATCAAGTTTCCAAGGCTATAAATGACTGGGAATCAATGAAAATATGCCTATGAGGTTCATGAGTGCAAGCAAGAGGGACCTAAGGGTTGGGTGTCATTAACCATGCTCAAGTTACTAATTTTCACATTTTATATGACTACAGTACTTCAAAGGTCTAGTTCAAAACCTTATCAACCAAGGGGAATTAAAATTATACAATCATAATGACCCTCCTAATTAATCCATTGACATCTTTAGGCAATTATTCCTCAATCATCCTTCTACATCTATTTCAGTACATGAAAACTTAGGATGCACCTTAGATCATGATACCCATTTAATAAGCACAATCGATAATCAACTTCTACCTAAATAAGTTGGTAATACTTTTGAATCTCCCTCTTAAATAGTTAGGATCCTAGATCTCCTTATAGTAGATAGTTTTGAATCATCCAAACCGGCTAGATATATTCCTAATATTCACTCAGGTTTTTTGGATCTCATTATTTGCGATCCTCTTGAGGAAATGTAACCTAAGCATGTTCAAATAAATCAACTAAAAATAAAGAATGAGAAATCTATAAAAGAGGATACTTGTTTGGATATACCAAAATATACACATTCTACTCCTTTAATTATGATAGCTTACTGCCCCCTGAGATTTTTGCTCATTATGTTGACTAATTCTAAAACCAGCATCCCTTATATCTCAGGCTAAACCAAATCTTGTAAAAATAGAAAATAAGGGAAATGTTCTAGGAAGTGGAAACAAAAACCTTGACACATCACAAGGTAAATCCTTACAACATCCACCAATGAAAATTGAACTCCCTAAAGAGTGTATCCCTACTACTTGTGATCAAGCTTTAAAATGTAAAATGGTTCCACCACTAATTTGACCTAGAGCATCCATATTGGGACTCCCATCCTTATATGAGACCAAAATCCACCATTATGGAATCCTCTTCTAAAAATTATACACTAGTACAAAGGGAGCTTCCCACAATAATAATGCCAATACATAATCCATTAAATCCTTATTACCCTCAAATCTTTAGATTAAACTCTTATTTCAAGTATAAATTACCCTCTGTAGGAAATATTTGAATGATAAAGGCAATGAATCAAGACACAAAATCAAGAGTAGATCTCATGCCAATGTTTAAAAAGGTTGAAAAACCTAACCAATATCCATTATGGGGGTCTTACTCCAAGATTCTCAATTAACTCCTTCAAACCTCCCTTATCACACTACTACCTATAAAGCATGTTAACCCTCATACTCAAAAATTGGCATGGTATAGGGGAAACAAGAAATGTTTTTACTATTAAATAGTAAGACATGATACAAAAAGTTGTAGCATGATAAAAGATGTACTCCAAGATTTATTAGAAGAGGGTGATCTTTTACTAGAACAATTTGGTCATGATTATCCTCATAGTCAAACTACTAGAGTCATAACCACCTCATGAACTAGTACATTACCAAAAGGGTCATACCATGCTTCCAACGAAGATAGAACCTCTTATGAAACCTAGTATCAACCCCTTTTAAACCCTCTAGACTTATATGATTCTAAAAACACAATAAACCCACCATTATTTCAAATGGATGTAATACATATATCCACTTGATCCTAAACCCAAGGTCATAAAACCCAAAATCCAAATAAAGCCAAGGTGACTATTAAAAAATCTCCTACTTATTACATAGAAAATCTTACAATGCTTGTCCTAAACCCTAAATTTTTTATCCTATGGAAATCATAGAATAAAAATTCCTTAGAGTTGATATAGATATCGATTCTAAAAAAACTTCATGTTAAGAGGTCCTTATGCAAACTTATCCAAAATACTTCATAATATTATGAATATATGATAGAGGCATTACAAGCCACCTAGATATAATTAGATGAACCTTAGTCTCTATCAGCTTTATTAGATCCTTAGAGAAGTCATTGTCTATCAAGTTTCATGATTCCAAAATATCCCCAATACAACCTGATAACTAGGACCCACCATTATTTACCACAACCCAAGTTAATCAAACATGAATCAAAAGAGTTATGATTGATAATGTAAATAGTATAAATATTATCTCCTCACATGTTTTTAGTCAAATCTAATTGCTTAAAACTTTTGTGGCCCAATCTTCAGTCATCCTACAAGCATTTAATGACACTATTGCCCCCATATTAGGTATAGTTATCCTCCCTATCCAAGTAGGTATATGTACCCTCCTAGAGTTATTTTACATGATAGAGGGGTAAGTTCAATATAACATCTTACTAGGACATCCTTGGATACATGCTATGAGCTGCATTCCCTACACTTTGAATTAATGTCTTAAATTTGAACATGAAGGTAAGAGTCATGTTGTCCTAGTAGATCCACATCTGTTTAAGACTTACAACTTGAATTATTAGCCTAATGATGTCTTGATCCCCCTAAATAACTCAAGTCCATTATTTTTGGGGGAAACATCAACTATCTCTACTATACCTTCATCTCATATCCCTAATTTAAACTCTTTTTACTTGGTATTTCAATAGCTCTTTGTAGAGGAATATCAGTTGTTAATTCTTAGTATCTTATCAACCCCTCAAGAATATGGCTGTCATGACCAACAATGTACCTACCAACCCAACCTAGGAGACACTATCCCGTTTAGACCTCCTCACCTCCAAACACACTTAAGCTATGGAGGAATCAACCAATCCCCTTTATATAAGTAAATTCAAACACATACCAAACCATTCATATTTAAATTTTCCTCTCTCAACAAAAAAAACTTTGCATAAACCTATATGCAATGATGTGCTTCAAAAGGATTTAACCTAGGATGTTATGAACAAAGACCTCATGAGGTTATGATAAATGACCTTAGAAAACTACATGAGAAACATGTCCTTGGTTTCAATAAAATTCTTGAAGCTAACAATGATCATGTTTTGATGTCTCATATCCCTATAGATTTGGATGATGAAACTACCTCATCCCCTCTTGGTTCCCATATGGCAACCAATGAAACCATTTCCACCCCACCTAAATTTTTTTATTAACACCATTCACTTGGAACCACTAATTTATTGAATCAATGAAAAAACCATACACCTTCCTATAGCCTTTCCTAACCTAATAGATGACTATTCCTCCTTGATCTATGTAATGTAGTGTTAGGACAATGAATCCATTTTAGTATGTTTAGGGGTATGAGATTCATATCTCAAAAATATCATAGCATTTGAGTCTCTTAGTCTTTTAAATGAGGTAACAATTGATATTAACATAGGGATGTTTGTGGTCTCACAAAATATCAAAGTGAGCCAATCCTTAGATTATCAAGAACACCAAGATTTTTCAACATTCCTTGCTAATCATGTCCAAGCATTTGCTTGGTCTTATAATGATATGCCAAGAATTAACCTTGATATAGTCTTCCATAACATTGTTACCATTCTTAAAGCTAAACTAATAAAGTAAAAACTTCATAAGATGTATCCTCACATAGCACTTCTTCTCAAAGAAGAATTGCATCATTTTTTATCCATTAACTTTATCCACCCCATCAATTATCTTTAATGTGTATCTAACATATTACCTATCACAAAGCCCATAAGGGGACTATGCCTTTGTACCAACTTTTGCAATCTTAACATTGCTTATCCAAAAGATGATTTTTCCCTTTCTAATATTGACCAGATCATGAATCTCATTATAGGAAATGAAATTTTGTCACTCATATTTTTTGGTTATAATCAGATCCTTATCATCCCAAAATATCAACATAAAACCTCTTTTATTACTCCATGGGAAACTTTTGGTTATAGGGCCATGTATTTTGGTTTAAATAATGTAGTATCAACTTACCATCATGACATGACCTATATTTTCCATGATTTAATTCAAAAAATAATTGAAGATTATGTGGATGATATCCTTGGTAAATCTAGGTATCATAAAGATCACCTATCTATCCTTCAAAAAATCTTTGCTCGATTGATCAAATATTTGGTTCATCATAACCCCAAAAAGTATGTCTTTGGGGTTTTATCAGGTAATATTTTGGGTTTTATCATTTCCCTTAGGGTAATTGAGGTGGATCCTACTAAAATTAAAACTATTCTTGATATGTTGCTTCCCTCTAACCTCAAGTAACTTCATAGTTTACATGGGAAATTACAGTCCATTCACCACTTTATTTCATAATTATCAGATTGATGTCAACCATTTCATCACCTTATTAAGAAAGATACCGAATTTACATGGGATTAAAATTTTAAAGTATAATTTGATACTCTTAATAAGTATCTTTTATCTCCCCATGTCCTTATTTCACTAAGAGAGGATAAACCTTTTTACCTATATATCTTAGATATAGATCATGCTTTAAGTGCCATGTTTACTCATCAAGATGAGTAACATAGAGAGCAAGTATTTTATTGAATAATTCATACTTTTGTTGAGTATGAGACTCATTATGTGCATATTAAAAAACTATGTTTGGCCTTAGTATTCATGACTTTGACATTATTTACTTAATCAAAAGACGTATGTGATTACTAATATTGATCCTCTTAAATCCATGCATTTGAAACCCTATCAAAATCAATGAATGGTAAGATGGCTTATGCTTCTTTCCAAGTTTTATCTTGAGTTCCTTAACCATAAGTCAATTAAGGGGTATATCATTATTGATCAGTTAGCAAAGGCACCCCTTGCTAGTAATCTCCCATTTCACTGTGAATTTTCTAATAAATCTATAGCCTCCAAATCCCAAGGAGATCTCAAATATCAGATGATGTTATTATTTAATGGATCTAAATGTAAACATGGAAGGGAAACAAGGATCATTCTAATACCACTTAAAGGAATTCCCATACCCCTATATTTTAATCTTGATTTTGACTATACTAATAACATGGAAGAATATGAAGCCCTAATTATATATCTCTAAATAGCTTTGGCCTTAGGTTTAAAATCACTTTGTATTTTTTGAGATTCTTAGATGGTAATAAATTAAATAATTGGCATATATTAGTTTAAAAATAGCATCCTATAGAGGTATAAGATGTTATCAGAGTATTTATTATCCACCCTTAACCTCTATGTCATCCTGACCACTCCTCAATCAACTAACAAGTTTTTTGATACCATGGTTTCCTTGGCTTTCTTTATCCCATATTCCTCCCAGGAGTCTTAATTATTTATCCTTATTCACAAGGTCAATCAACATTATTATAAAAAAAATCTTCCTTCTATCCATATTATAGAATAAAACCATTTGGATCTATGGTACACATAGATATTTGACTATTTTTCTAAAGGTATCATTCTTTTAGATTTATCCAAAAATGTTAGGTATGTTTTTCAGTAGTGGAGTTCCCAGTATGTAGTACTAGGGGATATGATTTATAAGTGGGGTTTATATGTTATTCTTCTCCATTGTCTCTAGAATTATGAATCAAATCTCACAACCAATGAAAATTACAATGAAATATGTGGTGGTCATTTTAGTGGTTTAACTATCACCAAGAAGATTGTGTGACTAGGTTACTATTGGCCCATGATGAATTAGGACTATCATTAGTATTTCAAAAAATGCATGAAATTTCAACAACACACTAACTTATCCCATGTCCCTAGTCATGAATTACAAGTAGCCAAGGACTTTTGGCCTTTCTCCCAATGGGGTTTATACTTATAGGGTAGATTAATCCTAAATCTTCCCAACGATATAGCTTTATCATTACTATTACCAGATATTTCACTAAATGGGTGGAGGTTATACCCCTGATTTAGACAAAGGTAGATAAGATCATTGATTTCATTTATCATCATATCATATGTCATTTTGGTGTCCCACATAAACTCCTTATATATAATGGAAACCTTTTAAAAATAAGCAAGTCCAAAACTTGTGTGATTCCTTTAGCATTAAGTTGAGCTTCTCATTTCCATATTATCCACAAGACAATGGACAATCCAAAGCATCGAACAAAACTCTTGTCAAGATGTTAACCAAAATGGTCAATGAGGCTAGAAAATATTGGCATCTTCACATACATTTTACTTTATGGGCTTATTGAAATAGTATTTGAACACCTATAGGGGCTACCCCTTTTTATTTAGTCTATGGTACCAAATTAGTTCTCCCTTTAGAAGTCCAAATTCCTTCCATTTGGATCTCTCTTAAAGATATCATTTATGAAGAGGATTACCATCAAGAATGATTAGCATATCTAGAATCTTTAGATAAACCTCAAGACATAACTCTTGATCACCTTTATGTATATCAATAACTAATAAAACATTCATATAATCAACATTTAAAAGAATCAGAATTTAATATCAGTGACCTTTTCCTTAAAAAAAATCAACATGTCTCAAATATGAAAATAATTAAATGAATAAAGTTTGCTCTGAATTGGCTTGGACCCTATATTATCACTCATAAATAAGGATTTGGGGCATATTGTTTGGCCTCCTTTGATGGAAAACCATAATTTAAGCCTCTTAATTATTTGAATTTGTCTTTTCTACTATTAATAATCCTATTACAAACACTAGTCATCATAATTTATATTAAAATCTTATCCCCTATCTCTAAACATAACCAATAATGATATAGAGTCATGTGGATTTCTAGAAGTATACCCATTTTATCTTCAAATATGGACACCATGGCTCTATTCATAAGCATGTTTTCATGGATTAGCTCTAATCAAAATAGAATAAAGTTCTAAATCATTATTTCCTAAAATTCCTTCACCTTAAAATCTTGTTCAAAAGGAATAATGCATGGCCTTGTTATGTGGCTTATAAAAACACCCTAAGTGGTCTTAAATCTAATCCATGGGAAAAAAAGTTTAATTTAGGATACAAAATTAAGAAAAGATCAAAATGGTAGACTTATCCCTCTAAGGATAGTTGTTATCAAAATCAATAAAAAAATCAAAGCTTCAAATTGATCCCTCAAAGAATAGCTGCTAAAATATATATATAAAAACATGTAGACCGCTCCCTCAAAGGATGAATATATGTCTATGATTTAGGAAACTTCTCACATTAAGCAGTTTCCTATTAAAAGTAAACCATTTAAAAAATCTATAAAATCAAAATTATATCCCATGAAATATTCCCACATTGATCACCTTTCATAAAATTATAAACTTCCTGCATTGATCAGTCTACATATATCCATGGATTAGCTTAAGGTTAAATAGCTCAAAAATATAAAACAACATATTTCTCAAAAAATTAAGGTTTTCCCCATTCCCTACAAATAGAAAAATCCCCTTTCCAAACCAAAGATTTATGAATTTAGTTTACATAAGATTGTTAAGGATTTTCATTAACATTGGATAAAAGGGTGTATATGCAAAAGCAATAAGAGGCCTAGATTTGGTTAGGGTCCATGCCAATCATGAGTCATGCATCCTTGGTTTGTTAATAGAGAAGCCATTTTATCATAAATTTTAAAAATTTGAATTTAAGTAAAATCATAACATAATCTATATATCCATAATAAACCATGATATAAAATCCAATCCATATAATATAATTAGTCTAATAAAAAGCAACAAGCCATATAAACACCATCCATGTAATATTAAATCCATAACCCTAGACATCATAGGTTGGTGCATGATTTAAAATCCATAATCCATCAAAAATTCATTAACACACATACACATAAATCTATAATCAAGATAACAATCTAAAGCAACATCACATGATCTAAATATCATAATTGACGTAAAAATTGTATAATCAATATAACCCATGATATAAATAAACTTAAATTCCATCTAAACATAATACACATAATCTAAATCCATAATGACATAACACCAACTCATGTAATAAATGTGTGTAACAAATATTCATGAATCTATATATTCCTAAAATCAAATGTACATCATAAAAATGTCATAATATACAATATATGTAAAAATCCAATCCATATAATCAGCCATAAATATTACTACTCAATGAACTATATATGGCTCAAAAAGATATCCACACCACCTCCATTATCTCCTCGATCTCCTCCCTTATCCCTCATATCTCTCTCATATGGTACATCCCCTATGCTAGTTGAGGTAGTTTATGTCTATCATGGAGTCTAACCCTGCATGGTTGTGGCTATAATATCTAAGAACCTATGGCATCTACTTTGTTAGAATATGCTCATAATATCATATCTCTATCACCACATCTTGATACCTATCCATGATCATAGTACCTAGAGGCACCATCCTCCTATCCTATGCCCCTCCCCCTATAGTGGATCCTAATATTGCTCCCCCTATAGCCCCTACTAATACTCAAAGACTCTCACATTGATCATGATACCTATCTCATGCTCAGCATGCATCATCATAACTCTATTGTAATGTGTCATAGCACCCATGTAGCTCTGTCAAACTTGTCTATAAGAGGTCTTACTCAAATACAATTCCATAATCTAATGCCTAGGCCACATCCCTCTCTGTTATCACCACCTATATGTATACCTCCCCCTCCCCATCTCCTCATATGGCCTCCACATCCAGCATCTCTACATCTCCCATCTCTTCCACGCCATTCTCTCCTATCCTATTCCATGTTGATCCATCCACCACAATAAATTTGCCTTTGTAAATATAGCATCATCTATACCTACTCCCTCTATCTCCTCCACCAAAATATACAACTCTATAACCTATGGCTCAATAAACTCCCCCTCTGAGTCATCCCTCTTATATACCATATGGTGTCTTAGGTATATCCTAATGTAACCCAAACTTTCACCTCATGTGCTCAAACTAGAATAACTCCACATGTTATATGCATCACCTTCATAGCCACCTCACCTGTCACCCTACCATTAGCTCCATTTCCATCCCAAATCATGATGTAAATCTAACATATAGCCTCCATACCACCTCATCCTTCTCCAACTCTTAGAAAACTATCTATAATAATCCAAGTTTCAAACTCTCTCATCTCCATGTGGATGGGTAAAATCATCCCTCCATCATAGAAATCCAACACTAAATACAAACCATTTCCATCTCATCCATGGTAGCCTTAGTGGTTACACTATCAGGATGTGCTCGTAAGCCCAGCACTATAGAATATGGGTGACATCCATCCCATAGTATTGTTGTGTCCTCCATCCCCATAGTTACCTATATATCTATTCTAGTGGTGTGGGATCCCATGTAAATATTGTCTAATGTTCCCATATGTCTACTAGAGTACCTATCCAACTCCATCAAAATATCCCTTCACCAAAGTTAGGTAATGCATAGTAGGAGATAGCCAATATCATCATCATGATCACCCATTTCCCATCCCAATCTTGATTATATAGAAATTTAAATATGAAACCTCCTATTGTAAATACAATGTATGTAGCATCATCTCCATATAAATATGTCAATGTTATTTCTTGTCCTCTCACATCCACTAACATAATCTTTGCTCCCTGAACTAGCAATCATAGTATCTTATAGATGTCTTCTAGAGTCAAGGTCATATCCTTGATTGGTAGACAAAAGGTCCCTATATCTAGATCCCATCATTTTAATATCACCACAAGTAGACTTCAGTCTTAGTCTACTTGGTGATAGTCACATAGTCTTCCTAAACTTACTACCTCAACATGCTCCCAATATACATCTCCCATTACCTCTCATAGTCACTTCAACAATGGTGGCACTTGATCCTAGATGGTCAATAGTATGTGTGCCTACAATCCCATAAACAAATTATATTCCTTTAGTTTCATAGTCACTAACCCTATCCACTATGTTTTCTTTACCACCTAAGAATCAGTGTCAACCCTTATAGGATTGGCACTGATTAGAACTCGATTGATGTTGATTTTCCAATCAGTGTTGATCCCAAATTGATTAACACTTGATCATTATATCATTGATATCAATCAAATATGGATTGATATTGAACCATACTAACCTTAAGAAATACAAAACCCTAACTAGAACTAGCTAAAAATTCAAATAAATAAATAAAATAAAACAAACCTCAAAAATAATTCAAGCTTACCTCATCATGTGATCTTCATCACCATCGACCTCTTCCATTCACCTTGATCATGTATATTTCACTCCAACATGTAGAAGAGTGTCATTTTTGGCTCTAGATCACATGTTATTAATTGCAAAAAGAGCACTAAATCCATTTGGTGGCCTATCTATAGCCCTTTCAGGTTGGCGTTGATTATTTTACGATCGATGTCAATCCTCTCCTAATTGATATTGATCTATTGGATCAATATTGATTTGGTCTATTATGGCTCCCTTATACTAGTTGTAAATTTTTTAATCCTTATTGTCTTGTTCCAAGGCCACTTAATTTATACTTTTTTATAACTATCATATCCTGTATTACCCAACATTACTAGTTTGTGGATAATGACCACCTAATAGTTCCATAGCCTTTGAGAGGTCTACATTTTGTTTCAACATCTATCCCTTATAGATCCTAAACATGTACTTCATATTGAGAGCAGGTTTCTCTAGGTAGTGCACACATACCAAGAACATCAAATGATTTGGTTAACCCATCCTAACCTTTGCCCTCTTGACTAACTTTGATAAAGCTCACATGTTCATACTTATAGAAATCCATTACATGTTTGCCTTGGGGCATTCTTATTCAGATATCCTAGATCTTGTTAGTCAAACATTATAATTTATTCTTATCCTTACATATGCAATGCTCATTTGTCATTTACCTTATCTATTACCACCTCATTTCAAACTTGTATACACCTTATAATCCTTCATCAACTCCTGATTTCAGGGGGAATGCCTCCTCACATAAACCTAGGGTATTAGACCCATCATAGTTTATGTCTCATAGTAGGTTATCACAAACCACTCAATAAAAAGGGGTAAATGTCTATAAATTTACACCATTATATTATGAATAAATGTGTCTTACCCATTCCTATATTTTTTATGCTAGTTAATATAGTTTAACCATTTATCATCTTCTATTGTGTAATTAATCTAATTAATTGACTTTTTACCTAAGTAAATAATAACTATTCCTAAATATAATAAAATATCCCTAATTTTATTAGTGGTAAGTTTTTTTAACTCCTTAACATCTTATCTGTAATCAAGCCTTGTTAAAAATAACCCTAAAATAGGTTTAATCCTATAATTTGGAGTTGTTGGAAAAAATAGGTTAAACTTAGAACAGATTGATACATATCCCCATGATCATCATTGATCCTATTTGGATCAATGTCAATTTATAATTATTCCATCCTTAGGTTGAGGGATACTAAATTTTCACATAAAAATGTTGAATAAATTGCCTTGGAGCATTATGTAAGAACACCACCCTTTTCTCAGCCCATCCTCACTCTATCAAAGGTCAATCACATCCCTATCAACAAGATAATTTTTAGCAACACATGAAGTATTTTTAGAGGTAAGTATGTTATTTATTTGAGTGCATTTTAATTAATGTATTATCCATTTACATTTTGTTTACTTCTATAAATCCATTTAGATAATCAGTCCCTAATCCATTTAGAATCTCTTAAATCCCTTCTTTAGGCCCCCATTCTAAACTTTGTGTACCCACTATTAGGATTGATGATGATTCCTCATATGATCAACATTAATTAACTAATCAATATTGATTATAAGATAATCAGCATCAATCTCTATGTTTTTATTTTTGTCTACAACACAAGACTAGTTTAACAATCCTAAGTGATTCTAATTTGCTATTTCTAAGTCTTAAAATCATGCATTGCTATTTGTAGATTGTTGGTGCATTTATTTGATTTATTGCATTTACTTATATTTATTATTTATATTAGTTCACTAATTACTTATTATAATTAGTTTATTACATTTATTAATAATTTGCACCAAATAGGAAAAGCTTGTTTAGCTAGTAGTCAACTTGGACACCTATCTTATTACCGTGGAGCTGCACTCCACTATTTAGGGTAAGATAGGATAAGATTACTTAACTAGTAGTCAACTTATGTTGATCATTTACACAATTTTGACACCTATCTTTTTATTTTTGAGTTGCACTCCACTATTCATGTAGTCAGATATCAACTGAACTACATGTGTTGTGTGAGTTCCCTGATCTTTATCTCGCACACCTTACCCTATATAAGCAATGGATATTTGTGTATTCTACATCAAATAAATATTGAATTATCAAAGTAATTCATCATATTTGAGTTATTTATTCATTTTAATTATTGTCTTGAATATACAGTTATTGTTTATTAATATTACTATTTTATCTCTTGTTCATGCTTTCTATTAGATTCATTACATATTGTATGCTAATTTTAGCATAGATGACCTTGTTTAGTGTTATACATGATGTGATTTCAATCCATGACTTACCTATAGTTCCTCGCTTATTATTTTATGATCAAAGTGACATCTCCTTTGAGATAGGACTTTGCACAATCATTTTTTCCCTAACTCTAAAAGCAATTACAGAGTAACTAGAAGTAATTTAAGAATAAGAAGACTTATCTTTAACATATTGGAATGAACACTTTGATAATATATTTGTAGTATATTGATTTGTTTCATTTTAGTATCATATCTTATCACATGTTTTACTATAATTTTTACCTTTATATTATTTGGTTGATTTCATAAAATTGTAGATTGACATCCCTTTATGGAAATGTACTAATTTTTGGAACTAATCTTGCATCAGGTAGTCTGCTCATTTATCTTATTAATCCAATCTCATCCAAGTTGTATCTTATGTGCAGGTAGTCCTTCCTAGCCCAAAAATGAGTTACTACTATACTTGATCAATAATGTGCATCCCCCATCATAGGTATTCCTCTTTAAACCCTGTATCATTTTCATTTTTAGTAATTTTATTTTATTAAAGAAAAATGAACCAAAAAATACTAATACAGCATCATGGCCATGATACTTATATCTTTCTTGTTTTTAGCACACTCAATTTACGATGTTATGAAGAACCTCGTGCATCTCCCCTTCCTCCTTGGGTATCTTGATGGACATAATTCCCCATCTCCCTAGGTAGTTATTCAGATTATACTCAAATTTGTTGTTCATATACTTGCTTACATTTTTATATCTATCTTGACGACCATGTGGGTTGATCCTATTTTTGACACCCCCTCTTTTCTTTTCAAAATCCAAGTGTTTTAAATTGATTATGTCATATTGATGACTTTATTGTAACATCTAAAACTACTTATTTTGGGGGTTTTAATTCATCACATCATTTGAATATACATTATTATGATAAATGTTTATTATGACCTTTACATTTAGTTAAAGTGTTACTCTACATTTTAAGTGGTTTTGAAAGCATTTAATGGATTTAATGAAAATATTAAGAAAATACAAGAATTAGTAGGCACAATTAATTAAACATGTGGATCATGTAAATACAATTCTAATGGTCAAATATCTAAACATTCATTGTTTGAGACATAGATTCATTGATGAAATGGAAACTCTAGTCATGAATGTATATATATGAATGATCTATGTCAATATTTTATTGATAATATTTTAAGTTGAAATATATATATATATATATATATATATATATATATATATATAATAAAAGCATATAACTTTGTAATGTTTTAAATATTGTTAAAACTAAATATTTTACTAACCTAAGATCAAAAGGTTAATATTGGAAAGTTGTGAATAATTTTTGATAGTATGGCATAGTTAAAAGGGGTTGAATATCACTAGACTTATGTCACATCTTGATTTCTCACCAAGCTAATTTACCTGATTATCCATGGATTATTATGGTTTTTAAATTGATTAATTACTATTTAATTAAGTTGTAAATTATATGTTGTTATGGGATAGTTGTATGTTACATTGATTACATGATTATATTGCTATGATTTATTTGCCTTTGTATATAATTTACATTATGATCATTTCTTTAGCTTTTACAGTAGTATTTTATGGATATATCATGATGTTACAGGCTAACTACCTTCTTATTGTGAGATGGATGCATGATAGATCCATCCCTTAGAGCATGATGGAGGTAGAGCATCAACGGAGAAGATAACACAAATGGATTTTTTGGGTATGAAATAGTTAAAAACCCACACACACACCATGATAGATAGGATTATTTATATGCCTTGTTTGAATTATTAGATGCATTATGTCATATTATGTTAACTACATTTGGATGACTAGTTATCTTTATTTAGTTTTGATTTAGTTTAGTTTAATGTTTATGAGGATCTAATTGTGTGATTGCACTATGGTTATAGTATGTAGATTCAGTGCATAATGTTGATTTTGATCATGTTGTGTTATTGTATTCATGGTTACAGATAATATTACTTTAATGAGTAAGCAAATTTATATGTTTAGTATTTATCTCCTATTGTTTATAGACTAACGAAAATGTCTTAATAATGTATTTAATATATCAGTTGGTTATTATGATATTCAAGAATATCATTATCTTGGATTAAGCCTTTGTGTATAAAAAAATAGTATAATACATATGTACAACTAAATAGTTACAATATCATTGTGCTTGATATTATTATAAAGATTGTTTGATTTGTTATTATAGTCAAAGTTTGTTATGACTTTACATTGGTCACTTTGTTATCAGGTGCCATGTTGATGTTAATCCTTGTTAAGATGATTAAATAACTACCTAAATTATTATATGAACTAACCGTAGCTAATGATTGAATGCATAGACATTAGTACTATGTTAATAAAACTTGGTTAATGATAATTTGGTGCATGGTGGGTGTTGACCAAATTTGACTTTTAGGTCAAATTCGGGAACCCCTAGTTAAAAAAATTGATTTTAAGACTTATAATAAGGTATAATTTATTGTCATGGGGTGTTTTATAGGTCATTTGATGTCAATTAATGTTGTACTAACATTAGTCAATTAGTTTCTAGGTCCATTTATCATTTTTGGGTCATTTAAGGGGTTAAAATAGTGCATTTAATGATTTATACATGTTTATTGGGTAGTGTGAAGGTGTCAAAAAGTTATTTCAGGTTACATGTGTCCTAAGAGATCTTTGGCAACTAATACTAACTAAAAATTGTCAAGTTACTCAAAAAAGGTAATTTTCTTGAAGAAAAGAGTGAGTTTGGCACTTGTACGGCCTCTTTGGGAAGTGTGCCACATGGTAAATAATTATGAAGTGTCGCTTCATCTCCATAAAACTAAATTATATGTTTTTTTTGCTCTGTAAATGTCATTTTGAGACCAAAACCATTCTATCTCTTTTTCACCTTTCTTGGTAAACTGAAGTGACACTCAGGTTCATACTTGGTACAACCAATACAAGTAGTTTCATGTTAAACACCATAAGGAGGTTAAATTAAAATTATATACATTAATTTCCATATAATAATTTTAATTAATGGTTTAATGTTCTTCCTAAACCATCCATTTGAAGTGGACTGTACAAAACTGCCTACTTATCTATGCACCCTATCGATTTCATCTTGGTTTGAATATTCAAACCAATTGCTAATATTTGATCCAAAGGATTTTGGACATGTATCCTTATGTTTCCCATAATTTGTTTCATTTTTCATGAGTTTTTAATATTATAATCATCTCAATTTGTAGGAAGATACAATTTTATGAGTTATGAGCAATTTTCACCATTTTCAAGAGCTTTGTGCTTTGTCAATGGACTAAGGAGGTTTTGATGGTTTATTTATCATGTTTCCAATTTTATTTTATTCCCATGTGCCCTAAATTTCATTCTTAAAATTATTCCTCATGATATGGCTTTCACAATAATCATGTTGCTTGTCTAACCTATAACTAGCACACAATCAGTCTTGGGAAATCATATGTTTGAAACCTTTATGACATGGTCACAGGGGTATACTAAATAATTTTAGTTATTGTTGTGTCCTATAATGCCATATAATGTTGAATAAAACCTTAAAATTTCTTGAAAACAAGAGGGATTGAGCAATCACATGAGATACCTTCTCACTGTCTACCATGAAAATGCTCACCCATAGGTGTTTGAGAAGAAGAAACCACATACAAATAAGGATCATGGCCTTTGGGATCAATTTAAAAGTTTTGAAAATTAATGTGGAGACATTTTAATGGACTAATATTAATTTAGTTTTGAGATAATTTAATATTACTCATCATCCCATAACATTACCTATATTTTGTAGGCAGTCACCTACAGGTGGTGCTAACAGAGCCTAAGAATACCTTCTGAGGTGTTGAAACAAGTGATCAATGATTTTTTGGGGAAATAATTTTATAAATCAATCATGGAAGATATATTACCAATTTAATGATAAAATTAAGATTAAAACCATGATCAAAAGGTAGATGATTGTGTATTCAAGGCTCTTGTCCCTAAAAGAGTGAAACAAAGGCCTGAGGTCTTTTGATGGAGTCATAAAATAAGGTTATAAGATCTATTGAAGCCTATATGTGTTTTTTTTTTAAGTTCCCCATATATGATAAATACCTTACAAATTTTGAGGGTATGGTGAGTAGTGGAAGAGGGTAATCTTGAGACCTAAAAGTACCTTTGAGACCACTAAAACTAAGTAGTAGACCCTACAAGGTCTTGAATCACAAAATGGTTTTTGCCACCTTAAAGGACAAATGAAACTTGCCTTCATGTGAATTTATCCAATAATTAATATGAAACTTTCATGATCTAATTATCATATATAGAGTTTTGAATATGGTATTTTTCTTCATTATACACCATCAGTCCATACACAGGCTCCTACACAGGTACCTATAGATGAAAGGTGATTAGTGACTCAAATAAGGGGTTGGATGATGTTTTAAGATCATTAAAATAAACCATAAGGTGGATTTAGTGGTTATATTATTATTATTCTTAATACAAACTTTCAAACATCCTATCCAAACTCAAACTAGAACCATATGCATCTACATGGAGTAGTCAGGCTAAGGATCTCAGTCAACAGTCCATCAAGTTGAAAAGCAAGGTCCAATTGAGGTTATATAAGATTTGGGTTACTTTAAGAGTTGAAATTATTTCATCACAATTTGAATAGTGTCTTTCACTCCCTCACTCACCATGAACAAGGCTTAGGTGAGAAAATACACACCTACAGGGGTAGAAGATATATGTCCTAGTTAGCAAATAGTGACTCAGAAGGTGATGCTAGGATGATGTGTTAAACCTTGAAAAATGAAAATATAGTGACAATACACACATGTATAACTAAATTGGTTCAATAAGGAACTCTTCAAATATTATTTAAGTTCATTAGAGACCAATTCACATCTACAACAATCAAAGAGGCAAGATTTCTTAGTCCTCTAAAGGAAGGGCCCAGTTTGGAAAGATCCAAGTATGAATGGAAAGTACGGTCATGAAAGAAACATATAGACACCTTATTAATGTGTGTGTGTGTGTGTGTGTGTGTGTGTGTGTGTTAAAATTTAAATATATAAACATTGGATATTATCAAAGATAAGGCTTTGAATCATGAAAATATAGGTTACTTCCATTCACCCCTGCACAGTCATTATATGGCTAGTCTGCCTTGGAAATTGAATAAGTTTGGTGGATTGGACTTGAAACCATGGGGTAAAAGATTTAAAATAGATTATTTGGAAAAAAATAAAACCATATAGGTACTCATTCATTCCTTGGATAGAGATCAATACCCTTCTATGATGTCTCAGACTCAGTCCACTCTTGAGAACCCTATATATAGTCTGTCTAGAAGGAGTCTACCTTTATTTCTTACAGGTTTGAAGAGTCAAAAGAGATTTAAAAAGGTTGTAAAATTTTGGATAACGTATTTATTATATAAATAGGCCTCTAAACTGGTTAGTGTTTTATATAAATAGGGGAAGTACCCCCTATTGTGTCTCAGACAAAGGGTACTTCCCCTTGAGCAAAATTGGTAGAATGTGAAGAATAGGTTAAAAAGATATGACCAAGAGTTATATAGATAGATAATTAGGGTTTATAAATTTTTAAAACAACTAATAAAAATTAAATAACACCTCATAAGAGAGATAAAGAAAATAGGGTATTCCATGCACCAAGGGTTGTAGGCAATGCCATTAGACATGGTGGAGCGTAAGTCCAAATGAATGGTCATCTTCATTTATAGCTTGAGATAATATTTACATATTATTTAAACATGTGTTTTGGATGGATATAGGTTTTTTTGAACAATTAGGAGGCAAATAAAACCATGAAAGTCCATTTTGAGTTTCAAAGTCAAAAAAGGCCTATTAGACACAACTAGGCGTAGAGGCCAAATGGAGAGACACTTATACTTGTGAAATAAGATGAGTTATATAACCTATTTGTAAATATTCATGGGATAAAGTTGGAAAATATTTTTGAGTGAAGATAAAACATCAAAGAAATCATTCTTGAGCCCAAAACCAACTTAGCATGTAGGAAAAGAGAAGAACAAGCCCGTTAGGATAGTTTTGGATACTCATATAATTCATGACACTTTACATGGGTCACAAAGGAGTTTAGGAAATTTATTAAGGTCAAAAAATATCAATTTTGTGTACTTTTTATACAATTTGGACATGGAAATTTTATGAATAATGCTTAAGACCAAACTACCTTAAAACCCTACTAAACCCTCAGCCAAGACTATTTGCTGAAAATGGAGTTGGATAGCTATCCATATGGAATAGTTGGATTTTGAAACCTATTTTAAGTTGAATAGTACTCACTCAATCTCCCTTTCATTCCATCTATCTATACGTAAATTATGGATGGGGTGCTAAATAGTCTCTTTTTGACCATTTTTTGTGTTTTTTAGGTTCTAGATGGAGTCAAGAGATGAAACCAACTTTGGGTGAAATATTAATACTTAAGATAACTCCCCATATTAATTTAATTCCTTGAATTAACTTCTAAATTCCCCAACTAGGTGTTTTAACTCATCTAATTAAATATTGCATATTAAGCAAGCTAGAGAGAAGGGAGGAAATCTTCAAGTAAAGAAATTTTAACATGCTCCTAATGTTTCCAAAGTCATGAAAGGTCTTTAAAAATTTCACCCACAAAATTTTACATATTTTCATGTAAATTTGAAGGCATTTTGGTGGCTAGGTGTGTAGGGTGCATGGAAGGGTAGTTTTTTGGATAGTAGATGATGATGGCTCTCTTTCAAGTGATTCCAAAAGACCAAGAATGCAACCAATACATGAAGAGGAATTTATAAGAGCCTCCCCTTCCACTCCAATCATTTAACCTACCCTTGATCAGTTACAAGTCACTCAAATAGGCCTAATCATGAAGGTAGTTTTTTGTACAAGACAAGGAATTTTAGGCCACTTTATAAGAGTTTGATGATTTTAAATGACACTTGTAGCTCTTGATATTACATGGCTCACCCCATATCTCTCTCATATACACAATTAACTAATTATCTCTACTTGATAAGTGTCCTTCTGACCCTTGGACTTGTCTTCTTCTCTTTTTCTCTCAAACTCTATAAGAGTTAGCCATATCGGCATTTTCTGAGATGCTCCACCTGAGTAAGGTGAATCCCTACTCATTTGTGTACCTTTTTATCAATAAAATGACTGAGTGCTAACTATTTTATGATTTATCATAATGTGTTTCATTTGAATGATTATTTTTTCTTAAGTGACACTCTTGTTTCCTTAGCATGTTAACTCATTATTACAACCTATTTTCAATGACAAAACTTCTTCTTGCAAGGCATGTGAAGTGTTTTGGTATATTTCAATGATTAAGTGAGTTTGTATCTTAATCATTTTCATTCAAGGCCTCTTATCTAGTCTTCCTTATCCTAGATGTTCATCTTACCCTCATAATGTAACATTAATGTGAGAAGTTATAGATTGGAAGAGTGTATGTTTGGTTTATTGCTTGGTCTCAAGTGTAATATGCATATGGTTGGATTTCATTAGTAAATTTGGTGTATCACCTCCATTATTTTATCTTTTCTTTTAGTTTCTTTCCCCATTTTCACCCCCCAAACTTAGTCTTAGTTGTAATCCATAGTGGTACATTAAAGGAGCTAACTCTATCTAGAGACTCACCTCATTACTTAGGCTACCCACAAGCCTAGAGGTGATTCCATTATGCCACTTGTATGAGGAGAGCCTTATCATCTCCTCAAAGGGTGCATATCCAAGTGATAATAGTTTTTGGCATGCTCAGTGGGACTCTTCTTCCAAGTGTTGGAGGATTTTTGGTGTTGTCCTTCAACACATAAACCTTTGGAGGCATCTCTCAAAGCATCAATGGTGACTTCAAAGTTGTATCAGTTGGTCAAGAAGCCCAAGTATTCCATTTGAATATTTTTAATATTCATTCATTTTTTCTTAATTAAGTTTCATGGTTGACTTTGGCTTTGAGTTTTATTCCTTATAATTTGGTGAAACTTTCCAAGCTTGTGCCATTCCCCATCAATGTGAATAAGTTCTCAATGAGCCTTGGTGTGACTATAATCAGCCATGCCATGAAATGTATCAATATTAAAATCAGCCTTGCTATGAACCAAATTTTACTCCTCAATAATCCTATGATCCTTGGTAGTCCTATATTACTTCATTTCCCTCTCTATATGAACATCAAGTTGTTGGATAATCCTTTGAGAATGACTACCAAAAAACACCATTCTATCAGCCACAATATGATTCCTATCCTTCATTTCATGGTACCTATAAGCCTCAAAATTATTCCCATGAGTGTTATACACCAAATTTTTCCATGTATTATACACAAGGGTATCATTGGAAAAGTGAAATTCTTACTCATGTAGATGTTTTTCCTCCTAATCAACTCAAGGATTCACTTCCACTATAACTCACTAGTGCTTTCCTCTTTTCCAAACCCATTCATAAACCTTATCCTTCATCCAACACTCCATATCTAATACCTTTACCTCCCATTACATCTCATACTCTAGCTCCTTCACCTCAAATCCATGAGTCTATCCATCAAGCCTCCACTTCATTCCTTCTTAAAGAGGAACCCATCTTGAGAGAAGCAAGTAAAGAAGAATAAATCTAATTCATGGCTGATCAAGAAGCTCTTATAAGTGATTGTGAAGACTAAATCACTATAGGGATTCCATTTGGTGAACAAATGGAAAATATAGTGGCTAATGTCTGAATTATGGAAGGGATGTGTGTCCATGAAGAATCCTCTACACTCTACCCTCAATCTGATTTTGCATTTTATGTGCCACCTCCACCAACTAGCTCATCTTGTCCTTACCCTATCACTCTTTTCCTTGATGGACCTATGGTATGGGAACCTAAGGAGAATCATATAGTTGACAAATAAAGATATCTCTTGTTTGAAGAAAACCTACCTCCTTGGCAACCCCATTGGGCTAGATCACATGATTTTAAAATGCCTAGTCTTGACATCACCATGAAGGAAAAGGAGATAGAGATCTTGCAGCCCTTGAAGAAGATTATAAATCTGATAAAAAGGTTGAATATGATCATCATAATCATTAATTATAATGTATTATCAAGGATTGATAACACCTTTAAGTCATCCCTCAAGAGGTGGTAGTCCTAGATGAGTTTCATGAGACCAAGGTAGAAGAAGTATCTCTTAAAGATGATCATGAGAAAGAAGATCTATGGCAAAAGTTTAATTCCATATGCAAATAATTTTATGAGTTAGTTGAAGTTTATTCTTCTATAAAAGATTACATAGCTAATGATAAACCCAATCTTGTTGATGAGTCTAATGAATATGAGCTTGAGTGTGCAATCAAACATAAAGATGGAATTCTTTCTACTAGTCAAGAACCAAGTATCATGAAGCCACTTGATGATTTAATGTAGTTTGAAGAACATTAGTTTGATGTCATCATGAATAAAGAAGAGAATGTGGAAGAGGTAGTGGTTCTAGATGATAAAGAGTACAAGGATGATTGGTAGCTACAAATAGAGTTACTTTAAGAGCTTGAAGAGCTTTGCCAAGTTGAAGGCCAAGTGTATGATAAGGTGAAAGAAAAGGCTTCCAAAGAAGAAAATGACAAAGATAGGATAAAGTTTTCAAATCTCCTTGATGAGCTAGAAGAGATTATAGCTGAGGAGAAGCTTGATCTTGTTGAGAGCACCATGGGAGACAAGAAGGTATGCCTTACACAATCATCATTTGAGGTTATAATTGAGCATCTACATGTAATGGTTGAATAGTTTTTGATGCAAAAGGAATACTTATACATTGTAGACTTGTTTAAAGATTTTATACTTAAGTGTATGATAATTGAAGTTCCAAAGGATAAGTTTGATCCATAAAGCATCCAATCAAAGGAGAAGCATGCTTTGCAACATGTTTCATCTCATGAAGGAGGTGATGCTTCAAACTTCCCTTTTGATCTAGGATGGGGGTATGCTTATTTATTATTTGTATATAGTAGTTTTTTCCTACTTCTCCTAAGTGCTTGGATCATATGTGTGTGTGTGTGTGTGTCTTGTGTGTTTGCTTTATTTGTTGTGTATGTCCTTTTCTCTATGTGTTTCAGGTAGTCACTAGTATCTTGTCTTAGTCAAAGGTTTATGGTCAATGGTCAAAGTTATCTTGTTTGTCTCAGTCCCTAGATGACTCCATAATCCCAATGGACTAATAATGTTATAGGTCTAGTTTGTATAGCAGGCATACTACCCTCTATGAGTCACCAATTTATTGACCAAATTTGACTTTTAGGCCACATTAGGGCACCCCTAGTTAAAAAACATGATTTTTAGACCTATAAGGGGGTATAATGTATTTTCATGGGGTGTTTTATAGGTCATTTGATGTCAATTAATGTTGTAATAGCTTTGGTCAATTAGTTTCTAGGTCCATTTATCATTTTTGGGTCATTTGAGGCATAAAAATAGTGCATTTAATGCTTTGTACGGGCTTATTGGGAAGTGTGAAGGTGTCAAAAAGTTGTGTCACGTTCCATGTGTCCTAGGAGATCTTTGGTAACTGATACTAACTAAAGATTATCAGGTTACTTAGAAAATGGTAGTTTTCTTGAAGAACAGAGTGAGTTTGGCACTTGTACAGCCTCCTTGGGAAGTGTGTCACATGGTAAATGATTAATAAGTGTTTATTCATCTCTATAAAACTCACTTATACATTGTTTTATCTATAAATGTCATTTTAAGGACAAAATTATTCTATCTCTATTTCACCTTTCTTGGCAGACTGAAGTGACACTTAGGTTCCTACTTGGTACGGTTAGTACAAGTAGTTTTAGATAAAATGCCTTAATTATGTTAAATTAAACTAAAATAAATTAATTTACATATAATAATTTTGAGTAATTTTGGCATGTGCTTCATGAGCCATCCATTTTAAGTGGACTATACAAAATTGTATGCTTATCTGTATACCCTATCAGTTATCTCTTGGTTTGATCATATCTATACAAACCATTTGCTCATATTTTCTCAAGAGGATGTTTGACATGTCTCCTTATGTATCCTACACTTTATTTTCATTTTTCATGAGGTTTTGATATGATAATCATCTCAATTTGTAGGAAGATACAATTTTTTAAGTTATGAGCAATTTTCACCATTTTCAGGAGCTTTGTGCTTTGTCAATAGAATCAGGAGGTTTTGATAGTTTATTTATCATGTTTATAATGTTATTTTCATATCATTTCCCCTTAATTTCATTCTTAAAAGTATGCCTCATGAGATGGCTTTCACAAGAATCATGTTGCTTGTCTAACCTATAACTATCACACAGTCAGTCTTGGAAAATCATATGTTTGAAACCTTTATTCCATGGACATAGGGGTATACTAAATAATTTTAGGTCTTGGTGTGTCCTATAATTTCATATAGTGGTGAATCAAACCTTAAAAGTGTTTTCAAAGAAGAGGGATTAAGCAGTCACATGAGATACCTTCTCACTATCTGCCATGAAAATGCTCACCCACAGGTGTTTGAGAAGACAAAACCATGTACAAAATAGGAGCATGGTCTTTAGGATCCATTTAAAAGTTTTAAACATTAATTTTGAGACATTATAATGGACTAATATTCATTGAATGGTGATAAATTTTCATATTACTCATCATCCCATACCATTGCCTATATTTTGCAGGTAGTCACCTACAAGTGGTGTTGATAGAGCCTAAGAATACCTTCTGAGGTGTTGAAACAAGTGATAAATTATTTTTTGGGGACATAATTTTCTAAATTAATCATGGCAGATCTAATTTAAATGTAATCAGTAGAGGAATATGCAAACCATATCAAAAGGTAGATGATTGTGTATTCAAGGCTCTTGTCCCTAAAAGAGTGAAACAAAGGCCTAAGATATTTTGATGGAATCATACAAGAAGGTTATAATATCTAGTGAAGCCTCTAGGTGTTTTTTTTTTAATATCTCCATATATGATAAATAACTTACCAAGTTTTAGGTCATGGTGAGCAATGGAAGAGGGTAATCTTGAGACCTAAAAGTACCTCTAAAACCATTAAAACTAGGCAGTGGACCCTACAAGGTTTTGAATCACAAAATGGTTTTTGCCACCCTATAGTACAAATGAAACTTGCCTTCATGTGAATGTATCAAATGGTGAATATGAAACTTTTATGATCTAAATAACATCTAGATAGGTTTGAATATGGTTATTTGCTTCCTTCATACACCCTTAGTCCGTCTATAGGCTCTTATATAGGCACCTACAGCTGAAAGGTGGTTACTGACTCAAACAAGGGGTTGGATGATGTTTTAAGATCATTAAAATCAAACATATGGTGGATTAAATGTTTATATTATTATTATGCTTCATACAAACTCTCAAACATCATATCCAAATTCAGATTAGAACCATATGCATTTATAGGCAGTAGTCAAGTTAAGGGTCTCAGTCAATAGTCCATCAGGTTGAAAAGCAAGGTCCAATTGTAGTTTTATTAGAGTTGGGTTACTTGAATATTTGAAATGATTTCATCACAATTTTAATAGTGTATTTCACTCCCTCACTCACCATGAACAAGGCTTAGGTGAGAAAATAGACACCTACAGGGGTAGAAGATATATGTCTTAATCAGCAAATAATTACTTAGAAGGTGATGTTAGGATGATGTTTTAGTCCTTTAAAAAGGAAATTATAGTGATAATACACACATGGAAAACTAAATAGGTTAAATAATTAACTCTTTATATCTTTTTTAAGTTCATTAGAGACCAATGCACACCTACAATAGTCAAAGAGGTAGGATTTTTTAGTCATCTAAGGGAAGGGCTTAGTTTGGAAAGCTCTAAGTATGAATGGAGAGTAAGGTGATGAAAGTAACATACATACACCTTATTAATATAGATGTGGTAACCTTGAAAGATATAAATATTTGATATTAGTAGAGATAAGGCTCTGAATCATGCAAACATAGTTCACTTCCATTCACCCCTGCATAGTCCTTGTATGGCTAGTCTGCCTTAAAAATTGAGGAAGTATGGTGGTATAGACTTGAAACCATGGGGTAAAGTATTTAAAATAGAGTCTTTGGGACAAAATAAAACCATATAGGCACTCATTACATATTTTTATATATATAAATACCCTTATTTCCTATCTCAAACTCAGTCCACTCTTGAGAACCTTGCATATAGTATGTCTATAAGGAGTCTACCTTTGTTTCTTATAGGTTTTAAGAGTCAAAAGATATGACAAAAGGTTATAAACTTGTGGATAATTTATTTAATATATAAATATGAATATAAAGTGGTTATTTTTTCTAGACAAATAGAGTAAGTACCCCCTATTTTTTTCTTAGATAGGGAGTACTTCCCCTTGAGTAAAACTGGTAGAATGTGAGGAATAGGGTAAAAAGATATGACCAAGATCTATATAGATATATAATGAGGGTGTATAAAGTTTTAAAATACCTAATATAATGTAAATAACACATCATAAGATAGATAAATCAAATAGGGTATTCCATGCACTAAGGGTTGCAGGCAATGTCATTAGGCATGGTGGAGCTTAAGTCTAAATGAATGGTTATCTTCATTTCTAGCTTGATATAATATTTCCATATTCTTTAAAAATTACATGGGATGCATATAGGTTTGTTTGAACCATTAGGAGGCAAATAAAACCATGAAAGGCCATTTTGAGTTTTAAAGTCAAAACAAGCTTACCAGACATAACTAGGCCTCGAGGCTAAATGGAGAGTCACTTTTAATTGTGACATAATATGAGATATATAACCTATTAGGATACATTTTTGGGATAAATTTAGATGTGTGGAAGCTTTTTTAGTGAATATAAAACATCAAATAAATCATTTTTGAGCCCAAAACTAACTCAACATGTAGGAAAAGAGAAGAACAAGCTTGATAGGATTGTTTTGGATGATCATATCATTCATGATGCTTTGCATGGGTAATATATGAGTTTATGAAAGTTATTATGGTCCTTGAAGATCACTTTTGTTGAATTTTTCTGAAATTTGGACGTGGAAATTTTATGAATAATGCTAAAGACCCAAAATGCCCTTAAACCTTGTAAAACCCTCAACAAGGACCAATTGGTGAAAATGGAGTTGGATAACTATCTATATGGCATATTTTGACTATGAAACATATTTTAATTTTAATAGGACTCATTAAATCTCCATTTCATGCCATCTAGTTGTATTGACTTGTATGGATGGGGTGTAAAATAGGCTCTTTTTGACCATTTTTTATGTTTTATAGGTTCTATAATGATTCAATAGATGAAACCAATTTTGGGTAAAATATTAATACTTAATATAACTCCACATATTAATTTAATTCCTTTAATCAACTTCTAAGTACCCCAACCAAGTGTTTCAACTCAACCAATCAAATCTGGCATATTGGGCAAGCTAGAGAGAAGGGAGGAAATCTTCAAGTAAAGTGATTTTAAGGTGCCCCTAATGATTCCAAGGCCATGGAGGGTGTTTAAAAATGTTACCCACTTCCTTTTATGTATTTTCATGGAAAAATTAAGTCATTTTGGAGGCTAGGTGTGCAGGGTACATAGAAGAGCAATTTTTTGGATAGTAGATTATGATGGCTCTCTTCCAAGTGATTCTAAAGGACTAGCCATAAAAAAAATGAATGGAAAGGAAATAATTATACCCATATTCCATTTAAATAATTGTACCTACCCTTTATTAGTTAAAATTCACTCAAATAGGCCTAATCATGAAGGTAGTTTTCTATTTAAGAAAAAGAGTTTTATGCCACTTTGTATGAGTTTGATGATTTGAGATGACACTTATAGCTCCTGATCTTAAATGGATCACCCCATATATATCTCACATGCACAATTAATTTATTCTCTCAGCTTGACAAGTGTCCTTGTGACAATTTTACTTCTATTCTTCTCTCTCTCTCTCAAAATCTATACGAGTTAGCCATCTTGGCATTATATGGGATGTTCCACCTAAGTATGGTGAAGCCCTACTCATTTATGTACCTTAATGACTAAGTTTTACCTATTTTATGACTATTAATAATTTATTTCCTTTTAAATATTTATTTTTCTTAAGTGACACTCTTGTTTCCTTAGCATGTTAGCTCATTCTTACAACCTATTTGTAGTTGGAAAACTTCTTGTAGGGCATGTGAAGTGTTTCGGCATATGTCAAGGATTAAGTGAGTTTGTCTCTTCATCAATGCCATTCAAGGCCTCTTTTCTAGTCTTCCCTATCCTATATTTTCATCTTGACCTCATAATGTAACATTGATGTGAGAAGTTGTAGATTGTAAGAGTGTATGTTTGGTTTGTTGCTTGGTCTCAAGTGTAATATGCATATGGTTAGATTTCATCAGTCAATTTGGTTAATCACCTCCATTAGTTTAGATTTTATTTCAATTTATTTCCCCCTTTTCAACCCCCAAAGTTATTCTCAGTTACATTCCATAGTGGTACATCAAGGGAGCTATCCCTATCTATAGACTCACCTCATTCCTTAGGCTACCCACAAACCTAGAGGTGATTCCATTATGCCACTTGGATGAGGAGAGCCTTTTCATATCCTCAAAGGGGTAATATCCAAGTGACAATATTGAGGTAAATAAACATGCATATTTTTTTTGGGTATTAAAATGCATCTTAAGTTATATTTGAGTTTGAATAAATTGCATTAATAATGGTGGTAGCCTATAGTTTCTTCTATGGGTATAGTTAAATTAAACTCTGCATTTATCTATCCACTTATTTCTTTATCATGGATTTGGGAGAGATTGGTGGAGAAGAGATGCATGGATAATAAAGTGGGAGTTAGGTTGAGAAGAGAATAAATAAAAAGGAAAGAGAGGGACAAGATTTGATATGAGAGATTAGAGAACAATAGATAGTAAGAAAAATAGGAAGGAGCTCGAATCAATATGGTTGGTGAGAAAGAATTGGTGGAATCTCTACTAGGTTGGTAATACATTTGAATTCTTGTGTATGTGTGATTTCATAAAAGGGTTTCAATTAGTAACACTTGCTAAAAATTTAAATGCATAAATATTAGGCCCTATGGATGGCTCATCCATCCACAAAATCCAATCTATATACTAAGAAGATTTTAAAACTTAAACTCTAGGTTTGTATGTAATTTTTGTAATGTGAATCAAATTTTGTGTAGGAAGTCCATATGGAAAAGTGGAAAAATTGGGTTGTATAAAACTTAGAATGTTTTCTAAAAGAAATATATGAGGGTATATATAGGGGTAGGTGTATATACCTAATAGGTATTTATTAACTTAGAGTATGTGTGTGTGTGTGTGTGTGTGTGTGTGTGTGTGTGTGTGTGTGTGTGTGTGTGTGTGTGTGTGTGTGTGTGTGTGTGTGTGTGTGTGTGTGTGTGTGTGTGTGTGTGTGTGTGTGTGTGTGTGTGTGTGTGTATACCAAAGTATACATGTACATGTAAAATTTAGTGTATATATGTAAATAGTTTGATTTAAAGTACAATGACAAATATCATTAAGGCTTTGAATCCTAGATAAAGGAAAATGCCAAGGTATAATATTTTGATGTTATATACTTTATTTTTCATACATTGTGAAATTATTGGCTAAGTCTAGTTAGACCATAGCTTTTTGTAACATGTTTTGTGTATATATGAACCTATGCTCTAATATATTTATTGATTTAGTATTATGTAATGGCGAACACTATATGACTGAACATTAGTTATGAACTTAATTATGGACATTGGGAAATTATTTATGAATATATTAGTAACTTGTGTTATTATCATGTCATATAAATGAAATATAAATCAATTAAATTTAGTGAGACTAGGTAATCTACCTACAGCATTAGGGGTTTATTACCCATTTCAAAATCATGATTAGTCATTTAGTTGAATTTTTATTGGTTTTCATATGATCTAGATTTTCAAGTTGCATTTGAATATGGGTAACATATACTTTAGTGATACTAGTAAATTAGTAAGATAGTTAATTTAAGAATTCATATATATATATCTATATATAAACCCTTTACATATTGAACTTCACATAATATACTCGATCAAGATGAATGAATTTGTGAGTTATGAAGTATATATATGAGGATTGTATGTTGACAAACTCAAAACTTGACAATAAAGTGAAATAGTATATATAGATAATTGTGTCAATACATTAGTTGTATGATTTCTTGTTATAAAAATCATGAAAATAAAATGGTTAAAGTACTATTTTAGATATTTAAATACACATTGCATTTGATATATAAAGTATTTATTTTGTTTTGAATTAAAAGGCAGAGCTAGTAGAAGTGTGTCATATACCATACATGTCTTTATTGGTTTTCATCTAAGTATATACATATAGAGAATACATAATGTAATGAGTCATTAAAATCATAGTATGTGTATACCCCATATCTATGTATTCATTTATATGATGAAAAATATATAATTTAATAATGATGTATTCAGTCATCATGACTATGTTATTAGATATGTTTAAAATTTGATAAGACATTTAAGTGAGTACAGATATTTACATATGTGAAATATCTTTGTATAAATCAACTAAGTACTCATACTTATATACAACTTATACTTATATGAGGAATTAAATTAATAATACATAAATATATCATATATTATATGTATGAGAAGTATGCTTATAAACATGGTATATAATTTGTTGTTAAATGAATTTTATAATTTGTGATGTAGTATACCATAATTAAATGCATTCAGATCTTTAATTGTGTTTAGGTTAACATGAAAATTAGATTATTGTTTAATTCTAAGTCTTGAACTAAATTATGATTGATTTTTATACTTGGTATGTATTGCACATGGAAAAGAACTAAAATATATATTGTTATCTTATATAGTTCTATATTTGAGTTACTTTCAAAAATTGTAACTAGTAGACTAAGTATAATTATACCTAGATGGTATGTTCTATTTGTATCAAATCAAAAATACATCATGTCTATAAATCAATCCTAACTCGGATAACATAGATCATACTTATACTTCTGAATGGGGATACATTAGATAATTGGGAACATGACCAATATGTGGATTCACTAGACCTAGTTAGGGGATCTCTTATCACAATAAACAATACTAGGAAGGGTTCCAAAGCCTCCAATCAAGCACAATCATTAAATAACCCTAACTAATCCCTTTGTTTTCATACTCACTAAACTAATAATAATTAAAGTCTAATCTAGCGCTCACCAAAGCTTGTGGCATAAATTGGGGATAATAAATAACAAAATTAAGCATGCATAGAAGACATATACTCATGTCAATGTATATAGAATCCTAATGCATGAAATAAAATTACAAATTCATATCTATCTACTCTTACAAAGGAGGAACAAATCTATGAATACTTACCTTTGAAGATGAACCTATTAAGCCTCAATATCTCCCTTGGCCAAGGTGCTTTGCAAGAGGTTGTTTTGGTATGTAAGGATGACAAGGATAAATCAAATTTAGGATACATAACCTATAAATGCCTCCAAAAGACTTCTCTTTAAGACAAGATCCATATCTCCAAAGAAAGTATGAAACCCTAAGCTTTCTCCTCAAGTAGAATGGTGGGTAAGTAGATGCACAATATATCTTACTTTTTCTCTTCTCTATATAATGGAAAAATGATCTTATATATACATGTGTATTTAACCCTAATCCCTTTTGAAAGTTTTGGCTAATAGGGTCAGCCCAGTCAACCTAATACTATTATGGATAAAAATTCACTAGGTCATGGGCTAGGTAAGTTAAGAGCTGACTTAGACCCTAAATGAATTTCACCCATAAGAGTACAAGTTTGACCTAATAAACCTAGTATTATAAATAGTTGAAAGGTGCTTTAGGATAGGAAAAGTGGAACAAAAGGTAGGAAATTATGAGGAGTGTATAATAGAGAAAACAAGTTTAGGGAAATGGTTTTTAGGAGACAAGTGTGTAGATAACAAGTGGTAAAAGGAACAATAATCTTGTAAAGCACCAAAGGTCTACCCACCCCTTTATTGATGTACCCCTTAAGGTGTGTTCTCAGAGATATTGAGACTTGATGGGTTTTTGCAAGATAAAGAGCATTAATAAGTGATAAAAGTTTGAAAATATTATGTGTATACACTATTTAGGACTGTACTTGTTTATGTGTATTATTTTAAAATAAATAATATGTTTGAGATTCATTGCATATGTCTGATGAACTAAATGTATGTGCTTCAATTATTTCTATACTTAACAATTTTTATACTTGCTAATAGGAAGTAATCCATTTAAATATTTTGGCTATGTTTAAACTAACCAAATCTTGTATTGTTGGTACTAAATAAGTGGGGGGATGGACTTACCTAGCTTACTTAGCATCACCAATGCAAGATGAGGGTAATCTGATCAAATGGTGTGTATGAATTTGACTGATCCTAGAGATCATTAACTATTTGAAAACTTTGGCCAAAGTAATGTTTAGTTAAACATTATCATTTTATATGTTTGATTTACATGCTTATGAGATATCATGTTATAAAGTATTTTATTTATGGTACATAACATTTTTAACTTATCTTATAACACACATGTACTAGCTTGTCTCTCTATATTCTCGAACCATCACTATCTACCCATCCATGAAAGGAGGGCCATTCCCTAGTTGGGGGATTGTGTGGGGGATCAATGGTTTTTGGTTGGTGTGTAAAATATCTTAGATGATGCTAATTCATTAGAGACTACACTTGAGATTACCATAGGATACTAAGATTATTATGACTCATGCTCTATAGAGCCATGTATATTATATTGTATTTATTATTGTGACATATTCTTGATGAAAATGTAATTTTTTATTCATCTATACTTGGATAGTATTAGTTATAGTATTATATTTGGTAGTGGTTGACATTGTGTGATTACCCTTTGAGAATTTATATAGTTAAATGAGTAATAAAAATTTTAAATTTTTTACTTATTTTTACATAACTATTTTTATTAGTTTATTAATTATATTTCTATGGTGTAATCTAAAGTGTGTTTTGTGGAATTTTTTTAAAATTACATTATTCTAAAAATCCCAGTGGAGATGTTACATTATGGTATCAGAGCTATGACTCAAGCTTTGGGACTTAATGAGTCCACTAACATTTTCATATCTTTTTTTTCAGGATCCTACTCCTCAATAAGAGTATATATGATTACCTTGTATAAGCAACTAATCACAAAATTAAACTAGAATTAACAAGTAACTAGAATTCACAAATAGCATAGAATATGAGAGACAATACACAATCTTGTATTAATACTCATGCCATAAGGAAATACAATAAAGATGCCACACTCTTCCACACCTCTCAGATGTACAGATCTCTTTCCCTCAAGAGTTCACTCTCCTACCAAAAATAGTCACAACAAACAACTCAAACACAAAATTGTTGTTCACCTCCAACCAGTCAGTAACAACACTGCCAGTACCAAGCACTCAAATTACTTCAAGTAGATCTCCCATGAACCTGCAACAACCTAAAACTCAAATGATCTTACTTACACATGTAGATCTACCATGAACTTGTAACAACTTGCAATTCAAATGATATTACAATTGGAAGGATCTACCTTGCCTTCCTCTATTGCTCTTATTATAATACATGCCAATGAGTCTATAAATAGATCTCATACTAAACAATAACTTAGACTTCTAATTTACAATAATTAGACACGTATCTCAAGACTCGAAATAGTCTTTACATGTAAACAACTAGTTCAACAAACTAACTATTCATGCAACAAACAGTTTTAGAACCACACAGGCAACCGACATCAGTCCCTGTCTACCTGGAAGTGATCGACGTCAGCTGACTCCTGACCGATGTCAGTTGCCTTCCTGTCCACCAATGACTGACGTTGGTTAGCCTAACCAATGCTAGTGACTGTGACACTCAACAACTCCTCCATGTCTACATACAGTGAAGCTTTTAGCTCCACAACCTAACAATCTCCCACTTGGAGATACACAGTTGCACCTGTACTTGTACCTGTACCTATACATCATCTAGTTGGTTTCCTAGCTTTGTATCCCTCTTCAAGATCAATCTTGAAGACCAACCACTATAAATCATGTGGTGTAACTCCTGTCATCCAAATCACCTACCACATCTGCATCTACAAACCCATGTAGAAAAGAACTTGACCCTGCATAACATGTGCACCTACTGCTGGTCCCTCTCAGATATCTAAGAATCCACTGAACTGCCCTCCAGCACTTCTTTCTCAGATTGGCTCCAAACTTGCTGACAACTCCCACTACTTGGGAAATCTCAGGTTTAGTACACATGTACTCAACCTCATCATGTGAATTAGGACAATATTCATAAAACTATCCAACCATCAGCGTGCTAACTAGTTTCACACAATCATCTAGAGACAAAATCACCCTGTGACCTTCCATGTCTCTAGAACACACTCATGCCAAGGAATCTTGTTACTCCCAGATTCCTCATGACACACCTCTGAACTAACTTTACCTTTAGTTCAGCAACTCCCTGCATATGTGACCCTACAACAAGCACAACATATAGTAATAGGATAATGTAGCTAATATTATCCACCTTGGTAAGAAAAACATAATGATTAAACCTCCATTGTCTTATAGCTTACTCAAGACCATATACCCTGGCCTTCCATCTCATGTGTCCATTTTCACTCTTCTTTATCCTAAAAATCCATTCATCTCTTAGTGCTTTCTTCTAGCTAGCAATTCCACCAAAAACTCCCATTTGGTTCTTCTCCAAGGAATCACATTCCTCATCCATGCCAAGCTCCCACTGTTTCCTAGATTCTACCTACTCTCCTTCTTTAATAACTTCCTAGTTCTTGACCATCAGTGAGCAACAAGTAGTGTAAAGAAGGGAAATGATGAATTTGAGGCTTACTTACCCTTTTAGTCCTCCATATGGGCACTTGAGACTCCTTGATAGCTTGTTGTCCACCCAAAATATGTCTTAGTGACCGATGTCAGTCACATCTCAGTCTACACCTGACCGACATCAGTTCCATGCGACTACCTCATCACCGACATCGGTTCCCCCTAACCGACGCCGGTGTTTATTTGTCTAAAGTCACAAACGTTAGGCTGCACATAGCTGACATCATTCCATGTCTAGATGCTGACGTCAATTTTCTAACTGATGTCGGTCTCTGTGTTTTACTTGTGAGCGATGACTTTTATTCATGAGCTCTTTTTAGATCAAAACCCTATCCAAATTAACCTTGATTTGCTTAGAATTCTTCAGCCCCTTGCACTGATATCTATTTATCATCTCTTCCTTGAAAACCAAGACTTTCCTATTCTTGTCACAAACATCAGATTTCTCAAGAAACATCACTTTCTTCCTTTGCTTACAGAAATCTTGATCCATGCTTTTCAAATCTAAAATCATACCCTTTGACTCAAGAACATGCATCCCCTTCATATTCTTGTGACCAAGCCTATTAAGCCACATCTTTGAATCTACAGCTGAAGTAGATAAACCAAAAGGAGAATCAGTAATATAGGTAGATAGATAAAGCATACCTACTTTCTTACCTCTTGCTAAAACAAGTGTACCCTTGGAAAATTTCCAAGAATCCACTGTGAGAGTTACTATGTAACCCTCATCACCCAGCTTTCCAATAAAAATCAAATTCCACTTCAGGATTGGGACATGCATGACCTCCTTCAACACCCATGTGTTTCCCATCTGCAATTTCAGCTTCACTTTCCCTTTGCCAACCATTTGACAAGGCTTACCATCCCCTAAATAAATTTCTCCAAAGTCTCCTTGGACATACTCATGAAAAAATTCCCTATTTAGGGATGTATGGAAAGAGGCACCAGAATCTAAAACCTAAGATTCTACTTTATCCAAGGAACATACCAGAGCATCCTATGCAATAATATCTGCAACATCTGCTTCTTTATTTCCTTCTTGCTGATCTTCAACCAACCAACAATCTCTCTTTACATGCCCTTGCTTTCCACATTTCCAGTAGGTTATTCTGCCATACCTAGACTTGGATCTCCTACCTATCTTTGACCTTGATCTCCTATGCTCTATCTTCTCTCTTTGCCTTCCCCTACTTTCAACACTCAAAGCATTCCCTGATGATTCACCTGTGCTTTTCCTGTGAATTTCTTCATTCAAGATTACACTCACAACATCATCTACTTTTAAGATTTTTGAAGTAGATGCAGTATTACTAACTGTCATTACCAAACTCTCCCAACTTTTAGGTAATGAGCATAAGATTAAGAGAGCCTTAATTTCATCATCAAAAACAATATTGACTGAATTTAACTGGTTTACCAAACCATAGAAATCACTAAGATGACTATGTACAGATCCACCTTCCAACATTTGTAAATTAAATAATTGCTTCATAAGAAATACCTTATTCAAAGCCGAGGGTTTTTCATATAAATTTGTCAAAGATTCCATCAACTCTACCATTGTCTTAGCCTGTGATAAGTTGGAAATCACAAACGATGCAAGGCTCAACCTTATAGATCCCAGAGCCTTTCGATCAAGAACATTCCATTCTTCATCCATCATATCTATGGGCTTGCATGCAACCCCACCCAACAATAAGTACAAATCTTTCTGATATAGATAATCTTCTATCTGCATCCTCCATAATCAATAGTTCTTGCCATTAAACTTATCTATTCATAGCTTACTTTCTTCTGCCATTGCTATACTCCCACTCAAACAGAAACCCCTGTGAGTGACCTGTAATCAACAAACACTAACCAGATCTGATATAACCTATTAGTAACCCAACCAAAAGCTTTGATACCACTTGTCAAGATCTTACTCCTTAATAATTGTATATATGATTACCTTGTATAAGCAACATATCACAGAATTAAACCAGAATTAACAAGTAACTAGAATTCACAAATAGCACAGAATATGAGAGACAATACACAATCTTGTATTAATACTCATGCCAGAGGGAAATACAATAAATATGCCACACTCTTCCACACCTCTCAGATGTACAGATCTCTTTCCCTCAAGAGTTCACTCTCCTACCAAAAATGGTCACAACAAACAATTCAAACACAGAATTATTGTTCACCTCCAACCAGTCAGTAACAACACTACCAGTACCAAGCACTCAAAGTACTTCAAGTAGATCTCCCATGAACTTGCAACAACCTAAAACTCAAATGATCTTACTTACACATGTAGATCTACCATGAACTTGTAACAACCTACAATTCAAATGATCTTACAATTGGAAGGATCTACCTTGCCTTCCTCTATTGCTCTTATTACAATACATGCCAATGAGTCTATAAATAGATCTCATACTAAATAATAACTTAGACTTCTAATTTATAATAATTAGACACATAGCTCAAGACTCAAAATAGTCTTTACATGCAAACAATCGGTTCAACAAACTAACTGTTTGTGCAATGAACAGTTTTAGAACCGCACAAGCGACTGACATCAATCCCTGTCTGCCTGGAGGTGACTGACATCAGCTGACTCCTGATCGATGTCGATTGCCTTCCTATCCACCACTGATCGACATCGTTCAACCTAACCGACTCCGATGACTATGACACTCAGAAACTCCTCCATGTCTGCATACAGTGAAGCTTTTAGCTCCATAACCTAACACTTCTATTTATCATAAAGGAGAATGGTGCAAGCTAGAGCATCTGGTGAGGGTCTTTTAAATGTCAATTAAAATAACCCTCCATTTGATTCTAACTAATTTACCATTGATCAAGTAATAATGTTGGATTAGATTCTCACAACCATGACTAAAATTAGGGACCAAATTGCAGCCCTAGAATAGGAATTTCATGGCCATGAGGAGGAATCCCATCAGGATGTCCCTAAAGAGAATCCCACTAATTTGGAAATTCCTCAATAGCAAAGGCATGAGGAAGTGTCTCAGGACATGAGAGCTTATGTATCTATATAATTGGCTAGAGATATTAAAAATATGAATCTACCTAAGTTTTATGGAACCATTATGGGAGACAAATTTGAAGCATGGTTGACTAATATGGAGAAGTATTTATAGATTCAAAACTACTCTAAAGTCACTAAAGCAATTTGGGGAGATTACCAGTTGGCTAGTGAATCAGATATGTGGTGGACCAACAAGAAGTTAGAAATGAATCTTAAAACTAAAACCACCACATGGGAGTAGTTCAAGACATTTTTTAGATTACAGTAGCTTCCATAGTTATACTTTGACCAAAAGCTTATGAATTTTTAGAATCTTAAGTAAGGATACCTATCAGTGAATGAGTATTGGGAATAGTTAAACAAACTTCTAAAGTATGTACCTTAGTAAAAGGTAGATGAGAGGTTCAAAATTAGGAATGCCATCATGGGATTAAAACCCTATATTGATGTTGAGGTGGATGTTCATGTACCATCTACCATGGACCAAGTCTTTGAGAAGGCAATCAAATAGGAGCAAAATCTGAAATCTCTTTCTCAAGTTAGGGATAAGTTCAATAAAAAATTTGGAAGTTCTAAACCAAATTTCAAAAAAAAATGGAATCAGAGGAGTGAAGACTCCAAGATTCAGCTCAAGAATCATAATGCTAGATTCAACAATGGTTCAAGTAACAAGAAACTAGGTAATGGTTTCAAGGTTGGTTTCAAGAGAAACCAACAATCTGATAGAAAAAGACCACCTAGAGGTTGCTTCATTTGTGGAGGTAACCATTTTATTCATGAGTGTACCCAAGATAAGTTGAATAATAAAGGTTATACTCCACAATAGGGAAGTTTTTAGCAACAGATACATGCAATAGCTGAAAATTAACAAACCAAATTCCAATCTTCACCCATAGAACTATCAGGTATTTTATTTAAACATCTAGTTTATATTTTGATATATGGCTATAAAAATTTTTATAGATCCTTTAATACTAAATAATTTATCTATAAAATTTGGAGTAATGACACATGCATGGTCGGTACAATATGGGAATGAGTCAAAGGTCAAAGTTGACTAGTGTTTAGTTAAAGCTAATATTAAGTTGCCTAAATTCATAATAGTAGTGGATATTTATGTAGCACTTATAGGTTCATATGATGTGATCCAAGGATTAAATTGGATTACAAATCATAAATCCAAGGTTTATTGTTATCTAAAGAAGGTTGAGTGTCTAGATCATTTTGGAAATTAGACATATTGAGGGTGAACAAAGAGAGTTGAGGTTTAGGCAGATTTTTAAAATGTAACTCAATGAGGCTCAAGGAAAAGGGTGCCAAGCATTTATCATCAAGATAAATTAAATGGAGGAATTTTTAGATACCCAATTTGCACTATATGAAGGAGGTTGTTCAAACCTACTTCAAACTTGGACTAATATGGAAATGGTCTAAAGGTTATGGGTGACCTTGTAACTATACCAGACCTCTAGATTATGGGACCAGCTCCCATGGTACATCATTTTAGCTCAATTCACTAAGACCTATTATTTTTGGGGTGTAAATTGATAGAAATTACATAATTAAAATCTAATCTAATAGGTGGTTATGCACCTATATTGGTTATCCACTCAAATTAAACTTCTATAACACTAGTAGACAATGCATAGAACTAAATCACTATATTCAATGGTTTATAAGAAATAATGTTTCAAATAGATATTGGTTTGAATGAATAAATAATGAGAGTGATGAATGGAAGCCCTATTTTAAGTCACTTATAATCATATTTCCAATTCAAACTTGAGCCATCAACATCATAACACACTAAATGACCTACAAAGAAAGCTTGTTAGTGTTAGGGTGTGGAGCTAAAAGCTTCACCAAGGAGCAAACTCAAATAGGTTCGGGTCTACACAGACACTGGCGTCAGTCAGGAGTGACCGACGTCGGTCAATTACAGTTGCAGAGGCACCGACGTCGGTAGTATGGTCGGCCAGCGACGGTCACAGGCGAACAGGCAGGAACCGACGTCGGTTACCTGTGTGTCCAGAAAGCGATTTCCAAGGACAGAAGCGAGTGCTTGCATGATGAGTTTGAGTTGTAGACTCAAGCTCGCATCTCTATTATTAGCAATATTATTTTTAGAGCCCTTGTTCAAGAGGCTTAACTATTTGTTGTAAGAGCATGCTCAAGTTTCTTATTTCTATATATAGGAAAGATCTTCTTAGCTTAGTGAGTTGAATAGTATGAGTAGAACATTGTGAATGTTTGAAGGACAGTACTGAGTTGCATCAATCCAGGTTGTTGGATTTGAGTGTACTTGAGAGAGAGCTCTTAAGGAATAGAGATCTAGTGAGAGATCTTGTGTGCATCTGAGAGAGGTGTGGAAGAACGAAGTTTCTTCAGTTGTATTCCTATTGTAAAGAGTTTTAATACAAGTTTTCAGGGTGTTTTCTTGTATCTCTTGTTCTGTGCTATTTATCATTCTAGTTACTTATCTATCTAATTTATTTTTGTGTTTATTGCTTTCACAAGTGTAATCCATTATTGGTTGATCCCCAACAAGTGGTATCAGAGCTCAGGTTCACTAACAGGTGGTTCAGATCTGTGTAGTGTGTTTGGATTACAAGTTACTCACAGAGATTTCTGCAGGGATTTCTGTTTGAGTGGGAGAAGCAATGGCAGAAGAAAGTAAGTTGAGAATGGAAAAGTTTAATGGCAAGAACTATCAACACTGGAGAATGCAGATAGAGGACTATCTGTATCATAAGGATCTTTACTTACCATTAGGTGGGATAGCAAAGAAGCCCAAGGACATGGAGGATGAAGAATGGGAAGTTCTTGACAGAAAGGCTCTGGGGTCTATATGACTGAGTCTGGCCTCCACTGTGATATCTAATTTGTCACAGGCAAAAACTACGATAGAGTTAATGACTACGTTAGCAAATCTGTATGAAAAACCCTCAGCTTCAAATAAGGTATATTTAATGAAGCAGTTATTTAATTTGCATATGCAAGAAGGTGGATCTGTTTCTAATCACCTGAATGATTTCCATGGTATTGTTAACCAATTAAGTTCAGTCAATATTGTATTTGAAGATGAAATAAAGGCTCTTTTAATATTATGTTCTTTGCCTGAAAGTTGGCATGGCTTGGTAATGGCAGTTTCTAATACTGCTTCTGCTTCGAATATTTTAAAAGTAGAGGATGTGGTTAGTGTTATCTTGAATGAGGAAATTCGTAGGAAAAGCACAGAAGAGACATCTAGGAACGCTTTAAATCTCGAGAGCAGGGGAAGGTAAAAAGAAAAGAGCAAGAGGAGATCAAGATCTAAGTCTAAGGGAAGAGGCAGATCCAAATCCAAGAATGGCAGAAGGCCACAAAGCTGGAACTGTGGAAAGTTGGGGCACATAAGCAGAGATTGCTAGTCAAAGCCTAAGGAGGAGAATCAGCACGAAGGAAAGGAAGAGACAAAGGTTGCAGGTATTGCACAGGATGCTCTTATTTTCTCTTTGCATAATAATATAGAATCTTGAGTATTAGATTCTGGTGCATCTTTCCATGCTACTCCTAACAGAGAATATTTCAGTGACTATATCCATGGAGATTTTGGAAGTGTACTTAGGGGATGATGAGCCTTGTAAGATTACTGGAAAAGTTAAAGTGCAGCTGAAGATGCAGAATGGCAACACATGGGTGTTGAGAGATGTGATGCATGTTCCTAGTTTGAAGAGAAATTTGATTTCTGTAGGTAAGCTAGGTGATGAACGTTGTACAGTAACTCTCACAGCAGATTCTTGGAAGGTGACCAAGGGTGCACTTGTTATGGCCAGAGGTAAGAGAGAAGGTACTCTCTATTTGTGTAATTGTGTTACTAACAAATCTCCTTCCGTTTTATCTACTTCAGATGTGGATGCTAAATTGTGGCACTCAAGGCTTGGCCACATGAGTGAGAAGGGGATGTCAATTCTTAAGTCTAAAGTTATGCTTTCAGATTTGAAAAGTATGGATCTAGAATTTTGTGAGCATTGTGTATTTGGAAAACAGAAAAGGGTTAGTTTTCTCAAGACTGGGTCTACTAGTAAAAGGTAGAAGTTACAACTTGTTCACACAGATGTGTGGGGACCGGCTCAGGTAGCCTCTATTGGCAGATCACGGTACTATGTCACATTCATAGATGATGCTACAAGGAAGGTATGGATCTACTGTATTAAAAAGAAATCTAATGTTTTTGAGACTTTTAAGATTTGGAAAGCCATGGTTGAGAATGAAACAGGCAGAAGATTAAAGTGCTTGAGATCTTATAATGGCGGTGAGTTCTGCAGTCTTAAGTTTAACTGGTATTGTTACACTCATAGAATCTGAAGGCAAAGGATGGTTCCAAGGACACCTCAGCAGAATGGTATTGCTGAAAGGATGAACAGAACTATTATGGAGTGTGCAAGATGTATGAGATTGCATGCTGAGTTGCCCTTAGAGTTTTGGGCAGAAGCAGTTGACACCGCAGTATACCTGATCAATAGAGGACCCTCTACAGCTCTGGATGGTGGAATTCCAGAAGAGGCATGGACAGGTAAAAAGGTAGATCTCTCATATCTCAAAGTTTTTGGTTGTGAATCCTTTGTGCACATAGATAAGTAAAATAGAAAGAAGCTTGATGCTAAGTCTATGAGGTGCACGTTTATTGGCTATGGCTCAGATGATTTTGGTTTCAGATTTTGGAATCTAGGAACTAACAAGGTAATTAGGAGCCGTGATGTTGTTTTCAACGAAAGAGTGATGTACAGTGATCAGATAAGGAAGCTGGATCAATCTGGGCAGAGCAATGGTGATTTAGACAAAGTAATGGTCCAAAATGAGCTCGCAAGAAAAATAAATAATCACTTACAGGAAAACATAGAGACCGACATTGGCAGGTTAGGAACCGGCGTCGACAGTATAGAAACCGATATCGGTCATACAGAAACTGACGTCGATAGACCAGGCACCGACGTCAGCCAGGAAGAACCGGCGTCAGCCAGTAATAGGTCTACAGGTGGCTGAGGTCAGTCACTATCAGAAAATTTGAGTGGACAGCGTGTTGAGAATGAGTCCAAGACACCCATCAGGAGGTCTGAAAGGGTAAGTAAGCCTCCAATTAGATATTCTCCTTCCTTTTATTATTTATTGCTAACCGATGGTGGAGAACTAGAGAGTTTTGAAGAAGCATTACAGGTGGAGTCTAGGAGTAAGTGGGAGGGTGGCATGGTTGAGGAGATGGAGTCCTTAAGAGAGAACCAAACATGGGATTTGGTTGAATTGCCAGCTGGTAAGAGAACACTAAAGAATAGATGGACCTACAGATTGAAGGAAGGTGAGGATGGATAGATGAGATATAAGGCCAGATTGGTTGTTAAAGGATTTGCACAAAAACCAGGTATTGACTTTGGTGAGATTTTTTCTCCTGTTGTTAAGATGACTTCTATAAGGGTTGTATTGTCTTTGGTTGCTTTTGAGGATTTGCATCTTGAGCAGCTAGATGTTAAGACAGTGTTTCTTCATGGAGATTTGGATGAGGAAATATACATGGAACAGCCAGAAGATTTTGAGGTCAAGGGTAAGGAGAAGTTAGTGTGCAGGTTGAAGAAAAGCTTGTATGGCCTCAAGCAAGCTCCTAGGCAATGGTATTTGAAATTTGATAGGTTTATGACTGAGCATGGATACAGTAGATGTCAATCTGACCATTGTGTATATTTTAAGAGATTTGATAACGGTAGATATATTATTCTATTGTTGTATGTAGATGATATGCTGGTTGCAGGATCTCACATGCAGGATATCTCTGAGCTTAAGGTGAAATTAGCTCAAATGTTTGCTATGAAGGATTTGGGAGCAGTAAAGAAAATCCTTGGCATGAGCATTAAGAGGGACAGAAAAAATCATAGGTTGATATTGTCTCAAGAAGATTATGTGGACAAGGTGTTGAAATGGTTCAATATGCAGGATGCTAAACCGGTAAGCACACCTTTGGCTGGACATTTTAAGTTGAGTAAAGAACAATGTCCTAATTCACATGATGAGGTAGAATACATGAGTAAGGTTCCATATTCTTCCGTGGTAGGAAGTTTGATGTATGTAATGGTGTGTACTAGACTGGATATTGCCCAAGCAGTGGGAGTAGTAAGTAAGTATATGGCCAATCCAGGAAAGGAACATTGGAAAGCAGTTCAATGGATCCTTAGATATCTGAGAGGAACCAGCAGTAGACACTTGTGCTATGGAGGTTCAGATACTTCTCTACATGGTTATGTAGATTCAGATATGGTAGGTGATTTGGATGGCAGGAGGAGCACCACAGGTTATGTTTTTACTGTAGGTGGAACGGTGGTTAGCTAGATATCTAAGTTGCAGAAGGTTGTTGCCTTGTCAACTATAGAAGCAGAGTATATTGCAGCCACAGAAGCTAGCAAGGAGATGATATGGATGACACAGTTCATGGAAGAGCTTGGAAGGGAGCATGGGAGTTGTAGATTGTATAGTGATAGTCAGAGTGCAATCCATTTGGCTAAGAACTCAGCTTTTCACTCAAGAACCAAGCACATATAGCTAAGGTACCACTTCATACGGCAGGTATTGGAAGATGGTGAGTTGAAGCTGGAGAAAATACATACAGACAAGAATCCTGCTGATATGCTAACAAAGCCGGTTACTAAGGAGAAGTTGAATCTTCATTCAACTTCTATTGGTCTTCATGATTGAGTTGAAGATGGAGGAGCTAGAAGATGTTGCTGTACAGGTACTAGTGCAGCTGGTTTATCTCCAAGTGGGAGATTGTTAGGGTGTGGAGCTAAAATCTTCACCAAGGAGCAAACTCAAATAGGTTTGGGTCTACATAGACACCGGCGTCGGTCAGGAGCGACCGACGTTGGTCAGTTACAGTTGCAGAGGCACCGACGTTGGCAGTATGGTCGGCCGGCGACGGTCACAGGCGAACAGGCAGGAACTGACGTCGGTTACCTGTGTGTCCAGAAAGTGATTTCCGAGGACAGAAGCGAGTGCTTGCATGATGAGTTTGAGTTGTAGACTCAAGCTCGCATCTCTATTATTAGCAATATTATTTTTAGAGCCCTTGTTCAAGAGGCTTAACTGTTTGTTGTAAAAGCATGCTCAAGTTTCCTATTTCTATATGTAGGAAAGATCTTCTTAGCTTAGTGAGTTGAATAGTATGAGTAGAACATTGTGAATGTTTGAAGGACAGTACTGAGTTGCATCAATCCAGGTTGTTGGATTTGAGTGTACTTGAGAGAGAGCTCTTGAGGAATAGAGATCTAGTGAGAGATCTTGTGTGCATCTGAGAGAGGTGTGGAAGAACGAAGTTTATTCAATTTTATTCCTATTGTAAAGAGTTTTAATACAAGTTTTCAGGGTGTTTTCTTGTATCTCTTGTTCTGTGCTATTTATCATTCTAGTTACTTATCTATCTGATTTATTTCTGCGTTTATTGCTTTCACAAGTGTAATCCATTGTTGGTTGATCCCCAACAGTTAGCACCTAGGTGAGACTTGGACCTACAAAGGGGAATATTACACCACTTATTCATATTAAAAAAAGTATTTACATACTTTATACTAACCATGAAGTAGTTTTTATATTCTATTCATTAGTCTAATAGGTTATAAGTACAAAACTAGATAGAGTTTCCTCATACTAGCCTAAGGGTTACGAATCAAGGCCTAAAGGCAAAAATATATAGTAGAGAAGGAAGAGAAAGAAGGGGATAATTGCATGTAAGAGATAATTATGGTATCATTAATGACCACATTCAAGTTAAAATTTAGGTACAATAGTTACAAATAATCATACCATGCACCCCTTATGCATTGATCTCTTGATTAGCCTTTGAATGAGCCCTTGGGCATTGAGGTGAGGTAGTAGAGGATGTGGTTAACTTTTTAAACCTCCCTTGAAGCATGATACACCCATATTTGGGTCAAATAACTCTTCTTCATGACATTTACAACTTTAATGAGGTGTAACTAGTCCATCATCAAATGTACAACAACCCTTCCTTCTTTTGAGTATATGACTAAGTCAAGAAACTACCTCCATTCCTTCATTATGACCATCATTTTGTAATTTAATCCTTGAAATATTTATTTATATGTTTTAATATCTCTTTAATAACTCCCTCAATAATCTCCCTATGCTATTTTTTAATTTTCTTGCTGACCAAGTAGGCCAATTAGGCCTAATAGTCTAATTATGTGTGTTTGGAAGCCATGAAACTTGGAATATACCTTAATAACCTATGAAAAAATCAGATTTAATTCTGAAACAACATCCAACATCATGACATATGCCCTTTTGAGCAAGAGACACCTACAATTTTACCACAATATTTGACTAGGTTACCTTGTCCTTCATTTCTGCAAACTAGCTATATAGAAGAAGCTTACAGAGGTACTTCTAGGCATAATTTTGGTCATCTAATGACTTTAGGAGACAAAACAAGTTTCAAACCTTCATATCCAATAATTTTCATCTCTCAGAATAACTTTATATTACTATTTTATACTAAGTCTGTATAGATTCTATATGGATAAGTACCATGGTCAGGACCCTCTTAGTATCTTTATGGTTCAAGTGTTTCTAGCGTAATTCTATTATAATTGGATGTCAATTCTTCATCATCTTCTCAAACTTGTATGCATTAGGGTTTAAGGAGGGTTTTAGAGGTCCACCATATTAATGATGATTCATAAAGTATGAACCTCTAAAACAAAACTTATTTCCATGGATATTTATTCCATATACCCCTTTAACTTCTTTGATCATCTTGAGTTCCCATGCAAAAGGTGTGTCAATATTTGAACATAAAGAATTAGACTTGTAGTATTTTATAGGCAATCTAGACATGATATCAATCTTAGAAATTAATCATAAGGATGAGCCCATAAAAACAACTCCCTCTACCATGGATTTCAAGTACATAGGGGTCCTCAATTCCCACTAAGATATTTTTTCTTAAATCCTTTGGTGATGAAATATATGAGTATGTAAATAGGAAATTTGAGTTGGTTATGTACACTTTGGAATTTGAGATGGTTTTTGAGACCCAAATTGACCTTATTTTTGACTTTATCTACTTTAAACATCTCATTATGACCTTAAAAACCCCCTTACACCTTATCATGGTGTCAAAATTGCTTAGGAGAGTCTAAAGGTATCTCAAGTGTGGTGTAGGCTTTCTAGACCTAAAATAAGTTTTTAGGCCTAATTAGCCTAATATAAGTGTTGTAAGTTTAATGAAATTTTAGGTGATATGGGGGGTTAAAACTCATAAAATAAATTTTTTCCCATTTTTTTCATCCCCTATAACTACCTTTAACTACCCATACTCCACTATATCTCTATTATCTTATGATTGTGTTTGTAGGTTACTCTACCAATCTATGTGTTTAGGGAAGAGAAAGGTCTAAATAGTTTCCTCTATTTATAAGATAATTAATGGAATTATAACTCTTGTATAGCATTTTCCAAGATTTATAACATTTCTTGTACTACCCCTTTAATCACCTTATGCGTTGCTTTTTTCCTCTTCCTTAAGTGACTAGTTATAAGTCACTACCTAGACTGCTAAGTCTGAGTGGTTGAGGTTTGGGGTTTTAGGAGGCTTACAATGTTGATATAAATGGAAATCCATATTATATCCTTAGATTATAAACATTCCCCTACCTGATACTTTCTTCTAGATGGCACTATTGACTATACACTTTTATCTACCTTGCCTAGGGTTTTTTGGAAATCAAGTCTACATAACCCTTCATCTAGGTTTGGTGTATTTTACTATCTCAACTAAGGTTATCATTACTTGAAAAAATTTGCTCCACATTCTCATTTTCCTCCTTCATATGACCTCAACATCCTATATAACTCTCTAATTGACATGTATAGGTTTGTTTAGGAATGATTAGGCCTAGTTAATCCTAAAAGGTCTGTTGTTACCTCAAGGGATAAACTAGTCCAATAGATAAATTGAGGGTCATGAATAAATAATAATAAACCTATTCTTAGTTTATTAAATAACCTTTAATCATGTGGTTTCCCTTAATTCCTACACACAAGCTTGTTATTACATTTTAGGCCTATGTGGGCCATTAGGTTCCTTCACTTTCATTTTGATTAGATAACAACATTCTCTCAAAATTAATAAATTTGAGATAAAAAAAACAAACTCTTGAATACAAGTCCCTTTTCACCACTACATAGGCATCTAGATATTTTAGGTCTAGTTGTTGGTATGCTTAGGCCTAAATAATCCTAATTAGGCCATCTAATTCTTTTTTTTCTCCAAGAACCAAGTCACTGGTCATAGTCATTGACGATATTTAGTTACAGATCATGCACTTCTTCTGCATCATCACATTTATGGAATAATCATTCATATGTCTCTCATTTTATCTGCAAGTCACAGACTGACCCTTAAAAGTATGTGATTTAGAGGGTAAACCCTACCTATGTGTTAACTAGGTCTGTCTAAGTTGTTGATATATACCCTCCTTTATTAGTACCTTGAATATTTGATTTGGTAGAAGGATGATCTAAGAAGGTTCTTCCACTAGTAAAGACACCCTTGAAACTCCATATGAACCCTATTTCTCACTCAGTTTTCCTAGTATGCACCTTGAAGTTTGATGATTGGTCTTAACTTCTCAAGATTCTAATTATGTGTATGAATGATGATGAATTCCTATCCTTGTATGTTCTTAGGTACTCATTATCATGATACCTTTGTTACATCTCTTCTACCTCTTATGTTATCTTTATAACTACTAAGGCCCTTGAAATGTTCACATGCATCTAAGATCAATCATGACCACTATACTTATTTGTCCTGCCTTTATAAAATCTATAGTGACCATGAGAGGTTGATCTTACATAATGACTAAAGATTAAATTTTGATATCTGTTAAACTTGTTTCTCACATTGAGATCTCTCAAACCTCAACCATGTTGCTTCAATTTCTTATGCATTCAACTATGTCTCAAAAGGCATTGAAAGCTTCTTGACTATGTTGTCTAGAATTAAGGTTTAATCATCTTCACATGGTCTTTATAATAACATTATGTATCTACTCAAGGTTACCTAAATGTTTATAGATATATATTAAGTTTATTTCAACCTCTACATAATGTAAAATTGGATTTGAAAGTTATTAACATCCACCCATAGGTCTTTAGACTTATGGGTGGATAAAACACTCTTAAAATTTTCCATTAATGGATCTTGGGTCCAATTCCCTTCACACACAATCTCAATGAACTAAAAAAATCCATCGAAGTATGTAAGTCCTTTATCATCTTATACATATATGATAAATTTTAATATGATCACATAATCCTTATGTAATATTTAGATCTCTATATTCTACATGTTTACTATGTTTGATCAAGATTAGGTCAACATCATGAAATGGATAATTTAGCTCATGAAGGTAGTGAAGGAACATTTTAGAGTCTCAAGAGGATGTATGGAAGTTGTTGAAGCTTCTCTAGTATACCTCCAACTAGATAAAAACCCCAAGGCACTAAGAACCATAGCTATCCTCTAAAAACTACTTCCAATGAGGATCTCTCATCTCCATGAGATCACACATGTGAGATAAGGTTGGAGAATGGTATTTAAGGGTGGATTATACTCCTAAAAATCTCTCTATACTTTCATTTCTCTATCACCATGATTAGGAAATGAGAAAACAAGAAAAATTGATAACCTCCCTGAATGAAGAATGCATTATGAGTACCCTACCTTATTAATGATTCTTCATAGAGTATAAGTCATGGATTATCATAAAAAAAATTATGAATTTAAATGTCAAGATACCTTTTTCCTTTCCCTAAAGTTTTAGATCATGATATTCTCTCTCAAATATGTATTGTCCATAAACCTGAAGGTTTGTCTTGGGCTGCAAAGAAGTTTGATGGAGAGAGGGATGGTTTTGGATATATTTTGAGTCCTATTGTAATTAAACTTCACCAAAAACATCTGACATAATCCCATATGCAACCCCCTAACCTCATTTTTATGGAACAGTCTGTACAAATCTATACAATTGTAGAAAATACCTTAAAAGGTCTCTTTTTATTGCATTTTCTCTAGATCTCTGACCTTTTACCACTATTGAAGGATGAAAATAGGGAAAACATAAGTTTAAAAACCTTTTCAAAAATATTACTATGGGATGAAGTGGAAGAGAAACACTTGGCATGTGTGGGGTCCACATGGTGGTTGGGAAGATGAAATGGGTTTCCAAATGGGTCTTTAAGAATTTGAAATGCATAGTTGTGGAAATATAATGTGAATAAGACCTTTCCAAGACCCTATTAATTAATTAAACACCATTATATTCCATTTCTCTAAATATTTATAAGGCACATTGACTCATATGAGGTGATTGATGGATTCTAGTGATGAGTTAAGGTATTAATTGAGCTTGAATGAGTATATCATGGACAATGGACTTAGACACACTAATAAACCTTCATATATTAACTATATCAAGGTTAAAAAACTTTAATATCACTTTAGAAAGACTCTCTCACAATAAAATGACTTGAAAAAGGCCCATGTACCATGAGAACTAATGACCTCAAACTTATCAAGTTACCTTAATTTTATCAAAAGATCATTAATATCATCAAACAAGGCTAAAACCACTCATTGTACCTTATAATTCATCTTGACACTCACCTCTCCCACTCCAAGATCACTATAACCACTGTCACCTCACTGAATAAACTCAATACATTCATGACACATGAATACACAAGCAAAAACTATGACACACCATGACACTCTTAACAAGGCTCAAAGACTCTCAATAGGAGCAATAATGACATGACCATGTAAGATATTACCATGAGTAGTCTAGGATAGTTTTTAAGAAAATATTTTGATGTTAGGGGTTGACATTTGGCCTGTGAGGCCAAAATGTCAACATTTTTGGCAATTCTGAGGGGTGACCGGCCTATAGGTCAAGAGAACCCACTGACTCAAGGATGACATCATGAATCAAAGATGGTAATAAAACTTGATAACCACTTGGACTAAAAAAAACTAATAAGACACAACAAGATAACAAAAAAAACACAAATAAACCTAAGAAACAAATAACAAAGAAACCAAAACAACTAAGGAGACAAACTATGAACATGTGCTAACCACTTATTGAAACAAGATAATAAAACTATAAACAACTAAACTAATTTCAAATTATTTTTATATGATCAAATGGAAAACTTCTTTGGTCACTATGGCACTATGAAGTCTGATTTCCAAATCTTGATTTGAGTTTACCCAAGCATTGCTTACTGTGTGATAATTTCCACTTGTAGATGAGGGTATGGGCATGATCATAGCTTATTAGGGAAGTAGCTTAACCTTCTAGTTCCATATTCAAATCCACGGGTTTTTATATGAGATAAGCACCCAATCATACTCATTCCAAATATATATATCTTGCATTATCAACCTCATCTCTACCTCAATCATAAGCTACTCTTGATTTCTCATATTCTCATACAATGATTTTCTTGGAAACTAAATTTTTAAGCCTTTATTAGTGCCTCCATTATGATCTACTTGAGATAGTGGTTTGTTAAGGTCTTCAAATTATTTATAGGTGTACAATCATAGACTCAACATGTCATTGGTCTCTCCTTGATTCTACTTATGAGATCTAAGATGAGCTACTACCATAGTGATCTATACTATATCTTCCTCAAGCTCCTCATGGGGTAGAGATGGATTGTTTAAATTTTTCCAAGTCCTCTCAAAAGGCCATCTCTTCATGATCAGTTTGAAATACATGTAATTCACTACTGCCCTTACCATTAACTTGTCTAACACTATGATGGTCAAACTCATGTTCTGCTACAAGTTGGTCATCTTCATCTTTTGTGGAGAATGGTAACTCATCAACCCATTAAATAAAAAGTTCTTCTTGTCTTGGTACATTTGATTTTGAATTGCCTTCTCCAAGCTCTAAAATATCAATGGTACCTCCATCTAAAAATTCAATCTACTTTCCTACTCCACCAACCAAATCCACCATACTAAATCCTTCAATCTCATTTAAGAACTCATAGTACAACTATTGCCAATGATCATACAAGTAACTTGAAATGTTATCAACCTCAACAATGGTCTTATTTAGGGTTTCATCATGAATTTATTCCATGAGGAAAGTTATTTATGTTTTGGTTTCATTGACTACATCATCATGCCACTATGGCTACCCCACATCATCCAACTTCTCTTCATGTTCAATTGTTGATCTGATGGGATAAATGGGGGTTTCAATTATGATTTATTCATCATAGGTGCTTGAGGTTTGATCTTAAAGGTGTCCTTGAAACTTTTTTGTAACTATAACATGATTTATTATTCAAATATTATCATCTCACTAACAAATCTTGTAAAGTTGTCTCCCACACTTTGATGTTCAAGTTTTACCTTTAATGCATTTGATTCCTCTTCACAAGAGAAGAGGGTGGGATGGAAATAAACCTCCTTAGATTTCTTGATAATTTCCAAGGTACTTTCCACTTTAGAAACTTAGGAATATCAACATACAAAAACACACTCTTATTATTAAATTCTTCAATTTCCTTTCCAAATTTTGATATGGGTTGATGCTCATTAATGGATGTTACATGGATGGTTGTTGGGACACTTAGAGAGCTTGAGACACCTTCTGAACTAGCTTTCATATTTCTCTCCTCTTCTTGACTCTCTTTTTTAAGGGCAAGAATGACATAGTCTAGTGTTCTAGCCCATGAAGTCCTCCATTCTAAAGTTGTTGTAGGCTCTTGAGAATTTATAGTTTCTTGAAGGGGGGCTTGAATAAATGGATGTTTATTAGGAGTGGGAGGATAAATATAATCTGTACTTTAGGTTGTTTGTGTGTATGAATGAATATGAAACTTGGAGAGTGATTCAGATGTGATTTTGACCCTTACACCATATCCAAATTTGTAGGCCATATAAGACAAGTCACTAGACAAACATCCCCCAATATTGGCCATAAAATCACTACATAAACATAGGGAAAAATGTGTTAACAAGTCTACAGTAATGATGTCTTTTACAATTGAAATCTTGGTGTAGGCATGAAGGGTGAATTGTAGGTATTTGACAAGGCCAAATATCATCTTAGTTGACCCATCCTAGTGTAATTCAAAGTTATAAATAGGATCATACACTAAATTCAAACTATCAACACTAGCTTAGGGATAGCTAAATTACTAGCCTTGTCATCAAACAAGCAATTGTGAACTAAGAAATTTTCAATGATTAGAGAGGTAAGAAAAATAGATGGAGTGGTTACCTTAGTATATTTTTATTGGTTTATAGGGGTACTTTACTAATGGACAAGGGATTAACATTCAATATATTTATGTTGCCTAAGATATTCTTGCATTATATTTCTTTCCTCCCTTAGCTTCTCAATATCTAAACTCAAAACATCATTGCTTGGTGGAGGCTGACTATAAGGAACTAAAAATTGGTACCATGATTGATTAGAAGCATAAGAGCATTACAAAGGAAGTAGAGCAGCCTCACAATGAGTTTGATAATCTTAGTTGTAAGGAGGTCCATTATAAGGCTAATAAGGGTTAATATAAGGTTTATAGGGGTTATGGTAGGGCTAATAGGGAGGTGGATGACATAAATTTTGTTGAGTGTGAAGTCCTTTGGGGTTATCACATGACCTTAGGAGTATATTTTGGGGGATTAGAGAGATCCATAAATGTGGGATCACATTTTTCCCCACTCCACCTTTTGTGGAACTTTATTCCACATGTGAGTGTAATATTCCTTATTTTATCTAATTTTTATGTTTCCATGTTTTATGGAATTAGTTATTAGATGTCTATTTTCCATGTTGACTTCCCTGTTCTGAAGGAGTTGGTTGTTCCTTGGAAAATGTGTTACCTTCCTTGTTGTAAGGAGTTGCTTGTGATCACATGGTGTTGTTAAATGTGCCCTTGAAAGGTGGAGACCCAATCTTTGCATGTTCCTTCACAGATGAGCTTTTGTATGATCTTGCTTAGGTGGAGGAGGGTTGTCACATGTTGGATAATGCTTATCTTGGATAAGCATTGCACATTTCTCCTCATTTTATGGAATTTTCCTTCATTTTCTATATATACAGGTTGTGGTGTGGCCTTTAGAGGTTGATGGTTTATTTGTAGGGTGTGGCTTTAAGGATCAAATTCAATGTGTAGGTGTTCATTATAGGGTGTGATTTAGCATCTTATGAGATACATCATTGTGTAGGTATAGGTGTAGGTGAAAGTATAGCATTTTGTGTAGCATTTTTTATAGGATATTTTGCTATCTCTATGAGAGTTCATTGTAGTCTTATGTTTTTATTACAATTTATATTGAGAACTTTCTTGGTGGATGTATCCCATATTGTGTGAACCATGTTAGATCTATGTTGTGTGATTAATTCTTGTTCTCTCTATTTTAATACTTTCATTATATCTATGATTTGAGGAATGTTTCCATGATGCATGATATTGCATAAGTTAGATCTGATTTATGGTTATATTAAATTTGATTTAAAAGTTTTTAATTCTTAATAACTGGTATCAGAGCTAGGTTTTGTTTTTGCTGAAGTGGTAAATCACAAGAAGGATATTAGCTTGAGTGGGAGATATGAGAGAAAAGATCAGATTTAGAGTTGATAATTTTGATGGTAAGAATTTTGATTTGTGTAAAATGTATATGGAGTATTACCCATATCAAAAAGAGCTACATCTCCCCTTGGAGGGGAAAGTAGAACAACCTGTAAGTAAGAGTGATGTGGATTGGTCATTACTTGATAGGAAGGCATTGGGATCCATACAGTTATGCCTTGCATCTTCTATTGAATTTAATATTTATGATGAGAAAACCACAAAAAATCTCATGGATAAAATTGGAAAGTTATATGATAAAACCTCTACTTCTAATAAAAAATTTCTTATGAAAAGATTGATTAACATGAAAATGTCTGAGAATGGTTCTATTGAAAATCATCTAAATTATTTTAATATAGTTGTAAGTATTCTCACTTCAATTGAAATCAAGTTTGATGATGAAGTTAGATATTTGCTAATATTATGTTATTTTCCTGATAGTTGGGATAATTTGGTTATGGTTGTGAGTAATGTAGTCCCTACCAAGGGAAGCTTGAATTTTGAGGATGTTGTAGTTGTGATTCTTAGCAAGGAGATGAAAAGGAAAATCACTGGTGAATCATCTTTAGGTAATGATTTATCCATTTATACTAGATGAAGGCAAAATTACAAGATCAAAGACAATTATGGAAAGTCAAAAGGTAGATCTAAGTCTAGATCTAGATCCAAGATGATATGTTGGAATTCTGGGAAGAGTGGAAATTCAATGAAGTATTATTGGTCACTTCAGGATAAAAATGCCAACAATAAGGAAACAAATGAAATAAATGTGACATCAGGTGAATCATGTTAGGATGTCACAATTATTTCTATGGATAGATTTTTGAGTCTTGGGTATTAGATTCATGGGTTTCTTTTCATCCCACCCCACATAGGAATTATTTTACTAATTATGTTCAAGAGAATCTAGGACATGTACTTCTTAGTGATGATAAACTATGTGAGATAGTAGGGAAAGGTAATGTTCAAGTTAAGATGTAGAATGGTAACACATGGATCCTTAAGGATGTTAGACACGTGCCTATGTTGAGATGGAATTTGGTTTCAGTGGGGTAATTGGGTAGTGAAGGATGTTTAGTATTGTTTACCGTAGATTCTTAGAAATTTACAAAAGGTGATCTTATGATTTTGAGACGTAAGAAAGTTGTTACTTTATATTTGACTAGTAGTGTTGATTATATTGATTTCTTTACTAAAAATGGATATGCAACTATATGGCACTATAGGCTTGGTCATATAATCCATAATGGAATGTAGATCTTAAAAGATAAGTTGCCTAGATTGAAAGATATAGATCTAGACTTATATGAGAATTATGTGTATGGGAAATAAAAATGGGTTAAGTTCATAAAGGTTGGACCCACAAAGAAAGAACACAAGTTAGATTTGCTACAATCAAATGTATGGGGCCAACTCGGGTATCTTATATTGGTGGATCCAATTACTATGTTACTTTTATTGATGATGCAACTAGGAAATTTTGGGTTTATTGCATTAAAAATAAATCTGATGTATTTGACACTTTTAAGAACTAGAAATCCTTGGTTGAGAATAAAACAGGTCTCAAGTTGAAATGTCTCAAGTCAGATAATGGAGGTGAGTCTTGTAGTAATGTTTTCTTTGATTATTGTTCTAACAATGGAATCCATAGGCAAAGGATGGTTCCAAGAACTCCAAAGTATAATGGGGTATCTAAAAGGATGAATAGAACAATAATAGAACATGTTAGGAGCATGAGGTTACATGCAAGGTTGCCTTTATAGTTTTAGATAGAAGAAGTTAGCATGATAGTATATCTAATTAACAAAGGACCTTCTATGCCTTTAGATGAGGGCATTCTTCAACAATCTTGGTCTAGAAAGAATGTTGATTATTATTTTCTTAGTGTCTTTGGATGTGAGGCTTTTGCTCTCATTAAGAAAGAGAATAGGACCAAGCTAGAGGCTAAATTAGAGAAATGCACATTTGTTTATGGTGACGATGACTTTGGTTTATGTTTATAGAGCATTAAAGATAAGAAAATATTTTGGTCTAGAGATGTAACCTTTAATGAAAAAGGCATGTCTAAGAATTAGTTGTAGGAACAAGATCAGGAACAGAAAGAGTACACAGTATTAGATGACATTGTGAATGACAAAGTATCCAATGATTTAGTTTAAGAACCTTCTACATAAGGACCCCAAACTCATATGGTAAGAATATCTTCTAGGGTAATAAGACCACCTAAACATTTTTCTCCTTCTTTGAATTATTTATTACTTATTGACAATAGAGAACTAGAGTGTTATGAGGAAGCAATGCAGGTAGATGTCAAGTTGAAGTGGGAACAAGCCATGGATGAGGATCATAGATCTCTCATGGAGAACCAAACATGGGATTTGGTAAGGCTACCCAAGGGTAAGACTGTATTTCCAAACAAGTGGATCTTCAAGATAAAATAAGAGGATGAAGGGAGAAAAAGGTATAAAGATATGATGGTGGTCAAGGGGTTTTCACAAAAATAAGGTATTGATTTTGATGATATTTTCTCTCTTGTTGTAAAATTGACTTTTATTAAGACTGTTCTTAGTTTAGTTGCAGTTGAGGATTTTCACTTAGAATAGTTAGATGTGAAAACTATTATTATTTGTGGTGATTTGGATGAAAGTTGTAAATGAAGCAATCATAGGGATATGAGGTCAAAGGGAAGGAAAACTATGTGTGAAAAATAAAGAAGAGTTGTGTGGCCTGAAACAAGCTCCATAATAATGGTATAACAAATTTGATTATTTATGTTAGAACAAGAATATCAAAGGTATCATTCTAACCATTATGTGTACATCAAACATTTTAATGATGGTTCCTTTATTATATTATGTTTGTATGTTGATGACATGTTAGTTGCAAGAAAGAACATACAACATATTCATATGCTCAAGAAATAGCTTAGTGACTCCTTTTCTATGAAGGATTTGGGTGTTGCAAAGCAAATCCTTGATATGAGGATTACTCATGATAGGAAGGAGAGGAAGTTGATCTTATCCTAATTAGAGTATGTGAAGAAAGTCTTGAAAATTTTTAGCATGTTGGATACTAAATCTATTGGTACTCCTTTGGTAGACCACTTTATATTACGAAAGGATTAGTGTCCCAAGATAGAATCTAAAAATATTAAGATGTCTAAGGCACCTTACTCATCGACAGTTGGTAGCTTAATGTATGTCATGGTTTGTACTAGGCCAAATATTGCCCAAGTAGTGGGAGTTGTGAGAAAGTATATGAGTGATCCAGTCTATGAGATTTGACAGGTAGTGAAATGGATTCTTTGGTATTTAAGAGGAACCATGGATTTTGCATTATGTAATGGTGGATCAGATACCACTTTGTGTTGTTATGTGGACTTAGGTATGGTAGGGGATATTGATAGTAGGATAAGTATGATAGGTTATATATTTATTATTAGAGATATAGTAATTAGTTGGATTTCTAGGATACAGAAGGTTGTGGCTTTGTCAACCATAGAGGCAGATTATGTGGCTTCCATAGAGGCTAGCAAAAATATGATTTGGTTACAAGAGTTGTTTTAAGAGTCAAGGCATGGGTAAGAAGTTGGGAGACTACACAGTGATAATTAGAGTGTTATTCAATTGGTAAAGAACTATGCTTTCCATGAAAGGATGAAACACATTTAGTTACATTATCACTTCATCAGGACAACTTTGGAAGAGAACATGGTGAAGCTAGATAAGATTCATACTAGCCAAAATCATATGGATATGATAACCAAGGTAGTCACATTGGACAAGTTGAGACTATGTTCAGATTTGGTTGGCCTTAGTGGTCATGGAGTAGTGATATATTTTGTTCAGGAGAAATGGTCTCCAAGTGGGAGATTCTTGATTGTGGAGCCCTTTGGAGCTATCACATGACCTTAGGAGTACATTTTGGGGGCCTAAAAAGATCTAAAAATGTGAAGAGCACATTTTTTCCCACTCCACCTTTTATGGAACCTTGCTCCACATGTGAGTATAATATTCCTTATTTTATCTAATTTCTATGTTTCCATGTTGTATGGAAATGGTTGTTAGATGTCTATTTTCCATGTTTAATTCCCTATTCTAAAGGATTTATTTATTCCTTGGAAAATGTGTTTCATTCCTTATTACAGGGAGTTGGTTATAATCACATGGTGTTGTGCCCTTGAAAGGTGGAGACCCAATCTTGGTGTGTTCCTTCATGGATGAGATTTTGGATGAACTTACTTAGGTGGAGGAGGGTTGTCACATGTTGGATAATGCTTATCTTGGATAAGCATTGCACATTACTCCTCTTTTTGTGGATTTTTCCTTTATTTACTATATATATATAGGGTGTGGTGTGGTATTTAAAGGTTGATGGTTTATTTTCAAGGTGTGGCTTTGAGGATCAGAGTCAAATGGAAGGTGTTTTGCAAAGTGCAAGTGTTCAATATAGGGTGTAGTTTATAAACTTATGAAATATAGCATTGTGCAGGTGCAAGTGAAAGTGCAACATTTTTTATAAGATATTTTTCTATCTCTATGAGAGTTCATTGTAGTCTTGTGTTTTGATTACAATTTATATTGAGAAATTTTTTGGTGGATGTAACCCACATTAGGTGAACCACATTAGATGTGTGTTGTGTGATTGATTCTTGTTATCTTCATTTTAATGCTTTCATTATATCTATGATTTGAGAAATGTTTTTGTGATGCATGTTATTACATAAGTTAGATCTGATTTATGGTTATATTAAATACAATTTAAAAGTTTTTAATTCCTAACAAATTTAGCCCATATATTTCCATAACTCCTCATGTAAAATATGCACAACAACATGAACTATGTGTATACACAATATTTTCAAACTTTTATTGATTACTATACTTTGTATCTTATAGGAATCCATCGAGTCTCAATCTCTCTGAATGCATGCCTTAAGGGGTGCACTGGGAAAGGGGTGGGCATACCATTAGTACTTCATAATATTGTTTTCCTTTTTTCCACTTGTCATCTATACACTCATCTCCTAAAACCATTTAACCTAAGCTTATTCTTCTCAGCCTTACCCATTTCAGTCATTTTTCATGATTTATCCTTCTTACTCTTGCCTTGACCCACTTTCACTAGTTGACTATACTACGTCAATTAGGTTAACCCTATATAGTTTTTAGCCTTTGATTACTATATAGGGTTTACTAGGTCGACCTTATACTATTTAGAGGTATTTTTCATTATGAGCTTTGTTAGCCCTTTAACCGACCTAGCTGAAGACCTAATGAATTATCCCCCAAAAATATATAGGGTCGATTGGGTCGACCTTGTATAGCTGACATATTTAGAAGGATTTAGAGAAATATCCACCTATATATACAAGTTCATTTCCAATGTTTTTTAAGAAGAGAAGAGAAGAAGAATAAGTGTGAATGAACATCTATTTATTGACCATTATAATTGAGAAATAAAGCTTAGGGTTCCATACTTTCTTTGGAGATACAATTCTTGTCTTGTGGAGAAGTTTTTTAGATGTATAGATAGGTTGTGTATCCTAGAGATAATTTGTATTTGTTATCCTTACATGTCAGAATAATCTCTTATGAAGCACCTTGGCCAAGGGATAGATTAAGGCTCGATGGGTTCATCTTCAAAGGTAAGTATTCCTAACTTTATTTCTCTTTTATAAGAGTAGATAGATAATTTAGTTGTGCTTCTTTATTCCATGCATTAAGATTTCATATACATTGATGTGAGTATATGTTTTCTATGCATGTTTAGTTTAGTTTGTTTTGTTTCTAACCCTCACTTTGTACCATAAGCTTTGGTGTTTACTAGATTAGATTTACTTTATTTTTTAGTAGAATAGAGTGAACATTAAACCTAAGACTCTTTTAGGTTTGTTTCATGATTGTGTTAGACTATAGGCTTTGGAATGCTTCCTAGCATGGTGTATTATGACAAGTGATCCCCTAATTGGGTCTAGCAGATCCCCATATTGGTCATTCCCCCACTTAAAAAATGTATTCCCAATCAAAAGTGTAGGTATTCTCTATCTTCTCTAAGCTAGGATTGATTTATAGACATGATGCATTTTTTATTGCATACATTTTATTTAAACCAATGTGAATCCTATCCCACCACTGGTTAGATTGTCTTCACATTTCCAATTTACTCTTAGCATTAGCTTCACTTTGGCTTCACCTTCATATTACATTATTATGAACCCAATGTGAACTAACCCTTAGGGGATTTGTTTATATTATTTTATTTCTTTCATTATTTCATCATTATTTTTATCACATATTTTCCATACTATATCAATTATGTCAATCTAGTATCTAACTTCTGTGCATTGGATTTTAGGTATAAGCTATTAGATTGACCCTGTCAACCTACTATGGGTTTGTAGCTTTTTAAACATCTAGTATAGACTATTAGGTCAACCCGGTTGACCCTATTATTTTTTATACATTAGGTTCAGCATACTAGGTCAACCCATTTGACCCTATATATTTCAGGCACTCAGCAACAAGTTTTTATAAATCTTGATCAACCCAGTCAACCTAATTATCAAAATTTGCAAGAATATATCAAGGTTCTTGAACAAAAATATTCATTCTCTTCATCTTTGATGTACTAAGGTTCCTTTATATCTCTCTATCTCTTTCTTTATAGTCTTTCCTTTTATAGTTTGTAGTCTTTAAAACTACCCTTGCACAATCAACTAGATCGACCCTGTTGACCCAATTCTATATTATGTATGATGTCTAGATAATTGGGTTGACTCTGTCAACCCTATTCATTTTCATACCTTATTTTTATAGTATAGGTTTGACCCTATTGACCTTTTTCTATATTTTTTACATACATTATTGACCATATCAACATTGTACCTTGTTTCAAAGTTAAAATTAACCTTATATGTTAGTAATTAGTTCACACTTCTTTTTTTGTTTCTTTCATGCTAAGAATAGATCACATAGCTTAATTAGGTGGTTTTAAATTAATCATTTAGTATCACTATTTTCTATTTTATGCACACTTAACTAAATCACAAAATCAAAACAAGCATTTTAACATTTGTCTACCCAAAGCTAACCTACTTGGATATCATCACCAAGGGGGAAGCTGACTTGATACTCTAGTCAAGTATAAAGCATGGTTAATGGTATATTCTAGCTAAGCACCTAACACCCTTATCATTTTTTTGTGTGAAGTGAGGGGGTAGGCCCCAATACCAATCTTGTATCATTTCTACTACAGTCCCTTTTAGCCCAAACTACCTAAAATCATCCTTAGATTATCATTCTAGTTCCTTTCTTACAGTAAACTTCCCATCACATTTAAAATCATATCTTAATAATCTAATTAACATTCAGTTTGGTCAATTAGTTAGCTCATTATTTTCCAAGTTGATTTCTTGCTCTTTGCTCAATTATATTTTGTATTGCAAAAACTTGCATTAGTAAGTGTTAGTGAAAGGTTTTGTGATGTGTGTTTCAATTAGATTGGCCAGTGTTAATCCAATTGACTATTTATTTCCTTTTAGCTATTTCTTTTCAATTTACTTACAAAAATTATCTTTTTTCATTACACAAATCTACCATAAGTTTCTTAATTTCCCTTTTGGATGTATTGGGTCAACCCAATCAACCCTATACCTTTTTCTAGCCTCTGTTCACTATACTAAATTGACCCAGTTGAGCCTGTATAGTTTACAGACCCTTTTAACTCTTTTTCCAATATTTATTCATTATACTAGATCGACCCAGTTTACCCTATACAATTTGTAGACCCTATATTTGTGTTAGGTCGACCTAGTCAACCCTGTACAACTTCCATCATTTCTTGTTTCCTTGCTTTCTCATCTATCTTTATTTCCCTTCTTCATGGAATTTATATTTGATGACAATACTGACTTATAGTTAGCAAACATGATGAATCTTACCAATCCTCATAGGGTCTCCCATAGATAGAGTAGGGATCCTCTCTTAGATGCTAGTAATGTTCATATTGCCACTCACACAATGAACTATGGGACGCCTCCTAATACCTCTTCATAATGTAATCCACTATTTTCATTAGAATACCAACCTAAATTAGAGTATACCCCCAAAATGCTCTTCTTTATCTTTGAATTTCTTCAACATAGAGGAAAATGTCCTTCTACCATTTACAATCTTATGATTAGTGGTCAAGTTGAAGAGCCTCATTCACCTACTCTTACATTCTCAACTAGATTTGGGGGTACCACTTTTTTTTATTCTCAACCTCTTCCTTTGATTATGACCCCATCTCATACCATGACCTCTTCTTCTCTAACCTCTTCCACCTCCATTCCTATTATATCCACTAACATGGAAAGTTATACATCTAGTGGGCCTCTCATAAGATCCATTATCCTTAATACTTAAACTAGTGCATTGTTTACTACCTAAGGTAATCATGCTACTAGTGATTCTTCTTATCAACCATTCACTAGTCCATCTTTTTATACATAAGCAAATTTTGCCTCTAATGCCTCACATTCTCACAATTTCTCTCAAGTTCCTATCAACACCAATAGTGGTACCCAAGCCACTAATACCAAATCTAATGCTTCTAATAATGTTAATCAAACACACCAACTATTGTTACAAACACTCAATCAAATGAATACCTTTCAAGCTCATAACACAAATCAAATGATTAGAATACAAAACTACCTTCTTCAACTTCAATCTCGTCCTCAACCAATATCTTGGGGCATACATACCCAGAATGTTCCCCCACCTCCTCTTCAAGATTATCAAGGAAATCTCATTCCTCAACCTCCTTTGGTCAACAAAACCATTAAGAATCTCTAAAAAGAACCTCTCACTACTCAAATTTATAATAATTATATTGGAGGTATCACACCTACAATTTCTTATAATGGATCAACTGATCCCACCCTTCATCTTAAAACATTTGGAAATCTTTACAAGGATTGGATAAAATTGAACACTTTTGCCATTACCAAATGCTTGGCCAAAACTTTCATAGGTGATGCCTTAGATTGGTACAACTGACTTAAAACTCATTCCATTTCTAGTTTGGAGGATTTAGTGAGTGATTTAGTTCAATAATTCTAAACTAGTGATCTTCCTAAAAACACTTTGGCCCACTTCATAAATTGCAAACAATTTGAAAATGAAACCACTCAAGCCTGTGGTAAAAGGTGGAAAAATTTGTCAAACAAATCTGAAAATAACATGGTTGATGATAATATTTTCCATCTATTTACTAATGCCCTTTTTCCTAAACTTCAATATCAGGTCCACACTCTCTCTCCACATACCTTGGATGAGGATATTGACCAAGCTAAATGACAAGATTTACTTATGCATCAATTTGAACCACCCCAATATTTTGTGGGTCTTTGTCTCTTAAGAATAAAAATCATAATGTTACCAATGATGGTGTTTCAGATTCTTATGACACCATTCATAATGTTTAAGTTGTCATTCCTACCCATTCATCAGAATCAGCTCCCCCTTCCCAACAATATACCAATCCTCACTTATCTTCACCAAATAACATTAATTTTCATAAACCTCTATCCTTAGTTGAATTTCTTAAGCATCTACCTAGGCCTTTTCTATGAGATCTTGACCCTACCCATCCTATGAAATCCTAGTATGATCCTAACATGTTTTGTTGGTTTCATGCTAGTTGGGGTCATTCTCATGAGACATGTAGATAACTTAAAAATTTAGGTATGGATTTTCTTCTTGGTCCTAATTTTGATCATGATTATATCATTCAAAATCATCAACAAGCTTATGAAATTTATTTTAAAGATTATAAAACATATGATAAAACTAAAGCCTTAAATTAAACCAATGCTCATTTGGCTATTTACAAGGACCCTCTTCCTAATCATCAACCTATCCAAGACAATCAAGATAAAGCTACCCCTTCCACAAATAATGTAGATAGTCTTGTTTTTTCCACTTCTAAATAGAATGTGGTTAGTATGACTAATATGTGAAGGGTGGTTTTTTTTATCGATTCTTAACTTATCTACACTCCATATATAACATATCATGTTATCTAGGATTCTTCTCCAACTCATTTAAATGAGTTGGGGTAAGATGACCTTATTACTTTTGATGATTCAATTCCAACTTCTCCCTTAGATAATACTTCATTTTCTATTTCTACCACTCTTCCATCATCTTCTAACACTAATGATACTCCAATTTTGTAAAATCAACTTGAACCAGCTACTTCATCATTACAACATAATTTTCAAACTTGTTTCAAATTTTATTCTTCTTATCAACATACATTCCAATATACTTTGACTCCTCCTTATATGGACCTCCTTAATCATTATGCACCTATATCTTATAACCTTATTATGGGTTATGATGATTGGGATCCCATCACAAAACTCAGTAATCTCTCATCCCAAATTTTGTTCCTTGAGATTATGAGGAATTATCCATGTCATAGAAACTATCTTATGTAACTATTATTTGAGATGAATGTCCTTTGTCCTCCCCTAGTAGGATGGGAGGCAGCCTTATCTAGATCCGAGGATAGTATATTACAACAATGTGAAGAGATGTCTATCAATGTTGATGAAACTATAAACACTTCTATTTTCTTAAAATTTCTCATAGCTTATATGATTCTCAATGATAGTTTCCTTCATGCAGATGATCCCGCCTTATTCATTAGTTTTTGAATAAGTGATATCCAAGTTAAGCATGAATTGATTGATGAGGTTTATAGCACCTATGTTACTTATCTTGACTTCATTAAGACCCTTAGATATTCATAATGCAATCTCAATTCTACACATAACACTTACTAAGGATATGATAGATGGAAAATTCCTCCTCTAGGTTGTGTGTGGCTTCCCTTTACTATCCCACCTACAATCATCTATGTGAATGTGATGATTTTTAACTTTCCTCTTTCTTATAACATCTTGCTTGGTAGGCCATGGAATCATTGTATGAGATTTGAGGCTTCTTCCACCTACCAATACATTAAATTCCCTCATAATAGATCCATTTATAGGATTTAGGGTGACACTAACTCTTGAACCTTTACCTATCATTTGATTTCATGAGTCTCAGCATATTAATTTTCCTATTAATTCAATCCAAGGTTACAATGGGCATATCAAACTCATTGGGAACATTCCCCCTAACCTCTTAGATTCTAATAATGATGATCCTAATGATATTAACCTAAATATTAAAAATTTCAATCATTTACCTCACCTCATCTCATAGCTTCTTGCTTCCTTGCAACCTCATTCTTGCAAACCTCCTTACGATGATATTCCCATAGTCTTAACCAAGACTCAGCATTATATTCACCACACTTCCTCAGATGACAAGGTTATCCCTGCTTGTGGCATTGATCTTCATACCCCAAATTATGATGATGGTTATTCCCTAGATGATCCATTTTAAATTAGTCTTGTATAGGCTCATAACACTAATATTTTCCATTATCATTCTTATTTAGTTGAATCTCTTTGTATATCTTCTCATCTTCATTTATAGTTTTTTATTTTAGAATTTTTCCTCTTTATCATAGGGTATATATGGATCTAACACCTCTAATTTTTTAGGATACTCATAGGAATATGCTCATGGATCATGTTATGACTGGGCCTTATCATTTTGATAGATTCCCTGATCACTGTAGTTAGTTTACTCTTGAGATTAGTGTGACCATTCTTAGACCTTCTATGATACTTCAATAATACCATAAGGATCACCTTCTAGCTATTCGCAGACCTTCTTTTATTCCTCCCATAGGGTGTTCATTCAATAAGGCTCCTTCTTTTCTCATGGCTCCACCTCTAGTAGTTACATCCCCTCCTATGGTCCCTTAATCACCTTCTATGCCTCCACCCATGATTCCTTCACCTGTGGACCTTCCCTCACTTGTGGATCCTTCTCCACCCATGAGTTCTTTACCCATGGATCCTTCTCCATTGATGATTCCTCCATCTCCCATAGAGCCTACTCCCACACATTCTCCTAAACATCCCTTGCCTTATTTTCCTCAGCATGATCCATCGAGTATTCTTAACTTTTCAATTGAGGAGATTAGAAGACAAGTCTTTTCCTAATTTTCATTGAAGATTAATGAGATATTAGTAGTAATTCATATCCAACTTCATATAGATTTATTCTATCTTGGATAATGTGTGTAGATAGTTTTATCACAATTTATGAGCACATACAAGGTTCCTTTACATATACATTTTGATTGGACATGTGCTCTAATTTTATTTTATCTATCTATTATATCATTTAACATTGTGTCAAATTCATATTTTTCTTACATGGTGATTCTTTACTTTTTATACTATATCTTGCTTAAATTTTTATTTTTATTTGCATATGATTGTCTTTATTTATCATTATCTTCTCTTTATTTTTTGATTTTTTCTCAAAAGTCCCTTCTTACCTTCATGATTTTTTTATTACTTATCTCTATTTTTCACAAATAATTTTCATTGTGACTTGGTTATACAAACCCTATTCCCTTTGGTCCTTGTCTCCCTTTACCATGTGATTAGTTAGCAAATAATGCATCTCATTATATTTTCCTTTCATTGATTCACTTTGGATCTCATTTTTCCCTTCTTCCTTTTTCACAAAATAAGCATATACATGATTGAGACTTGAGATCACATGCTAGTTCATTATTAAGACTAAGTGTCTCAGTCAGTCATTATCTTTGGTTACTTATATTCCTTTAGCCTTAGCCTACAACTCATTCATGTGTATCACTACATCTATCATTATTGGTCATTCTAAATCCATATGGAGGAGGAATCATAAAAATCCATAAAACATTAAAATCCAAATCATCTTTCAAAACGCATTGATATAAAAGGCAAAAATATTCTTAAAATTCAAATTACATTAAAAGATATCATTCAAAGCACATCTCCTTCTTCTAGTCAAATATAAAACTCCATAATTGACCTCAGGATATAGTCAAGGTCCTTTTGAGTGCAGTAGGCTAGTAGATTAGAAGAGGAGAACTAAAAAATATTTTAGTGCTACCTACTTTCTCACACAAGTGCCCAATCTTCATAGTAGATTGATGGCTTTGTAATGGGTCCTGAGGAATAGGGAACACATCATGGGAAGGTAGGTCTATTTTACCTTTTCTTATACCAATCTACCTTCATGAGTTGATCTTAATATCATTCTTATATGCCTACAAATATTTGTGTCTATAGCGAATAGGTTTCCTTTGTACATTGATGGTCACTAGTCATTTAGTATCTTCTCATGTCCTTAGTATGCATCGTGTCTCCTAAGGTCTTCTTGTAAGATGACTAAGTCTTGATTTTTACACTCTATTTTTCATTCCCTATATCCCTCATATTTCATCTTGAAAAATATTTTTTTGTCTACTGATCACTCCCCTTGGGATATCTTTTGTGAGTTTCATTATAAGACCATGGATAGGACCCAACCATCCTCACAAATTACCATATTTTTCCTTTCTATTACCCACATCTTTTATTACCCAATTTGTCCCAATTGATCCAACCTAGTGGTGTTCTATTTTTCAATTTTTTAGTGCAAGACAATGGATAGGACCCAACATTCCTCATAAAAATTTCTAATAATACAAGTCACAATAAAAATTACATGTGTCAAATATGAGATAAGATGTGATTAATTATAAAGTTAAATATCATTAACATGTTTCCTTACTTTATTTAGTATTTTTTATGATTACTTCATTTATATTTCACTTTTATCTTCTTATTTTTTGAGTGCATGTAAGAATTCAACCATTTCTTGAATTTTTCATACTTCTCAGCTTGAATTAGTGTGATCAATTTAAGACCAATATTTTTATAATTTTATTTTTCTCTTATACCTCCCAACATGATTTATTATAATTGATTTACTTAATTTAATTTATTTTTATACCGTTTGTGCCCTTTTACATACCTTCTATTTTATTACATTGTTTTCATACTTCCCAATACGAATTAGTATGATTTTACTTGTTTTAATTTGGTGCAAATATCTTTCACTTTGGTTTAAGAACAAATTCCTTTTTACCATATTTTTTTACCATCCCTTGGTTCTTTATACTTAGTCATTTTATTATTATTACACATTTCCCAACTTAAAATAGTGTGTAGTATATTTTTTGATTGATTATATTTTACCAAGTCTTTTTGCCTGTTTCTTTTTAACCATGCATGTGTCCTACATAATGTTAGAAAAGAAACCACACCTCATATATTTCCTATACCATAAATAATAAAAGCTAAATACATGTGCTAGAAATAAATATATCCAAAGCATCCACAACCACAACCATGATGACAACAACATACACAATCAACATCAATATGTTAAACTAATACATCATATGTATACATCTCATGAGTTTTGATATAACAAATACAACCATATATATAATGATTTAGCTCTATGGTTACGCTCTATCCTATCTATCTCATGGCCTATCCACACTACCTACTGAGGCCTCAGTCTAAATCCTTTGAATAGTACATTTCAAAGAGGATATCTGAGGTCTCAGTCCCTCTACCTATCCCTATAGATACATTATCGACCCTTGTACCTATGCCAACTTGGTCTAGGTCACTATATATGCCTATTTCAATTGGGTCTACATCATTATTTGTGATTGTATCATCTACATCACTATAGCCATATGTGCAACTCTCTCTTCTACTACATCCTACCATGCCTATATCTTACATGTACCCATCTCTAATGGTGGTGGCATCCTCTCCTTTTATGCTTATATCTACCTCGCTACCTCCCCTACTAATTTGAACTAGCTCACCTAAGCTAGGGTAGATGGCATAGTAGGGTCCTCTAATGTAGTAGGCTCATACAACTATAGAGTCTCATCCAAGATGTCATGGAGTGCTCCCCTCATAAGGGGCCCTCATCTCTCCTCCTCATCCTCAACTACACATATAAAATCATAACTAAATAGATATTATATCACTATCATATCTCACAATATCTATTTACCTTTAGTCTCTATTTCAAAATAAAAACTTAAGCAATAATTTACTCATTTTTATTACCTATTTGTATCTTGACCACTATGGTCTCGCATTCCACATGACCACCTAGCACAGTCTCTCCATACACATAGCCTCCAAGCACCTCCTAAATAGGTCACCTCCTTAGCTCAAGTTTGTTTATCACGGCTCATGTCTACCTAAGCCTACACCTGGATGGCCCCTCTACCATCTATCTCTCCTCTAGCTCACTTGTTAGGTCATTAAGAATGGTGATAGTATTCACTCTCTCTTGCTCTTACTACTTTTATTGATGTCATGTCCTTGATGGTTGTATTTAATCTCATTATGGATTTGGTGATGTTATATTTGGTGCCAATGCCTTTACATCCCTCCTACTTTATTCTTTGTTGTGATTTCCCAATCCATGGTCACTCATGGCATGGTCTAAGTGTTGGCCTCATCACTAGTGGCCCTAGTCCCCTCCTCCTCCATGGCTCTCTCACATAATAAGCCCATTACTTGAGAATCAATATTAGTGCCACTAAATAGGGTAATCCCATTTATCCTAGCACCTATGCCACCAGATGTGGCTCTCTCCACCAAGTATAGTGCCCAATCATCTATGTCCTCACTATAGCTAGTGCAACTATGTACCAGCTTGACCATGTAGTCATTATGTGCCCATATGATTTTCACACTATGTTCATCTCACCATTTGTATCATTGGAATTTGGGTCATGACCCATGCTACATGGTCCTCTTTCCATCTCTGCACTTGAGGTGACCTATCATTGATCACATGGGGCAACCTAGCTGACTGATACATGTAAAACCTCTCATAGATCCAAACCATCAATAATATGATTAATATTATTAAATTTTTCCCTCTAACCATCACCTAATATAGATCATGTATGATCTAGACCTATATTATAGAGCTAAGATCATATAACATGCCCTCCTTTAGGATCATCTTGCTCAAGGCTACCATGAATAATGGTGACTTGGCATCTAACTTATGACGTAGCACTCACTCTATCACAAGTCCTATTATAGACTTGTAGATGTATATAATATATGATTCATATATATTAAACATACTAACTCTCATACCTATTAATATCATATCTAAACCTATCACCTACATGGCGAAGGCTCTCCTCTCCTTTAGGCAATCTAGTATGCATATAGCCATCGATGCTCCTATTATCGATAGCCCTACAATGGCATGCACATCCTATAGAGAGATAGCTACCTGTATCACATCCCCATCTACCTCCCATTTGAAGTTATTAGTTAATCTTTCCTAGCATCCAAGTAACATGACTAATAGATCCACACTCAAGGGAATCCTACACATCAGCTATCCCTTATAGGCTTACAGCTACTATCCTAGCTCTATCACCTATGATCAAATGCTCCAATAGATTTGGTATCTAAGACACATATATAAATCTATAGAACCTAAGTCATCCTTGCAACTAAGAAACAAAAAAATATGTATTAGATCTTCCATGCCATGTATAGTTAAAATACATTCTTTTTACAATTTTAATCAAAAATAAACCTAAATTGTTTTAATTCATTCATTTTTAACTATCTTTAGCCTATTTAGTTCTTTTTTCCCTTGCTTGGTCATTTTCAGCTATTCTAACCTTCTTCCAAACTTTTGCATGTTTTTTCATACAATTTTGGTTTCTTTGGTCAACCTAGTTTGACCAAAATTTCCCTATTTTTAGCCTAGTTGACTTAAAAACCCAAGTTGACCCTCTTATTTCCCCACCTTAGTATTGTATTATCATTCTATATTATTTGAATCAATTGGGAAACTATACTATGTTGATAGTCTACCAAACATACAGGGTTGACACACACCTACCAAGTTGACAGTGTGGATTTTGCCTATTTTTAGCCTACTGGGTCGACCTAGTTGTTTTAAGCTACAAACCCCTTACATTTTCCTTAAAAAGTGATTTATTGCAATTTTCTTCCTAATTACTTCAAACCCATTTTCCTAATTAGTTTTTCCTAACTATATAATCTAATTTTTCTTCATTCTAACATCTAAAATGCTAAAAATTAAATTTTGATAAAAATACACTAAATTTAACAAAATACTCAAAATCTAGCTTAAGATTCAAGTTGCATACTTGTAGTACACCCATTGTCGCTCCTGGATCCCCTCCTCATATAGCTTGTCATATCCTCACCATCCTAGCTCATTTGGTATCCAGATCTATTTTTTCTCTCTTTTCACAAATCAAAATACCCAAATGACTTCTCTTTCCCCTATTTAAAAACACTTTTCATCAATTCAAGTTCTTTAATTATTTTCCTATAAATTCCTTCTTTTGCCTATATCTTTGTTTCTACTCATCAATTTTTAAAACCATAAAATGAATTGGATTTGTGATCAAGTAGAGAATATTTTCCACTATTATATGCCTATTTTCCAAAAAAATTGATTTTTGGCTATTTTTGCACTAACTTATATAGGTTCACCTAGTGTTCTTCACACTGGACAACTTTTCATCTCTTTTAGTCTACTTATTTATCTATATCACTAAGGTAAGTAAAGGTATGTGTTTTTTATTTCTATCCTTTCCTTTATCTTATGTGTTTCTTACTACACTTTACTTATCATCAGTATTATGTGTTATCATGTTCTATTTCCTGAAGCACTATCCTATGTTGCACTTACATGACACGTGTTGAGATTCAAGTGGGGCATATGTATACACATAATATTTTCAAACTTTTATCAATTACTAACACTTTTATATTGTATGAACCCATCGAGTCTTAATCTCTATGAGTGCATACCATAAGGGGTGCATCAAGGAAGGGGTGGGTATACCATTAGTGTTTCATAAGATTATTGTCCCTTTTTACACTTGACATCTACACACTTATCTCCTAAAACCATTTACCCTAAGATTATTCTTCTTAACCTTACCCATTCCATTCACTTTCCATGATTTATCCTCCTTGCTCTTACCTTGACCCCCTTTCACTAGTTGACTATACTAGGTTGACTAGGTCAACCTTGTATAGTTTTCAGCCTTTGATTATTATATATGGTTGACCAGGTCGATACTATACCAGTTTAGGTGTTTTTTTCATTAGGAGATTTTTTATCCCTTCAGTCGACCTAGCTTAGGACCTAGTGAATTATCCCTTGAAAACATATAGGCTCAACTAGGTCAACCCTATATATCTGACATATTCAAAAGGATTTAGGGCAAGATCAACCTATATATACAAGTTCATTTCCAACTATTTATAAGAAGAGAAGTGAATAAGAATAAGTGTGAATTAACATCTACATATTGACCATTCTACTTGAGGAATAAATCTTAGGGTTCTATACTTTCTTTGAAAATACAGATCTTATCTTGTGGAGAAGTATTTTGGATGCATAGATAGGTTATTTAGCCTAGAGCTTATTTTTCTTTGTTGTCCTTCCATAACACAATAATCTCTTTCAAATCACCTTGGCCAAGGGAGAGATTGAGTCTCGATAGGTCCATCTTTAAAGGTAAATATTCTTAACTTTATTTATCCTTTGTAAGATTAAATAGATATTGTATTTGTGTTTCTTTCTTCCATGCATTAAGATTCCATATACATTGATGTGATTATATGTCTTATATGCATGTTTAGTTTTGTTTATTTTATTTATAACCCCCTTTTATGCCACAAGCTTTGGTGTGCACTATATTATATTTACTTTCTTGTTTATTATAATAGAGTGAACATTAAACCTATGACTCTTTTAGGGTTGTTGCATGATTTTCTTAGAATGTAGGCTTTAGAACCCTTCCTAACATGGTGTATTATGATAAGTGAGCCCCTAATTGGGTCTAGTGGATCCCCATATTGGTCATGCCCCTGCTTAATAAATGTATTCCTAATCAAAATTGTAGGTATTCTCTATCTTCTCTAATCTAGGATTGATTTATAGACATGGTGCATTTTTTATTGCTTACACTATGAACAGTAACCTTCCTTACCTCTGTAGTGATGACTATGTGATAACTTATGACTACAAATCCTAGACTATAAGAACCTAAAGTTATTTAAGATAACTACAAGGATGTAACTAAGTAATCCAATGGTTGAATATCATCCCATCGAGTGTGTTATAACTATTAGAAAGCTAAGTTACATTCTTTGAAGGAGGTTGTTCAGACCTACTTCAAACTTGGACTAACATGGGAATTGTCTAAAGGTTGTGAGTGACCTTGTAACTAGACTAGACCTCTAGATTATGGGGATAGCTCCCTTAGTACATCACTTTAGCTCAATTAACTAATACCTATTATTTTTGGGGTGTAAATAAATAGAAATCACATAAGTTAAATCTACTCTAAGGGGTGGTGATGCACCTATATTGTTTATCTACTCAAATTGAATTCCTATAACACTAGTATATAATGCATAGAACTAAATCACTATCTTCAATGGTTTCTAAGTAAAAAAGTTTCATATAAATATTTGTTTGAATGATTAAAACATGAGGGTGATGAGAGGAAGGCCTAGTTCAAGGCACTTACAATCATATTTCCAATTCAAACTTGAGACATCAACATCATAACACACTAAATGATCTACAAAGAAAGTTTGTTAGCACCTAAGTGAGACTTAGACCTAAAAAGGGGAAGATTAAACCACTTATTCATATCAAACAAAGTATGTGCACACTAGATATTGATCGTGAAGAAGCTATAATATTTTATTCATCATTCTAATAGGTTACAAGTATAAAACCAAGAAAAGTTTCCTCATACTAGCATGAGGGATACAAATCAAGGCCTAAAGCCCTAAATATATAACAAAAAAGGAAGATAAATAAGGGTAGAATGGCATGGAGGAGATAAGTATGGGTCATTAATTACCATAGTCAATTCAAACTTCAGCTACAATAGTTATAAATAATCATGTCATACACCCCTTATGCATTGATCTCTTGATTAGCCTTTGAATGAGCCCTTAGGCATTGAGGTGAGGTAGTATAGGATGTGGTTGACTTTTTAAACCTCACTTGAAGCATGTTATGCCCCTATTTGGGTTAAATGACTCCTCATCATAGTTACAACCTTAATGAGGTGTAATTAGGCCATCATCAAGCGTACAATAGCCTTTCCTTCTTTTAAGTATATGACTAAGTCAATAAAGTTCCTCCATTCCTCTATTATAACCATTATTATGTACTTGACCTCTTAAATTATTCAATTATATGGAATAATATCACTTTAATAACTCCCTCAATAGTCTCCCTACACCATTCTTCAAGTTTCTTATGACCAAGTAGGCCAATTAGGCCTAATAGACTAATTGTGTCTATTTGGCATCCATGAAACCTAAAAGAGACCTTAAGAACCTATGAAAAAATGAGATTTAAGTATGCAAAAATATACAACATCATGACATAGGCCCTTTTGAGTAATATATGCATGTAATTTTTCCACACAAGTTGACTAGGTGACCTTGTCCTTCATTTGTATAGAATAATTATATAGAAGAAGCTTACAAAGGCACTTTCTGGCATAATTTTTGGTATCTAATGACTTTAGGAGACAAAATGAGTCTCAAACATTCATATCCAATGATTGGCATCTCTTAGAATAACTTTTTACCCTAAAATTTTCATAAAACCCTAAAAAAGTATTATTTTTTGCTAAGTTTGTACATATTCCATATGGCTAAGTACCATGGCCAATATCCTCTTTAAGTTCTCTTTATTTTATATGTTTTTATATTGTCATTCCATTACAATTATATGCCAATTCTTTGTCATCTTCTCAGACTAGTCTGCAATAGGGTTTTGGAGGTCCACCATCTTAACAAAGGTTCATAAAGTATGGACCTCTAAACCAAAATTTATTACCATGGATCTTTAGTCTAGAGACCCATTCAACTCTCCTGAGCATCTTTATTTCCCATGAAAAAGGTGTGTCAATATATGAACGTAAAGAAGTGGGCATGTAGTCTTTTATAGGTAGTATGGACATGTTATCAATCTTAGTAATGATTCATAAGGTTTAGCCCGTAAAACTAACTCCCTCTACCATGGATTTCAACTACATAGGTGTCCTTAATTCCCACTAGAATAATTTACCTCAAATCCTTTGGTGATGAAATATATGAGTATCTAAATAGGCAACTCAAATTGGCTATGTACACTCTAGAATTCAAGATGGTTATTGAGACCCAAATTGACCTTCCTATTACTTTTCTATACTTTAAAAATATCGTTAAGACTTTAAAAACCCCCTTATACCTTCTCATGGTGTTAAATTACTTAGGATATTTTGAAGGTATCTCATGTGTGGTGTAGTCCTTTTAGGCCTAGAACAGGTTTTTAGGCCTAATTGGCCTAATCTGAGTGTTGGAGGTTTAAGGCACATGTAGGTGATATGGGGGATTAAAAATCATAAAATAATAATTTTTAAAAAAAAATCATCCCCTATAACTACCTTTGGCTACCCATACTCCACTCTATCTCCATTATCTTATGATTGTGCCTATAGATTACTCTACCAATCTATGTGTTTGGGGAAGACAGAGGTTTGAATAGTTACCTCTCTTTCCAAGACATTTGATGCAGTTATAAATCCTATGTATCATGTTCTAAGAGTTGTAAAATTCTTTTTACTTCCCCTTTAATCACCTTATGCTCTGCTATATTCATCTTCCTTAACTGACTAGTTGTAGGTCATTACCTATACTTCTTATGCTCTGCTATATTCCTCTTCCTTAAGTGACTGGTTGTAGGTCATTACCTATACTACTAAGTCTAAGTGGTTAAGGTTTGGGGTTTGAGGAGGCTTAAAATTTCAATGGATTTTTAAATCCATATTATATCATTATATTAGAAACATTCCCCTATTTGAGACTTTTTTCTAGATAACATTGTTGATTATACACCTATATCTCCTTTGCCTAGGGCTTCTTGGCAATCAAGTCTACATAACCCTTGGGTTGGGTTTGGTATCCTTTACTATCTAAATTTAGGTTCTCATTAATTGAAAACATTTTCTCCACATTCTCACTTTCCTCCTTTAGGTTTCTCATCCCTCAGATGATGTCGACATCATACATAAGTCTCTAATTGACATGTACAAGTTTGTTGAGGCGTGATTAGGCCTAGTTAATCCTAAAAGTTCTTTTCCTTCCTTAAGGGATAAACCATTCTAATGGAGAGACTAAGCATCAGGAATAAATAATCATACCCCTATTCTTAGTCCCTTAAATAACCCTTAAACATGTGGTTACCCTTAATTCCTACATACATGTATGTTATTGCATGTTAGGCCTAATAGGCCTATGTGGGCCATTAGGCTCCTTCTCTGTCATCTTGAATAGATAAAAACATTCTCTTAGAACTAATAACTTTGAGAGAAAAAAACACACACTTTAATACAATTGAATTTTCACCACTATGAAATCATCTACACATTTGGGTCTGACTGTTTGTATGCCTAAGCCTAATTAAGCTTGATTAGTCCATCTAGGTCTTTCCCTTTCTCTAAGAACCAAGACACTAGTCATATTAATTAAGGATATTCAATTATATATCATTAACTTCTTATCTATCATCACCTTAATGGAATTATTATTCATATGTCTCTCATTCTACCTATAAGTGATAGACTGACCCTTGAAAGTATGTGAGTAAGATGGTAGACCCTACTTGTGTGTTAACTGGGTTTATCTAAGTTGTTGATATACACCCTCCTTTATCAATACCTTGAATGTATGATTTGGTATAAGTATGATGTATTAAGTTTATTCCACTAGTCAAGACACCCTTGAAACTCCATATGAACCCTATTTATCACTCAGTTATCATGTGTATGCACCTTAAAGTCTGATGATTAGTCTTACATTCTCAAGAATCGGACTATGTGTATGAATGAGGATGACTTCCTATCCTTGTATGTTATGAGGTTATCATTGTCATGAGACCTATGTTACATCTCATCTACCTCTTTTTTTATACTTATAACTACTCAATCCTTTGAAATATTCACCTATATCTCATATCAATCATGACCATTGTCCTTATTTATCCTACGTTCAAAGATCTATAGTGACCATGAGAGGTTCATCTTGAATAATGACTAAATATGAAGTTTGATAGCCATTTAACTTGTTTCTCATCTTTACACTTACTTTATGAGATATTATGACTCTCATTTAGATCTCTTAAACCTCAACCCTATTGATTCAATCTCTTATGCATTCAACTATGTCTCAAAAGGCATTGAAAGTGTTTTGACTGTGTTATCTGAAATTGAGGTTCAATCATCCTCACATGGTCTTTATCATAAAATTTTTTATCTACTTAGAGTTACTTTAATGTTTATACATATAGATTAGATTCATTTCAACCTTTGCACAATGTAAAATGGGATTTGAAAGTTACTAATGTCCACCATAGATATGCAAACTTATGCATGGACAAAACACTCTTAAAATTTTCCATTAATGGATCTTTTCCCATCACATACAATATCAATTCACTAAAAATATCCATGGAAGTATGTAATTCCTTTATCATCTTGTACATATATGACAAATTTTAATATAATCATAGATTCCTTGTGTAAGATATAGACCTTTGTATTCTGCTTATTTACTATGTTTGATCAAGATTAGGTAAACATCATGAAATTTAGAATTTATCTCATGAAGGTATTGAAGAAAAATTTCTAAGTCTTAAGAAGGTGTATGTAAGTTGTTGACGCTTCTCTAGTATACCTCCAACTAGTTGGGAACCCCAAGGCATTGAGAAACCATAGCTATCCTTTACAAACTACTTCAAATGAGGATCTCTCATCTCCTTAAGCTCACATGTGTGAGATAAGATTGGATAATGGTATGGGATGTTGGAGTAGACTCCTAAAAATATCTCTAAACTTTCATTTCTTTGTCAAGATTCTATGGAAAGGAGAAAATAAGGAAAATTTATAGCCTCCTTGAATGAAAAATGCATTGTGAGTACCCTACCTTTTTATAATTATTCATAGAGTATAGGTCATGGATTTTTAGACATATTTCATTAAGTGGAAGGTTGATAAACCCTCTTCCTTATCCTAAATTTTTAGATCATGATATTCTATCTCCTATACTATCCACAAACCTAAAGGGTTGTCTTGGGCTATAAAGAAGCACGATGGAGAGAGAGGGATAGTTTTAGATCTATTCTAAGTCCTATTATCATGAAACTTTACCAAAACATCTAACATAATCCCACCTATAACCATCTGATCTCCTCTATATGGAACAATCCATATAAATCCATACAACTACAAAAAAAACTTAAAAAGTCTCTTTTCTTGGATTTTCTCAAGATCTCTAACCTTTTACCACCATTAAAGGATGAAAATAGGGAAAACATAAGTTAATATACCTCTTCAAATAATAAATATGGTAGGAAGAAGTGGAAGAGAAACCTTTGACATGTGTGGGGTCCACTTGGTGGGTGGGAGGTGGAAATAGGTTTCAAAATGGGTCTTCAAGAATTTGAAATGCATAGTGGTGGCAATATAATGTGAATAAGACCTTTTTAAGACACTCTTAAGTAATTAAACACCATGATAATCCCCTTCCCTAAATATTTATAAGGCACATTGACTCATATGAGGTGATTGATCACTTTTAAGGATGAGTTAAGGTTTTAATTAAGATTGAATGAGTATATCATGGATAATGGACTTAGACACACCAATAAGCCTTCATATCATAACTAGGGAAAGGTTATAAACCTTTCATATCACTTTTGAAAGACTCTCTCACAATAAAATGGCTTGAAAAAGTCCCATATGCCATGAGAAATAATGACCTAAAACTTGTCAAGTTACCTTAATTTTATCAAAGGATCCTTAATATCATCAAAAAAGGCTAAAACCACTCATTAGACCTTACAAGGCATCTTGACTCTCATCTATCTCAATCCAAGTTCACTATAACCACTATCACCTCATCGAATAGACTCAAGGCATTCATGACACATGAATTCACAAGCAAAAAGTATGCCACACCATGACACTCCTAACAAGTCTCAAAGACTCTCAATAGGACCAATAATGACATGACCTTGCAGGAGATCACCACGAGTATGCTAGGATAGTTATTACCAAAAAAATTGATGTTAGGGTTTATATTTGGCCTATTAGGCCAAAATGTGAACAAAAATCTAAGGATTGATCCTTTCAACATTATCCTTATCTTAGGAATTTTCATGAAATGCTTCCAAAAGAATTACCAAGATTACATCCCAAACACGAGACTAATTTCCCAATTGATAACATACCTAGATTGGAACCACAATGTAAATCATCATACAAGATGAAAACCATTGAATTGGTTGATTTGAAGGCTCAACTACAAGATTCATTATAAAAAGGGTTGATTAGACCAAGTGTGTCATAGTTGGATGCACTAGTTGTCTTTTTTAAGAAGAAAGATGGTACTCTTTGCCTTTTTATTGATTATAAAATGTTGAATAAGGTGACCATCAAAAATAGATATCTACTACCTCGTATAGATGATATTTTTGATTAGATATGAGGGGAAAAAATATTCTCTAATATTGATCTTAGATCAAGATAACAACTGAGGATAAAAAATGAGGATATTCCTAAAATAGCTTTTAGAAATTGATATAGGCATTATGAGTTCACAATGTTACCATTTAGGTTGACAAATTCTTTGGTAGCATTTATGGATCTCATGAACAGTGTGTTCAGATATTATTTAGATCATTTTGTTTTGGTCTTTCTATATGACATTCTTATCTATTTTAAAGATGAAGAAGAGCATCTTCAACATCTAGAACCAATTTTTCAACATTTGTGAAACCATAAGTTTTATGGAAATTTGTCTAAGTGACCATTTTTCCAAGAGAAATTGTAGTATCTAGGACATATTATCTCTATAGATGGTATTTCAGTAGATCCAATAAAGGTAAGAGACAATTTGGAATCTCCAACACCAAGGAATGTCCACAAGGTAAGAATTATCATGGGATTATCAAGTTATTATAAGAAATTTGATCTAATTTTTTTTAAGATAGCTAATCTGATTACCTCTCTGCAAGGTAAGAACCAAAGTTTTATCTAGTCAAATAAGTTTGAAGTAGATTTTTAGGAACTACAAAGGATTCTTACTCTAGCACCAGTGCTAAGAGTTCCTGATCTTAATGGTCAATTTTTAGTGATCATAGATGCATTTGGGAATGGACTTGGAGGAGTTATTATGTGAGATGATGTACTGGTAGCCTATAATTAAAAGAAACTAAAACCTTATGATGTGAACTATTCACCTCATGACCTAGAACTTGTAGTAATTGTGCATGCTTTGCAAGTTTGGAGGCATTATTTTTTAAGAAAACCATTTGACCTCAAGACTGATAACTTGGGACTCAAGTACATCTTCACCCAACCAAATCTAAATGCTCAAAAAAGATGCTAGTTAGATTTCTTATCTGATTATGACTTCAACATAAATTTTATTAAAGGCAAAGAAAATATAATAGTTGATGCCCTAAGCTATAGGAGGAACATAGTAGTCATCGCTACTATCAGGAGTACTTTCAGGGATCAATTGATCAAATTCTTGCCAAGAGATGAATTATATGATCAAGTTAGAAAAAATTTATCTAAGAATGCTCAAAATACTTGGTATAAAGGATTCAAAATAGAGAATGATGATATTTTGTGATACAATAGAATGATGTATGTACCAGATAGAGAGAATCTATGGAGTACAGTGCTAAAACAACTACATAATTCCCCATATTTAGTACATCTAGGAGTAACTAAGCTCATAGTAGAGCTTAGACCAATCTATTTTTGGAAAGGAATCAAGAAAGATGTAGTGGAATTTGTGTCTAATTTTCTATAATGTTAGTTTGTGAAAATTAAAGATGTGCATTCATAGTGAATTGAGAAGACTATGATGAGTTTTACAAGCTATTTCCACATTTTTTAAATTTATTTGATGCTTCATACTATGTAATTTTTTTGCTGAGTAATGTTTATAATTTAGAACTAGTATTTGAATAAGTGTCATTGAGATGATGACCAAATGTAGGGGGAAGGATGTCACATCTTGAATTCTCACTAAGCTAATTTACCTGATTATCTATGGATTATTATGGTTTTTAAATTGATGAATTACTATTTAATTAATATATAATTCATATGTTGTTATAGGATAGTTGTATGTTTCTTTGATTACATGAATATATTAATATGAGTTAGGTATATTTATATATACTTTACATTATGATCATGTTGTTAGTTTTTATAGCAATATTTTATGGATATATATCATGATGTTATAGGATAAATACCTTCTTGTCATGAGATAGATGTGGGATAGATCCATCCCTCAGAGCATCATGGAAAGAGAGCATCATTAGAGATGATAGCATAGATGGAGGTGTTAGGGGATGATAGAGGAATAGTTATAAATTCCTGCACACACCATGATAGATAGGATTCTTTATATTCCTTATTTGAATTGTTAGTTGCATTATGTCATATTATGTTAGTTACATTTGGATGACTAGTTATTTAAATTTAGCTATGATCTAGTTCAGTTTAATGTTTATGAAGATCTAATTATGTGATTGAATTATGGTTGTAGTATGTATATTTAGTGCATAATGCTACTTTTGATCATGTTGTTTATTATATTCATGATTGTGGATAATATTGCTTTAACAAGTAAGCAAATTTGTATGTTTAGTATTTATCTACTATTTTTTATAGACTAACTAGAATGTCTTAAAAACATTAGTTGTTTATTATGGTATTCAAGAAATATCATTGTCTTAGCTTAAGCCTTTATGTATAAAAAGATAGTATAAGACATATGGATAGTCTATATAGTAGTATTGACAAACAACTAAATAGTTACAATATCATTGTGCTTGATATTATTATAATAGTTATTTGATTTGTTATTATAGTCAAATATTGTTATGACTTTACATTGGTCACTTTGCTATTAGGAGCCATGTTATTGTTAATACTTATTCAGATGATTAAATAACTACCTAAATTATTCTATGAACTAAACCTAGCTTATGTTCAATTGCATAGACATTAGTAATATGTTAATAAAAGTTGGTTAGTGATAAGTTGGTACATGAGGGGGAGGTCAATGAACATGCATATTTTGTTTAGATATTAAAATCATTAGGAAATTTAGGGAATATTTAGGGTTTCTAACCTAAGTTAACTTGAGTTAATCATCATTTCAATCTTAACCTATTTTAGAGTTTGAGTAGACTGCATGATGGACTATAGTTTTTTATGGGTATAGTTGTATTGAACTCACCATGCATTAATCTATCCACTTATTGATCCATTGTGAATTTGGGAGAGATGGGTGGAGAAGAGATGCATGGAGAAGAAAGTGGCGGTCAAGTTGAGAAGAAAAGAAATAAAAAGGAAAGAGAGGGAAAAGATTCAAGATGGAAGATTAGAGAACAATGGAAATTAAGAATTAAATTAAAGAGCTCAGATTAATATAGTTGGAAAGAAAACATTGGTGGAAGATCTACTAGGTTGGTAATGAATTTGAATTCTTATGTGTGTGTGATTTCATAAAAGGGGTTCAAGTAGTTACTGTTGGCCAAATTTGGCCTACACACTAAAATATTCCTAATCCAGAATAAGAAGCTGAGTAAGGTCCTAATTGAAGAGTGATCCAATGTCACATGGAGCATATGGACTTCAATAAGAGATCACATAGAATTTTGTATCTTTTTGACACACTTTAATCAAGCTTAAAGTGGGAATTTGATTATCTTTAGGAGCTACACCATCATGGTAAGCCTTGTAGAAATGAATAGGTCAATCTAATTATACATCTCATAAATGTACTTTAGAGTTTGACCAAGGTCAAAGAAATGCATGGACATGATTTTTTTCATGCTTAGATCATCCTCTACAAATTTGGTGTCTTGATGTTTGTTCTATCTCAAGATACGAGCTTTCAAAGTTAAACAAGTAGAATGAGACATTTATAGGGATGTCAAATAAAAGTCATGGTGAATAGTCATGTAAATTCAAAAAACTCTTAAGGATCCTAAAGATAAATGTAAAGCTGATGAGTGTCAAAATATTGCTTGATTGGATCATAGCTAAATGGTACATAGGTAGTCAATAGGTCAAAAGGTCCTTGGAATAAGATCAATGGTCTACATTCAATTAGATCAAAATATCCAATGATGAGTAGGTGAGGATGATGTCAGTGGGCCCCAAATATCTAAAAGATTGAATTTAATTATGTATTCAAAGATCAATGGTGAGCATCAAGTCAAAAAGTTAGAGGATCCTAAGATTGAACACATCAATGATAAATGTCATGATCATAGTGACTTAACAAATCAATGATATGCATTTGATTAAGTAGAATAAAAATCAATGGCATGCATTTATTGACCAGACAAGATCAATAGTGCAAGTGAGGTAAAAAATTCAAGGATCTTAGATTAAACATGAGGCCACCATGTGGTGTAAGTATATAAGTAGATAGATTAATAACAATATCTTGAGAAGGGATGTGTTGTTGACAAAGGGCATGAGCTAGGAGCCTAAATCAAGATAGTGGTTGATATTAAAGTCAAATACATGAGACCTTGAGTAGAGGTCAAACATGGTTAAGGTTAAACCAAGAATAAATTTTTCTAAGGGATACATAACCATTAATGTTTAGATGTATAATATATACTTACAGTCACCTAAGGTAGACCAAGCATGGATCTATCAGTTCCAAGATATGAGGATTTTGTCCTCATGAGCAGATCAAGTAGAAAGTGGCATAGAGTCCCAAGAAGGAGACCAAGTGGTTGGATAAAGATAATGGAGCATTCAATTATTTTTAAAATCCTTTAAAGTTTTTTCCTACTTGATAATATCATGACTCAGCATCCTTAGATTAATGCTAATCCATCGAGAGTAATTGGACCTCATTCAATGTTTTCTACTTGCACAAGTCCCTCTCTCTCCCTTTTTTCTATATATGTCCCATCTTCTTCCACATTGTAGCTCTCTCTCTAAAAAATTTTTTAGGAACTAACTCTCTGATATATTTTAGATAAAAATACTCTTATGCCTTTGGTTTGCCCAGGTTATACCAAAATTTGTACTGTAACACCAATTTGATGCAATAAAAGACTAAATTCCTCCATTTCATGGTTGAATTAATGTGTGTATTATGAATTCATTTGATGTGGCTAAGTGAATGTATGATTTCCTTGCCTCTATTTGAATTTTCTCACCTTTATGAAGAGTTTTGGTAGTTCTCACAGGTCATTCTAAGTATAATATATGGTTTGTTGATTAGTTTAGAAGTGGATAATTTCCCTCCCATGCTAGGTTGATAGCTAGTCAATGTGTTTTTGTAAAATAATTATGTGAGGGATAATAAAAAATGAGTGAATTAATCTTCTTTAGTATTGAATGTGTCTTATAGTTTGTCTTTTATAAGTATAATTTTTCAAATTACTGGTGCATCACCTCATTTTACATGCTTTCATAGATTTTTGTTAATCTCTCTCCCTTTTCCAAGCAAGAGTTAATTTAGGTTTAGTTTAGGTTATATATCTATAAGTAATCTATCCTTCTCTGTAGGTCTAACCCAATATTATGTGGCCCATATTCTAGGTTCATTCCCATGTTGGACTAGGTTTGAGTAAGAGGACCTGAACAATCCCCTTCTTAGTTAAGGGTGCAGTCTAGGACACCAATAGTTCTAACATGCCTAGTGAGACAAGTTCTCCTTGGTATAGCTAAACTTTGGAGTTGAGAACAAGAATTTTTAGTAGGATGAGACATCTACCATCATCAAAATTTGAATATTCTTTAAGTTACAAAGTTTATATCATCATCTAGACAGTATTCTCATGTCAAAGGTTACTACAAGGTCATCTAATAAAGGTATTCCCTTAAATTCATTGATATGCCTTATACTTCTTATAAAAAATTAAGATTCAATAGGATAAGTCCTTATCCCCAAAAAAATATTCATCTCTTGGTCATCCTATTGTTTTAGTTAGAGCTATTATCCCCACTTCCCAAATGGCTATTAAGAATCAAGTGTTCATCCCATTCAATAGAGGTAGTCCCCTAAATTTGGCCCATTTTAATGGAATTATTATGTCTACCCTTTAGAGTATCCATTTCTTCTCAAGATAATGGGATAAAATAACTATTATTGAGCACATATATGATGTTCCCAACTTTTATTCCATTCACAATGTTGTTCAGGATAATGTGGTTGTCAGTCTGCTTGTTGCTTCCTTCAAAGGAAAAACATTGCAATGGTATATAAATCTTCCTTTGAAATCCATTTCTACCTGGGATGAGTTAGGTGTAGCCTTAGACAATTTGAAGATAAATCTGATCACCTATCCTTAGTTGAATAGTTGACTACCATTCAGAGATACCACCATGAGTTCATGTTTAATTTTAACCTCAAACTCTAAAATACATGGATTAGGATACTTGAATTGATTAGAAAACCCCCAAAATATGCCTTCTTATGCTATCTAAAATCCCTCAATTTTGATATTAGTGTGATGATACAGTCCATGGGCGGTAATACCTTACCAAATGCCTATGAGGTTGTAAAAAGAGTAGAGAAACAACTTGATACAAATTGGTAAGCTTTCTCCAAGGCCCCTAATGCCTATATTCCTAGAGTTACAATCTATCCCACCTTGTCAAGTTCCTTAAATCCCATCTTTAGCTCCTATCATATCTCTTAAATCCCAAGTTATAGCCCCTTCTAATCAGGCTAGCGAGATTGAAGATTTAAAAAGTCTATTTCAATCTTTTGGGAATGAAATAGTTCAAATAAAAAGATAGAAATACCAAGGTAGGCCTTATAAACAATATAATTAGACCTCTTATCATCTTTTCAGAGATCAAAGGCCTCTTTATCAAGGTTTTATAGAAAGTAAACCACCTTACCAATCATAAGGAGCCATAACCCAAGCTAAACTATATGCAACTCTTGACCCTAATATACCAACAAGTTCAAGAGATATTATTCCCACACCTCCTTAAAATAAATTGATGCAAGATTTAGGTTGGCATCTATTTAATCCCAATCATACTCAAAACCAAGTCTTGGTATCATAGGACATTATTATGCCACAAATGACATAAGAAGATTTTTCTCTTCAAGGAGATTAACGTCAAGAGGCAAATATGGTACCCCAACGAGAGGCTCAATAATTTCAAGGGAATATTTATACCATTAATTTGAATTGTAAAATGGATTATCATGTTGCATTCAATCAAATTGATGAGACTAGCAATATAAGTGGTCAAGTTGCAGTGTTGACTAGAGCTAAAAGAAGAGTCATTGAGAAAGATCAATGTGTGATAAATGCTTCTAGTGCTCCTAATATTATTCTCAATAGTATCAAATATCAAACTAATACCCTTATAACATAGAAAAAATAGAATTCATAGGCTAGGAAGGTCCCTCAAATACCTTTGATTCATGAATAACTAGTGGTTCAAAATGTGCAGCCAAAGGTTAGTGGAACCTCATTCAGCATAATAGATCAGATGAAAAAATCCAATATCATAATTATCATGTGGGATTACCTTATTATTTTAGGGTAAAAATACGTTCTCATCCAAGAGCTTTTACCTCTCAACATGTCTCTAGAACTAGTTGAGAAACAAGGTTTTGTTTTAGATAACTCAGACCAGCTAACTAAGCAACAAGATCAGCAAGCACATAAAATGGAAAAGGTGGACAAAACTAATGTAAATTCAAAAAAAACTCCTCCCTTATACCTTTCTTTTATATTTGGTGACTATTTAGTTCATAACTATATGGTGGACAGTGAAGCCAGTAACACTAACATGCCTAAGCAAATTATAGATAAGTTTAGTCTTGTCTATGAACTAAATACTAAAGGAGTATTACAACTAGATGGGTCACCAAAAAATATATTAGGCATCATCAAATATCCAAATTTGACACTACATGCTTTCCCTAATGTTACCATTGAATAAGATATGGTTGTGGTGGACTTGCCTCCCTATTTTGCCATGTGTCTTTCAAGGGACTTCACCTCAAATATTGGAGGATACTTATCGGCTGATTAGACTTATTTAATGTTAAAGACTAGGTATGGTACTAAGATAATAATACATTCTAAACTTATTTCACATTTCCATTTGGAGCCATATATGCCAAGTATTGTGAACATTAATTGTATCATCTCATATGAGGTGCTAAAAACTAGTAAAGTGGAAACTGAGTCACCTCTAGATGGAGTTCCATATATATTATTTGATGTATGGGCCTCTTATTTTCATGATCATGATCCTTATAAGTTAATTGAGTAATAAATACTTGGTTTTTATTTCTTTCATGAAAAAAATACAACAATTCTAACCTTGATGAAAGATGATGAGTCTAGTAATGTCCTGTGGCAATTATACTTTGATGGATCAAGGAATAAATATTTTACCATGGTTGGAATGATATTGATTTCTCCAGCTAATCAAAGGTATTTCTCTTCTCTCAAGTTTTAGTTTGGTTTTTCAAACAATGTTTCCAAATATGAGGCACTAGTTTATGGTTTGTAATGGGTAAGAAAGATAAAGGTCAATACCTTATAAGTCTTTAGAGATAGTGAACTAGTAGTTCACCAAGTAAGAGGTCTAAACATATGAAAAAATCCATTGCTTAGATCTTATAATCATAGGGTATGGGACTTACTTGAATATTTTCAAGCCTTTAACATTCAGGTAATACTAAGAGGTGAGAACAAACATGCAAATAGGTTGGTTGTCATTGGGTCACAATTTAGTATCCTAGTTGATATAAAAAGTTAAAAGGTTCAATCACACATTGAGGTGAATGTAAGGCCTTCTATTCTAGATAACCATGAGAATTAGAAAATGTTTAAAGATGATAATCAAATTATAAATTTCTTACAAGAAGAGGTTGAGTTTTCCTTAAGGAACCAAGAGAATTTCTTGTAGCAATATGGTGATTAGATTATGTATCTAAAAAAAATAAGTTGCCCAAAGGGCCGGTCACCCTTGAGAACATATTCAGTGGTGATGATGATTTGAGAAAATAAAATTCTTCACTGTAAACAAAAGAGGAACACTATACTTTTGTGGAGATTACAACTGATAAGAACTTAAATTTAAGTAAGGTTTGCACTCCTTTAGAAAAGGAAACTTTCATTAAGTTATGTTCAAGTTTTGTGGATGTGTATGGATGGCAATAAAGTGACCTCAAAGGATTTGATCAATGTCTAGATCAACACACCATTTATTTAGAAGCTAAAACTAAGCCATTAAGACAAAGACAAAGGCCTATCAATCTAAATCTTGAGTCTTTAATGATAATTGAGCTTCATAAACTCATTGAGTCAACTATTATATTCCAATCAAGCACTCAACTTTGTTGGCAAACCTTGTTCTAGTATGGAAAAAGAATGGTGAAATTAGACTATGTTGACTTTCATGACTTGAACAAGGATTCCCTTAAATACCACTATCCATTACCATCTATAGAACAAATTTTATATTTGGTTGTAGGTTTAAAAAGGTTCTCCTTGTTGGATGGGTATAGTGGTTACAATCATATTTTGGTCGAAGAAGAAGACCAATTCAAAACAGCCTTCACCACAAAGTGGGGGACATTTGCATATATAAAGATACCCTTTTGTTTATCCAATGCCAGAGAAACTTTTTATAAAGCCACAGATATGGTATTACAGGGTCTCCTTAACAAGTTTATACCTATTTATTTAGATGACATGATAGTGTTCTCTAAGAGTGCAGGTGAGCACATGATTCACCTTAAGCAAGTGTTTGAAAGGTGTAGGCAATTTAGGGTGTCTCTAAATCTTAAAAATTGTATCTTCTCGATTCATGAAGGTAGGATTATTAGACATGTGATTTCAAAACATGGTATGATTATAGATCTTGAGAGGATATATTTAATTCTTGAACTTTCCTTGCCTAAGCACAAGAAAACTCTTCATATGTTCTTAGGCAAAATCAATTTTATAAGAAGTTACATTTCATATTTTACCACTTTAGCTAAGCCACCTACAGCCATGCTAAATAAGTATCATAGTTTTATCTGGTATAAGGAAATAGTAAGAAGCTTTGAAGAGATCAAGAAAGCCATAGCTAGTGCTCCTACACTCTTAAACCCTAATTTCACAAAGGATTTTATCCTATACACCTATGCTAACATTGACACCATTTTAGGTATTCTTATATAATAGAATCATGAATCCTTTGAGTATTTAATATCCTTCTTCAGTCAAGGCTTGGAATAATATGAAACAAGGTACTCTTTTGTTGAAAAACATGTAGTATCATTCATAAGGTCTCTCAAAAAGTTTAGATATTTATTGTCTAACAATAAGATACACCTAATGGTTGCACATCCAAGTATCAAGGATCTTCTCTTGAACAAGGATAAAATGAAAAGAGAGATATTTAAATAACTAAGTTAATGGAGTATCATGGGGAGATCAAGGTCACAAAGTTGATTAGAGGAAAAGGACTTTGTGAACACCTAACCCAATACTTATAAGAGGCAAATGAGATGGTTTTGGTGTCAAATGATGCAAAGGTTTTAATTGATCATACTTCACCTTCTAGTTGGTCTCATGATTTGGTAATATATCTTCAATATGGTGTTTATTCCTCTCACCTAAATCCTTCTAAAATAAGATATTTTAGCTTGCAATCCATTCCATTTCTTATTGTTGATGGTGTTTTGTTCAAGAAAGATATCAATGACATGTTTTTAAGATGCATTGAACAACATCAAAAAGAAAGGCTACTTGAAGAGTTCCATGATGGAAATGGTGGAGGGAATTATTTATCAAGCACCATAGCCCATAAGATCATGAGAGGTGGGTATTATTAGCCAAGCATATTTGGTGATTGGCATGCATAAGTTAGGAAATGTGGACAATGTGTTATATTAATTGGAAAGGTGAAACTTACAGCCTTACCTCTCTAACCAATTACATTGGATCAGACCTTTTTCCAATGGGTATTATACTTTATTTCTCTTATTAACCCCCCTTCAAGCTCAAGACATAAATGGATACTAACTACTACAAATTACTTCACGAGATGGATAGAAGTAGTGGCATTAAAAGAAGCAAACAAGTCCAATATTTTAGATTTACATGAAGGTTTATTTACTATATTTGGAGTCCCTTCAACCATTATTTATGATAATTTTATGGTCTTTGTGGGGTCTAGAATCAACCAATGGGCAGTTCAATATAGTGTCTTTCTCAGCACTTCATCAAATTACTATCCACAAGGTAATGTCTTTGTTTAGTCCACTAATAAGAACATATTAAAGATCATAAGAAGGAATATTAAAGATAATCATAGGTCATGGCATCTCAAGTTGAAGTTAGCTTATGAGCTAATAGGATCACCTATAAAATATTAATAACCAACTCTCCCTACAAGATGGTATATGGTATGGAATTAAGAATGCCTTTTTCTTAAATTTCTTGCCCTAGAACTGATGCACCAACTTGAGCTATTAGATAATGAACCAATGGATATCAGATATGTTGAGCTCATGGAGCTAGAAGAGATAAGACATCAATCTATGCAAGCCATGGAAAACCACTAAGCACAAGTAAAGATATCCTTTGAAAAAAGAGTTTCTTCACCTAATTTTAGAGAAGGAGATTTGCTCCTCAAGTTTGATGAGGACATAGCTAATCCTGGAAGGCATACAAATTTTGACTCTCTTTGGAGTGGTCCATACACAATCTCCAACTATAAATCCCATAATTCCTTCCAACTTGCAAAGATGGATGGTGAGGAGCTTTATATCCCAATCAATGGGATACATCTAAAACATTGTTATTAAGAAAGCTAATTTACCTATATAAAGTTAGTTGGTATTTTTTCCACCAAGTGTTATTCTAAAACATTAGTTTACTTCTATTTTATCACAAATAAGTGTTTTTTTTCCACATTTGTTTTGTTAGGTTAGTTTCCCTATTTTGTTTGTTTCCTTCCCTATTTTGGTGGAATTCATTATCTTTGTAATTCAAAAGGTTTATTACAGTCATGGATGAGATTCATCATTATTAGTGTGTCCAAGAGACATGTAAATGGTCTGATTTCTTAAGTATAGTAGGCATGTTACCCAGCTGAGTTGCCAAAGATGTTAGCCAAATTTGGCCTACACACCAAAATTTACCTAACTCAGAATAAAAAGCTAAGTAGGGTCCTGATTAAAGAGTGATACAATGTCACAATAAGAATATGGACTTCAAGCTTAGATTACATAGCATTTTCAATATTTTTTACACACTTTAATCAAGCTTAAATTGTGAATTTGATTATCTTTAGGAGCTAGACCATCATGGCAAGCCATGCATAAATAAATAAGTTGGTCCAATTATGCATCTCATAAATGTACTCTACAGATCAACCAAGGTTAAATAATTTCATGGATATGATGTTTTTCATGCCTAGATCATCCTTTGTAAATTTAGTGTCTTAATGGTTTTTCTATCTCAATATATAAGTGTTCAAAGTTGAAAAATCAAAATGAGAGATTCATGGAGATGACAAATAAAATTCATAGCAAATAGCCATTTCAATTTAAAAACCCTCTAAGGATCTTGAAGATAAATGCAAAGATGACAAGTATCAAAATATCACTTGATCAGATCATAGATCAACAGCACATGGGTAGTCAATAAGTCAAAAGGTCCCTGGAATGAGATCAACACTCTACATTTAATCAGATCAAAAGATCCAATGGTGAGCAGGTGAGGATAATGTTAGTGGTCCCTAAAGATATAATGGAGTGCATTTAATCATGCATTTAAATATAAATGGTGAGCATCAAGTCAAAATGTTAGAGGATCTTAATATTGAATAGATCAATGATAAGTGTCATGATCACAGTGACTTACCATATCAATGGTGTGCATTTGATTAAGCAAAACAAAGATTAATAACATGCATTCACTAAGCAAATGAGTTTAATGATGTGAATGAGGTAAAAAAATCAGGGAGCTTAGATTAAACATGAGTTCACCATGTGGTGCAAGTGTGGAAGTAGATAGATTGACAGCAGGATCATGAGAAGGGATGCATTACTAACAAATGACATGATCAAAGAGCCTAGATCAAGATCAGTGGTTGATATTAAAGTCAAAGACATGAGACTTCAAGTAGAGGTTGAACATGGTTAAGGTCAAACCAAGAATAAATGCTTAGAGGCATAATAGATACTTATAATCACCCAAGGTAGACCAAGCATGGCTCTATCAGTTCCAAGATATGAGGATTTTATCTTCATGAGCAGATCAAGTAGAAAGTGGCATAGAGTCCCAAGAAGGATACCTACTGGTTGGACAAAGATAGTGGAGCATTCAATTCTTTTACAGAGCCTTTAAAGTTTTTACTTCTTGATAAGACCATAGCTCAGCATCCTTAGATTAATGTTAATCAATCAAGATTAATTGGACCTCATTCAATGTTTTTTGCTTACACAGTTCCCTCTCTCTCCTCCCTTTTTTCTATATATATCCCATCTTATTCCACATTGTATCTCTCTCAAAAAAAAAATTAAGAAAGATATCTAGTATTTTTAGAGAAAAAATCTCTTATGCTTTTGGTTTGCCTAGGCTATGCCAAAATTTGTACTGTAAAACATATTTGATGCAATAAAAGACTGAATTCCTCCATTTTATGGTTGAATTAAAGTGTGTCTTATAAATTCATTTGATGTGGTTAAGTGAATGTATGCTTTTATTGCCTCTATCGAAATTTTCTCACCTTTATGAAGAGTTTTGGTAGTTCTCACAAGTCATTCTAAGTGTAATATATAGTTTGTTGATTAGTTTGAAAGTAAACATTTTCCCTCCCATGCTAGGTTGATAGATAGTCGATTCCTTTTTATGAAATAATTATGTGAGGGCTGATAAAAAATGAGTGAAGTGATCTTATTTAGTATTGAATATCTTATAGTGTGTATTTTTCAAGTATAAGTGTTTAAATTATTGGTGCATCACCTCATTTTACATACTTTCATAGATTGTTATTAATCTCTCTCCCTTTTCCAAACAAGAGTTAATTTAGGTTTAGTTTAAGTGATAGATCTAGAAGGAAGCCAGCCTTCTCTAGAGGTCTGACCCAATCTTAGGTGACCCATAGCCTAGGCTCAATCCCATGTTAGACTATGTTTGAGTAAGAGGACCTAAACAATCCCCTTCTCAGCTAAGGGTGAAATCTAGGACACCAACAGTTACACTTGCCAAATTTTCTAATGTATAAATATTAGGCCCTTTGAATGGCTTGACCATCCATAGAACCCAATCTATATACTAGGAAAATCCTAAAACCTAAACCCTAGGTCTATATGTAATTTTTGTAATGCGAATTAAATTCTATATAGGAAGGTCGTATGGCAAACTAGAATAAAACTAGGTTGTATAAAACTTAGAATATTGTCTAAAAGAAATGTATGGGGGTATATATAGGGGTAGGTATATATATATACATGTTAAAGTATATATGTACATACAAAATTTAGTGTATATATTTAAATAGTTTGATTCAAAGTGAAATGAAAATGTCATTAAGGCTTAAAATCTTGGTTAAAGTAAAATGCCAAGGTATATTATTTTGATTTTATATACTCTATTTTGCATACTTTGTGAAATTCTTGGCTAAGTCTAGTTAGACCATCGTATTTTCATAGTATGTTAAGTGTACATATGAACTTGTGCTCTAATATATTTATTGATTAATTATTGTGTAACGGTGAACATTATATGATTGATCATTGGTTATGAACTTAAGTATGGACATTGGGAAATTATCTGTGAATATATTAGTAACCTATGTTTTTATCGTGTCATATAAATGAAATAGAAATCAGTTACATACAGTGAGATTAGTTAATATGCCTATAGTTTTAGGGGCTTATTACCCATTTTGAAGTCATTATTAGGCATTTGGTTGAATTTTTATTGGTTTTCATATGATTTGGATTTTTGAGTTGCATTTGAATATAGGTAATATATAATTTAGCGTGACTAGGAAATTAGTAAGATAGTTAATTTAAGAATCCATTTATATATAAACATTATACATATTAAACTTCACATAATATACTCGAATAATATGAATGCATCTGTGAGTTATGAATTATACATATGAATATTGTATGTTGATGAACTCAGAACTTGACAATAAAGTGAAACAGTATATAAATAATTGTGTCAACTACATTAGCTGTATGATTTATTGTTATAAAAATCATGAAAATAAATGGTTGAATTAATATTTAAGATATTTAAATACACATTAGATTGGATATATAAATTATTTCATTTGTTTTAAATTAGAAGGTAGAGCTGGTAGAAGTGTGTCATATACCATACATGTCTTTATTAGTTTTTATCTGAGTATATACATATAGAGAATATATAATGTAATGAGCCATTACAATCTTAGTATATATATACCCTATATCTATTTATTCATTTATAAGATGAAAAATATAGAATTTAATAATGATGTATTCATTCATCATGATTGTGCTATTAGATATGTTTGAAAATTGATAAGACAGTTAAGTGAGTATAGATATTTACATATATGAAATATCTTCGTATAAATCAACTAAGTACTCATACTTGTATAAATATTATACCTATACGAGTAAATAAATTAATAATACATAAATATAGCATATATTATATGTATGAGAAGTATTCTTGTAAATATGGTATATAATTTATTGTTAAATGAATTATATAATCTGTGTTGTAGTTACCATAATTAAATGCATATATCTCTTTAATTATGTTAAGGTTAACATGAAAGTTGGATTATTGTTTAATTTTAAGTCTTGAATTAAATTATGACTAATTATTGTATTTGGTATGTAATGCACATGGAAAATAACTAAGATAAATATTGTTATCTTAGATAGTTTTATATTTGAGTTACTTTGAGAAATAATTATACCCAGATGATATGTTCCATTTAGGACTATTCTTATTTACATGTATTATTTTGAAATAAATAATATGTTTAAGATTTATTGTATGCATTTGATGGACTTAATGTATGCGCTTTGATTATTTTTGTACTTAGCATGTTGTATGCTTGTTGATAAGAAGTAATATGTTTGAATCTATTGGTTATGTTTAAACTAACCAAATCTTACATTGTTGGTACTAAATAAGAGGGTAGACAAACTTCCCTAGCTTACTTATCATCACCAATGCAATATGAAGATGATTTGATCAAGTGGTGTGTATGAGGGGCGGGGAGACATGGAGGCTCAAAATGAGATTCATAAGGATGAGAAAGGAGTGTCTAGAGATGCTCCCAAAGAAAAAGGGAAGGAGTCTATTGAAAAGAAATAGAAAGACCTAAATAAGGATTTTAATAACCTTGTTAGTTCCCTAAAGGGAAATGAGAATGTTGATAAGATAGTTGAAGAATTAGATATTCAAAAATCTATAATGCATTGGTTCATAAGGGAGCTCATCGATCTTAAAGGGAAGGTGAATTTATTACAAAAATAAAACATTAGATTAAACTATATCTCTTCAACCAAGGAGGATGATCATCAATTACAAAGCCTTAAAAGGTGGATATCTTGGAGAATGAGAATGAAAAGCTTAGAAATAACATCAGCTTTTTAGTTAATTGCAGCAAGGTAGCCATGGATGAGAGGATCTAGAATGTAAATAATCTCAAAGCTCATTTTGGGGAGTTATTTGAGTCTAAGATGACTGGAAAAGGAAAAGGTAAGCACGTCCAATGTAGTGGATCCTAGAATGTCATGGACAAATAAAAATTGTTGTTTCAGATTGATGCTAACCTTAAAAAGATGAAAATCTGTTGAGAGGATGTCTCAAAAAAATTAGACTTAGATAAGACCTTGGTTTCTTTATATTTGTTCTTTGGTGTTGCTTCTATTATTTTTAGGTTTTGTTTTGGATGTCTCTAGACATATTTTATTATTTCTCACATGTTCTATGGTATACCTTTGTCTCTCTTATGTTTATACTTATCCAAGGGTTTGGGGACCCTAGTTTAAAAAATCCCCCTTTACCCTCAATAAAAATTATTTGAAAAGTTTTTCCAAAGTAATGTTTAGTTAAAATTTATCATTTAATATGTTTTATTTACATGATTTTGAGATATCCTATTAGAATGTATTTTTTTTATGGTACACAACATGTTTAAGATATCTTACAACACACATGTACTAGCTTATCTCTTTGGATTCCTGCACTATCACTATCTACCCATCAATGAAGAGAGGGTCATTCCCTAGTTGGGGGGTTATTTTCTCCCTCCCCACAATAGTACTTCATTGGAGACTACACTTGAGATTACCATAGGATACTGAGATCATTATGACTCATGCTCTATGGATCCATGTATCTTTTATTTTATTCATTCTTGTGACATATTCTCGATGAAAATATAACTTTTTTATTCATTTATACTTGGACAGTAGTAGCTGTAGTATTACATTCAATAGTGGCTGACATTATGTAATTACCCTTTAAGAATTTATATAGTTAAATGAGTAATAAAATTTTTAATTATTTTTCTTATTATTATATAACTATTTTTTTTGGTAAATTAATTACATTTTCATGGTGTGATTTAATGTAGATTTCATGGATTTAAAAAAAAATAAGTTATTCTGGTAAATCCCAGTGGGGATGTTAAAACCTAAGAGGTGGTAATGATATTGGTGACAAATATTAATTAATTGAAATAAATATCTAAGGGTTAGATATTTTCAATCTATCTAAAGTGATAATATGAACCTAGGGTAGAAGACAAGAAACATAATAATGACTTGGTGTTTAGTGTTGACTACGAGGTTCAAAGTAGTGATTGATATCTTTAGTTGGTCGTTATGTGGATTTTTTGCATTGGGATTATGGGGATTGTATTGGATATTTTTTAGATCCCATATAATTTAAGACATTAAAACCCAAGGTATGTGCATTGGTTAAAGGAATTTGGTGATTAGTTTAGTATAAGCTTTAATCATATTCAAATTTGTCTAGGTTTTCAAAAGAATTTGTTAGGATTGGCAGTAGACTATTGTCAGTTTGTTATCCAATATTTTTGAGACACGTATCAAAATAAATTATTATATATTTAAGACTATACAAAAGGTAATTTTGCATTTATAACCATCATTATAGAAAAGCTTGATGTGGAAGAGAGATTTTAGAAGCAAGGAGAAGGATAGGAAGTTTAACGAGTTGCAGACAAGGTATGGATTTCATTTTCAATTTGATATCACAAGAGCATATTTGAGCTTGAAATATTTATGGATATGCATTATATTTTGAATCAATTAGAGCTTAATAAATGCATGATTGAAATACTATTGATAATAAAATAATGGTAGTTTGATTTGTATATTTTCTATGTAATGTTTTGAGTTGCATAGTTTCTTTTCTTGAGGTTCTAGGGTTGAAATTGGTTATAAGTATTCATTAGATTTTTGTGATGTTGTTTTTCTTTGAATCATGTAGTTTGGTTGTGGTTTCATTTGGAAAATAATTCATATTTTGGTAGTGTATTATTTTATTTGCCTATTTTTAAAATAATACATACATACAGTACATGAAAAGATTTACTTCGTTTTGAGCCTTGATGAGTTTCTGTTATAGTCATCTGTGCTTGGTAAAAAAAAATTGGTTTGGGTGATGGGTGGTGAATATGAGATAAATATTTAAAATGTATGCTTATTCTTTTTTATATTAGGGTTTTTAATAAGTTAGTTTGACAATGGTTGATGATTAATAATTCTTATAATGCATAGATGATGTATGTATAGACTATGCTACAAAGTTGCATTTGGTTTTGATAGAGGTGTGTGTTTTGTTTGTTATAAATTCAAAATAATACAGACTTTGGTAGCATTTTTTTTTATTTTTTTCTTTTTATATATGATCTATATACATGTAGTTATTTATTTTATTTTAGTTGAACATAAATGATTTTCAAGTTCCAGTTATCTGAAGAATGAGAGAGACATGCATTTGTTTAATGACAAGTGAATCTCAAATTTAATATTTATATTAATAAGTATGTTTTTTTTGGTTTTGATTGGAAATATTAATGAAACTTTGATAAGAGAGTCTTTTTTCAATCTATTGTGATCACTATTGGGGTTTTGGTTTCTATCCATTGATTTTACATACTTTGATGCCTTAGATATCAATTAAAATCCATGTCATTTATTGTTTCATGCTTCATAGACATGGCATATTCTATTTATTTTAGGTTGGATAAAATAAATTTGTGTGAATAAGTTGAGTTTTCAAATATATAAGCTGTTTTCATTTTTATAAGTTGAAATCAATGTTGATGTTATGAGTTTCCTCCCTGATCTACTTGAAAATATACATAGTATATAAATATGGCTCTTTAGTGTTGCATGTTAATATTGGGATTTTCAATTTTAAGCCATGGCACATTTTTTTTGTTTGGTTGGAAATTTTTGATGAAAATTTAATCTAAGGCTTGTTGTGTGAATAAGTTGGATTTTCATTTGAAATTAGTTTTGATATCATAGTGGGTTTTAGATGATTGATTAAATTTGTGCATAAAGGTTTTGTTATAAAAAATCTTACTTGTTCAAAATATTGTGGTTTCCATATAGTTTTAGTAAACATTTATGGGTTGAAACAATTATTGATTCAGTTTGATTATCAAGTTGAAGAGGAAATCTATTCTTTAGTTAGTAACATTGAGCTTTTAGTCAATTTGTTATTCACAGTCATTTACAAAGTGAGATATAGATTTCTACATTTAAGTAGTTGGAAAAAAAAATTGATATTATTTTTAAATAGAAAATTAGTGGTTTTAACAGATTTGTATATCAATTAGTTTTTTAGTACTATTAATTTATTTAGAATAAATATTTAGTCACTTATTAAGATAATGTTGTTTATTCAAATGTTTTTCAGATAGGTTTATTTCTATTTTATTAGAAAACCATTGGTCATTTTTTAGACTATCTTAATGAAATATTATTTCAAAATTTTAATCAGCTTATTGAAATTTATGATATGGCTTTATATGGATTTAATATATGGTTGAGGATAGTTTTATTACAAGCAAGTAATCAAGGTTTTGATTTGTTTCATTTTTTGTAAAATGTCAAGTTACTAAACCTCCTAACTCTAATAATTATTGTAGAAATGTGTGGAGGACTAATCTAACTTGAAAAGAGAAGATTCATCTTCACATAGTTTTGCTTCTAACGGCCATGGAGGTAGAAGGCTTGGTGGAAATTTTCCTAGACCCTTTAATAAAGGAACTCAGATGTCTATTCACTTTAATGCCTCATATCCCACTTTTTGGTATGTTATAGATGCCTTGCCATTTAATCATGCAAATAATAGAGGAAATTGATGTTTGAGGAGACCATATTGGAGAACTCATCCTCACAGATGCGAGAATCCATGTGGTTCAACACAATAAATACAAATAACCTTACATTCGGAACACAACTTAATTTCTCATCACTCACCTCAACATCATAACCATTTTCCTAAAAATAACTTACAAAAAGTTGTTAAGTTACATGCCCATGCCTTAGTGTCATTAAACTATAAAATCCCATCACCTAAACCTATGAACCCTATTGAAACCTGTTCAAAATTAAATCTTGTAGATTTTTCTCATCACTTAATAGAAGAATAAAGGATAGTGCCTCTTATCCACAAAAGATAATAAATAAGTCCTTCAACATCACCTACCATCACTAGGATGGTAAATAAGTTTAAGCTGGAAGTGGATGATGGAGACAATGAGGATGTTATCAAGTTAATTAATTTTCCTGCTACCACCATGAGTTATAAAGAGTATTTGACTAACAAAGGTTATCCATTGATATAAATGTTTTTAGATGATGATGAAGAATAGGATGTTCAATGATGTAAAATTTTGTTGTTTTGACATATTTTCAGATACTTTGTGTTTTAATATTGTTTAAAACTTTATTTTGACAGTGATTTGATAATGGTTTGACAGTGTTTAAAAAAAATTTAAATAGTATAAATTTTTGATGTGAAAAATATATGAAATTATGGATAATGCATATGGATAAAAGTTAGATGTAGTAATTTTCATTTAAATGGCTTATATTATTTTTAAATGATTTGCATAATAGGTTTATTTATATGTTGTGATGTCTAAGGGCCTCCACCTAATTAGAGTATGTCCCCTTGGTCTATTAAATATTTATTTTGATCTTAAAATTTATTTTAAAAGTCTTACATTAAGTTATAACTAAAATTTAATTAACTTAATTAACGTCAATTAGAATTTAACTAATAATTATCGAAAGATATTTATAACTTATCCCTCACCCATCTTTTGAGAGCAAGATTATAAAAGAAGATCAAAGTGACATTTGAAGAGGAATATTACACAAGTATTTTTTAAGACTCTAATTTGCTTTAAAGTCCATCATAATACTCTTTTCTATGCAACATCTCTGAGATAAAGTAAAATTTGCAGATAGATCAAGGACACAATCTCTAACGGTTAAGTAATATGTTCAATTAGCACAGGTATATCCAAGTTTTATTATTTAGTTTATAAATCGATTACATGAAATATATTAGGTTTAATATCTTATGTTGATTGTAAATTTATAGTCATATGAGCAGAATCTGAACTACTTGACCTGAATACTGATGAATACTTCATTATATGTGACATGTTATTGATCCATTCAAAATCTTTTGATTGTTATATCAAAGATTTTTTTATTGAATATTCTATTTATCAATAAAATTCATTTCATCTTTTCTAAGACAACTCTCTTTGTAAACTTGCACTCTTTTATTTCATTTTCATTTATTTTATTTTACTTGTTTAATTTAGTAATTGGTTTGATTACATTAATTATCTTTTATTTTTAGTTGTAGTTTGATTAATCGGAATTATTGTGTTTCTTAAATTTCTTAGTTTTTCTTAAATAATTAGATTTATCTATTAAATTTATTTATTTTAGTTTAAATCTTTAAGTTGTATTTCATAATTTATGCATTCATTTACTTTAAGATTAGATTAATTATTAAAATATAATTAGTTGTTATAGTTATTTTTTTTACATTAGATTTTGTTAGATTGTTTAATCTTTAGTTTATTTCATTTCTAAATTAGGTTTGAGTTTAGGATTAAAGTTAAATTAGTTTAGTTTCTAATTTAGTTTTTTTGTTGTCTTTTATTTAGTTTTTATGTGATTATATTAATTGTTATTTTAATTTCAATTTTTGTCTTACATTGTAATATTTTATTTTTATCTTTTAGGTCTTTTTGCTTCTTTTCTTTTGATCTTTTCTAAGTAAACATGTAGATTTCAAGGCATTTGAGTGGAAAAAAAATTATAAGGAACAAAAAAATTTCCTTTAAGAGATTATCTTAATTATAGATGTTCTATGTCAGATAGGATTGATTGTATATTTACATCTATTTCTTTTAAACTTAAAGAGAATATTGATTTCTAAAATTATAATGAAGTATGGATTAATATTTGGCATACTTATTATTTCTCAGAACATTTAAAACACCTTGTGTATCTTTTAGATCCTTTTATGACCTATTAGACTAGTATGATTCCAATTTAACCTTTACGATAGGAGAAAGGGATTATTCATTGACGTAATAATTTTGATCGTCAATAAATTTCATGACTCCATTGGGGATCCTTTTAGAAATCTTTTTTTTTTTTACCTTTGATCATTGGAGGTCCACACCTTGTCATTAAACCTTTAGTTGATAAATTTGAATATTATGTGGACATTGCCTATATATTGACTCATTTTCTTTGGTATAATAAACCTCAATATTTATTTCATATTATTGAAGTACTTAACAAAGAATTAGAAGAAGCAAAAATTGGTGACATTTATGCAAGTCTTACACATGAAATGTAAATTCATATTCAAAAATAAGATTTTTAGATTTAGACTTGAGACTGAAGAAATTTTGTGCTAATCCTTGACCTATAATTTGTTTTATTTTAGATTATTTTCATCCTAAATATTTTATTACTCCTACAAATCAATTTGATCAAGTGACTAAAATAGTTGAAAATATAAATGGAGGATGAACAAACATAACAATAGAAGGTTCAAGATTTGATTCCAGGCCTTAAAAATAATAGATATCAAGCTGAAGCAATTAATGAATAAAATGAGTCAGATAAAGACATTGCTCAGCCCCTAGCTAACACTTAGGTTCATAGAAATCCAATCAATATTGGTGTTCATCCAATTAAGTTACTTTTATTAAAGGGACTCAACATCCCTAAGTTTTTTGGAAGTCCTGGTGAGTCATGGGAATATCATTTAGATGCTTTCAAATTAGTTTGCGCTACCCTTGGTATTATTAATGAAATAGTTTCTCTTAGAGTTTTCTCATAGAATTTGGAAGGTAAATCATACCAAAAATTTATTAATCTTTCAGCAAGTGTTATTAGCACTTGAAAATATATTGGATATTTGTTAGAGTTATGTTTAGGTAAACCTAAAAAATATTTATATTTAGTAAATAAACTAGTTAATATTTCAATAGATCTTGGTGAAACCATTTATGGGTTCATAAGCATATTTACTTGATTGCATTAGAAAATTTCACCTGACGTTAGACCATCTAAAAAGTTGTCAAGAATATACTTTTGTAATGCTTTACCTTTAAAATATAAAATAGCTATAGAGGATAAAGATATTATGGATTATGATGAAATTATAACTTTTTTCATAAATTATCAAAATAAATTAAAATGTGTTGGTTTTAATGATAGAATTGTAATAGGTGTAAATTCAAATAATAAAGAAATTTTAAAATCCATTCATAATATTAGTAACGAACTGGTTGTCATCAAGTGGTAATTAAATTATAATGCATATTCATTGGGTAATTCATAATTTTCTCAAAAAAATAAAATTGAAGAAAAGATTCTTTACTGTAATGTTTATGAACTAGATCATGATCCAAATACTTATATAGTTGTTCAAAAAATTAAAAGATATATTCAAGAAAATGAAAGTATCTTGATTAATCTAGATGATAATATGAACATGTGTGGGATTGGTGAATCTTTGGATGACATTATAATTATAAATAATTTTGTAGTCAATACTAGATAAAAGGATTATTCTAATATAGCTAAAAACAATCAAAATTCTACTCAAAATTAAGGTAAAGGTAAGAATATACAACATAATTTATTAGATAATACTACTGCAAATTCTAAACATATTGATCATTTATCAATAAGTTTTAATAAGTAATAATATACTTCTTATAATCTTAAAATATATATTAATATATTAATTCAAATGTAGGGACTTATAATATTATTGATGATTTATCTTTCATAAAAGTAGGATTTTCACTATTGCAAGTTGCTAGTTTGCTTAGGGAGCTTGACAAAATTAATGAGGTCGTTAAAAAACTAAATGCTAAATATGTTTTATGATTTCAAGAAGAAAAAGAAAATAATGAATAAAATCAATCAAATATTTATATATATATATATATGATCCTCCTCTAGATTACATACCACCTTTCTATATATCTGTCAAAATTGTTGACAAAGTCATATATAACTACATATTAGATACAAATGTATCTTAAAATATTATGCTAAAATTTAGCACTGATCAATTAGGTATTTATTATGAAATGGATAGTAGAAAACTCACAAGTTTTGATTCATATCAAATAAAAAGTTGTGGTAAGTTTTGAGATATTGTGATTAAAGTTGCACAAGATGAGAGAATCAGATGTATGACTAATATTTAAATTCTATATATACCAAGTAATTATGCAATTATTTTGGGTAGAGATTGGTTTAAAGAAACTAGGGTATTTTTTGGAAAAGATACTACTTGAGTTCTAATTGGGAGTGAAATTGCTTTTATTCGAAGAGATGATTAGTCCAGTAATCCTATTGACTCTATACCACTAATTGTTGCTTATGTAAAAACCAAGATTGGTACATATGAGTTACTAACCCTTGATGAACCTAAATAAAAATAGTAAGATTTATTTTTTAAGAATGATTTATGGATTTTATATTTTGATGGTGCTTACTCACAAGTTGGAAGTGGTGCAATAATTTGTCTCATTTCTCTTGTAGGTAAGATTTTATGGTATGCCTATAAATTGTCTTTTGATACTAAAAATAATACAACATAATTTGAAGCCTTATGTCTTGGTTTAGAAAAGACTATATAATTGAATGTAAAATAATTAGAGGTATTTGGGGATTCTAAATTAGTTATCAGATAGTTAAAGAAAGTTTATAAGACAAATTAAACACATCTTCATTGATATACTCAAAAGGTTTTGTCTTTACTTGAAAATTTTAAAACTTTCAATATCACCCATATTTTTAGATAATTTAATATATGAGCTGATAAACTTGTTTTGTTTTATTCTAACCCTTACATGAGTGATATAGAACCTACTATTAAGTTTTTATTTTTAGAGATTTTTAGACCTAAAATTCTTAATTTAAGTGAAAAATGATCTATTTTTTTACAGTAATGAACATATTGATACCTTTATTAAAGGCAATTATTTTGATAGTGATGATTATGTTCTTAATTATGGAGACTATTTGTAGCTGAATACTAAAAAGTTACTAGATGGTTTGGTGAGTTTGGAATCCATATTTACTCTACATGATCAACCTAAGATATCATGTATAGAAGAACCTTCTAATAGAATTATTAGAGAGACTATCCCAATAATTATTGAAACTGAAGAAGAACCAAAGGTTGTTTATTTGGGAATACAATCTACTCTAGATGAGAAGGTAAAATTTATTAAAAAATTTAAAGAATTTATTAATATTTTTTCTTGGTCCTATAAATATTTAAAAGGATATGATACTAATTATATAAAACATGATATTTCTATTAAGTTTGGTGTTAAACCCGTTAGGTAGAAAATATGAAGGATAAGCCCTTTGCTGAAATACACTATCAATAAAGAGCTTGATAAAATGTTTGATGGTGGTGTTATTTTTATTATAACATATTCTGAATGGGTAACTAATTTAGTACATGTGCATAAAAAGAATGGAGATATTAGACTTTATTTAGACTTTAGATATTTAAATAAATCTAATGTGAAGGATAATTTTCCTCTTCCAAGTATCGATCAAATTCTATAGTAAGTTACAAGATCTAAAATGATGTCTTTTCTTGATAGATTTTTTAGTTATAATCAAATATTTATCAAATAGATGATAAGCACAAGACAACCTTCATAACTTGGAGAGGAACTTTCACTTTTAATAGAATATTTTTTGGTCTCATGAATGCAAGTACAACCTTTCAAAGAACAATGCATGTAGCATTTGATGATTTAATTGGTACTATCATGCAAGTATACTTAGATGATCTTACAGCTCATTTAAAAAAGAAAAAAAGCATCTAGATCATTTACATGAAGTATTTGAAATATGTATAAAATAACATATTTCCTTTAATCCTAAGAAATATGTTTTTAGTTTTATTGAAGTCAAGTAATTAGGACATATTATCTCTAAAGATGGCATTTCAATTGATCTTGAATGTGTTAAAATACTCAAAAAACTATAGCCACCTAAAGATCAGTGTAGTCTTAGGTCTTTTTTTAGAAAAAATAATTTCATATATAATTATATATCAGATTTTGTTGATAAATCAAATTCTTTGCATATTTTGCTCAAAAAAAACTAGTCATATGTATGGGATGCAAAAGTTGTTTCTACTTTTAACAATGTAAAAAATTCTATTGCAAATGTATTGGTGCTTGTTAAACCTGATTTATCTAAGTATTTTATTATTTACATTAACACAATAGAAAAAATCATAAGTGATGTGATAACACAACAAGATAAAAATAATGATAAAAAATCTATCATATGTATGAATCAAGTTTTGAAAGATACAGAAATTAGGTATCCTCTTATTGAGAAATTTGTTGTATCTTTAATTTATTTTTTAATTAAATGTCATCATCTCTTGATGGGAAATAAAGTTATCATAAGATCTAATGTATCTTTTTTATCTTATCTTTTAAAACAACCTACCATTCAAGTAAGATTAGCAAAGTGGATCTTAAGAATCCAAGAGTTTGACTTTGAATTTAAAATGTTTAAAACTATTTAAGGAAATAAATTAGTAAAACACTTGGTTGAAAATTTTTCTTCTTGTAGACACCTAAAAATGGCCATCGATAACCTCCAATCAGTCTTTTGACCAATTTCTACCAAAATGCACAATTTGGCCTAAAAATACTAAAATACATTAAATGAGTCTAAATTGATATATTTAAGTGATTATTTTAGCTAGGATATCATTAAATGGGTTAATGTAATTTATGAGACAGCTAACTTTGATCAAACATTTTGAGTCAAAATGGCATTTTTACACCTAGATATTCTAGATTGCTCTTTTCTACCAAATTTCTTGCACAAGACATGTGCCTCTGTTATTTTGTGTTGGCAACATCCTAAATGGGATAACATATATGATGCATCTGACATTGCATCCTAATTCTAATCCAATCAAATTTTGAGCCAATAATGAGACATTTTGACCAATTTAATTAATTTGTGCATTAGGGGCCAAAATTTGCACCAAAGTGACTAATCATGTTTAAAGCTTATTAATTCAAATCATGAGCTTAATTGAGAATTACATTAAGATTTTTGAAAATTTATTTTTATAAATTGATATTGAATAACTACATCATCAAATGACATCATTTTTTAGGAAGACGTCCTTAGGCTATAAATGCATAAAATATCTCATCAAGCCACCCCATGCCTCATCAAGACCCTCCATGATTTTTTATTGCCTCTCTATCCCAAATATTTATGAAGCCACTTATTGATTTTTGCCTCAAAAATTGAATGGATGCTTAGCCATACATCTTCATATTGAGATGGATAATTCAAGTTCATTATGATCATTTTGTAAAATCTATAAATAAGAGGCCTTGCCTATTGAATAAAAAAGCTTGGATAATGCAAAGTTATAATACAAAAATAATTCCAAAAGTAGTTGCAATTAGTGTTATAATGCCAAATTGTTGATCCAAGCTAACCCAAATTTAAAGGTGCCAAGAGGAGATGAAGGTAGCCACACTCCTTTAAAGAGGATCTCTTGAATCACAAGCCGAGGAAGCCAAAGAAAGAGCCCTTTGGAGAAATCAAGGATTTGGTAATAAATTTGTGTTTTGTGTTCATATTTCTCATTTATTTCTATTTCTAGATGTGTTTGTCAAATGGTTTTTCCTCAATAAGCTCCCCCTAGTGACTAGGCCTAGAGATGTTATGCTAGTTAGTGTGTTTCTTTCATTTTGTTTTCAATTTTGAACTAACATGATACTAATCATTCTCTCTTGAGTGAAATTCCTAGTCTACATAATGGCACACTTGGTGGGACCTAATGCATCACACACATGAATAAGATCATTATGCAAATTTAAAATCTTCATTTGTATTATTAAAACTCTTGTAATTTAGTTTTCTAACTTTATTTGACTAGGTTTTTATCTTCATGGGTTTACACAGAGACCGCCAATGATTAGAAGAACCATCGATGGTTGAGTAAAGCATCGATGGTCATTTCAATCACTGATAGACATTTTAAACTATTGATAGTTAGGTATAACTATCGATGGTCACTGTGTTTTCCTTAAAAACACAAACTTGAGAGCTAATATGCCATTTTCAAATGATTGGTTTGGGGTCATACAAACTCCATTTTTCATGATTTTTTTTTAAAACCACATGTTTTCTTCTAAATTTTCATAATATGATATTAGTTTAGCTTCAAGTTAAATAGGTTTTTCACAAAATTATTAAATTTGCTTTAAATTTTTCTAATCTCACACATTTGATTTTGAGGTGATGCCTTTGGGTAAACAGGTAACCATCGATGGTTAGCATAACCATTATCGATCGAAAAGAGTGCTAAATCATGCTCTTTAGATATCTTTTAAATTTTTAAAATAAATTAGGAACCTTATTTTTGGACTTAATGAAAAATTATATTCTTAAATGAATGCTTTGATAATTATGCTTTTAAAATTACAACTTAAGACAAAGGGGTCAAAAGAACACCACCTAACTTTTCATTTGGTGTTTAAAATTGAACTCATTTGTCCAAGTTTTGTATTCAATAGTTTCTTAACTTAATTTTTGATTGTAAAAAAGAGGGACATTTCATGTAGGCTCTTCCATCCATCCCTGTAGGGAAATTTTAGAATCAAAAGCATCATCCTTATTGCAAACATGCCTAGTCCAAGTCATAGAAAGAATATCATTTAAAGTGCTCTCTAAAAGATCACAATAGTATTGGGTGATCTTCAGATGACCATAAAATATTTCTATTATGTATTTTATTTCAATGCATTTTGATTTATGAGGGGGATTTCATCACCTCCCATAAGTTTTATAAGGAAGCTTTGACCCAGGGTTTCATCTCCCAGCACTGACTTCATCACTCCCATTAGGATCAGTGGTTTGAGCAGTTAAACCACCTTTTAGTGATTAGAGTTGCACATGGGATGTATCTACACTTTGGACATCGCACTACACTGAGGAAGTGATAGATGTAGTGGTTAAAAAAAGGACAAGACTCTTTTACAATAAGTCAAGTGCCACAAACACCAAATTAAAGTGTTGTTTCTCTTGTTTGTTAATGTGAAAATTGGTAGACGTGGAATCCATCTATAAATGATCAAAAACCAATTAATTTTAGTCAACCCCACTTTACCGTACCATTTTTAGGATTTAGGATTATTATACTTAATGTATTTTTATCACTTTTTCTTTATTTTTTAGTATGTTTTTAGACTAAAAGTAATGTGTTTGTTTATAAACTATGTCAAAACTAATTTGTTTATATGCCACTCTTTTATTTAAAGAGATGCTATGATGATCATTTTACACCACACTTGTGCCTTAAAAAATTTTCTAAACATGTTTGTGTATGTGTTACTTGTTTGATATGGGTAGTGTTACACTGCCCAAAACATGTCAAACTATTTTGCCTTTGAGTCTTTAAAACATAACATTAATCACATCATTCGAGCATGCTTACATTATTAGGCTACTCAATTTGTTTCAAAACTTGTTTATCATTACACTAAAAACCATTTGTTTCAAACCATGTCACATCAGCAATTTGGACCTTATTTATACATCATCAATCTATCCAATCTTGTCTAGCTTATTTGATCAAATCCTAGTCTTACAACATTGATTTTTCAATTAATATTGTCAAGTTTAGATTTAAACAATAATTGATTTCTATTTAGGCCTTAATTCATGGGTTTGATACATAGATCTTTCTCTTTTGGGTTGCATAACTTTGGTTAATTGATTATCCAAACTTGATGACTATTGATTGTTTGTTTATTCAACACCTATCCTCATCATTATTTGTGCCTTTATTTAAGAGAACATAGTCTTTCTCTAAAATCCTTTTGCCTTATAGCCTATACCAACTGATCATGTTTATGTTTGATTTTGTATGTCAGGTCTATGTCAAAGTTGTTTCCAAACTTGTTAGATTAAATAAAAATCACATCATGCCTTTGTTTCAAGTCTATTTTGACGTCGTTTGGCTAAACTCCTAGCATAGCTTATTTAAGCCTAGCTTTTCACTTAGTGTTTGGACAAAATACCTAGCGACTATTTTCCCTTTCTTAGTTTAGACCTTGTTTGGAACACTTTGGTCTAGACTTTTGACATGCCAATTTTTATTCAAACACTTGAATTTTTATATGTAAGACATTTGACATTAGACATTTGATGTTAGACTATTTTATGCCAAATCTTAGCACAAACCATTTGGGATATACAACTCCATTTTTAGACTATGTTGGAGATACAACTCCACTCTTTTGACCAAGTTAGACCAAATTTGAACCATTTTCCTTTTGGACATAGTTTTTCAGAGTTTGTAGAACTCTAAGCCTTTTATTTTAGAGCTTTCATCATGTATGTGGATATGTCTAACTACACTTATGCTAGATTCATGTACAATCTAACTTATGATAGAATGGTTTCACAAAATCCAATTAGAAACCCTTGTAGAGATAGATTTTCTAAGGAGTTTTATTATTCTCCTTACAATACTCCATTTGGGGAACATAGTTAAGAACCAGCTTACAATCTAACTCAAAACCTCGACTAGGACAATATGGTTTATGAGGAGGACTTGGATGCTTTGGCTTATTCAAGTAATCAAGATCCACCATGTCATATCATTTCTATTCTAAGACTATGATTCCCAATAATTTATATACTAGAACCTCATCCTTTAGCTTGTGTGATAAACCAAGTTCCATGACACCCTATCCTTATCCTTCTAAGACCTCATCTTTTGGCTTGTAAAAGCAACCAATCTCCACACTGCCCTATCATTACCATTTAAAGACTTCATCCTTTGGATCATGTGAGAAATCATGCTCCCCAATGCCTTACCATTATCCAACCACATGCCATTCCTTGTCCAGTACCAAACCCATTAGAACCTTGATCAATCCAATCATTCAAAGACCAAGGTGTGTTCAAAACTGGTATTTTCTAACTCATTGGAAACCAAGGTCAAAATAACCAACCAATCCAAGATATTTTTGTTTAACCAACTATTTTTTATAAGTCAACCTATGATGAATCACCTTTTAATCCTATGCCTATTGTCGAGAAGTTTCACTCTAACAAGCTAATCTTTATTGAGTCACTTCTGAATGATTATAATCACCTTTAGGCAAATCATTACCTTGACTATATGCCTATTTTTCAAGAGTATCCCCTTCACAAGCCAGTCTCTATGGAATTATCTCTTAACCTTTTTCCTATTATTGAGGAGTCTCACTTTGACAAACTAGTCTCTGCAGAGCCCATTATGGCATCACAGGCCATTACTTTTCCAATACCAAACATTCAACAAGACATCATTGTAATATATTACCCATAAAATGAAGGCTAAAAGTTAAAGTTAGGTTTTATTCTTGAATTGACATCATATTTAGCATAATAATCAGAATCAACATTAGTCTCAACATCAAATTTAGATTCCATTGAGTCAGAATCAGATTTAGAATAATACATTCATGGTTGTTACAATAAAGGTTACGCATACCTTATAGATCATTTTGAATACATTTGTGATCCTTATATGGTTTTTGAGGATGATTACTTTAGCATCAATGTAATTTCTCCTAGTATCTTTTATGAAGATTATGCTACCAACCCCCATTCTATTACCATTCCATAGGCCATTACCACTAACCAACATAGCCATATTATTAACATTCCACCTCCCACAAGTGTCAATTAGGATCGATAAAATCACACTTTATTAAACTACATCTATGATGACATAGCAGTTGAGGAAGATAAAGGAAGCCAAGACCACATTCATGTAGTAGAAGAATACTCTCTTAGTGAAACCTTTTTAGAGGTGCTAGGGGACAAACAAAGTTCAAACTCAACAATGTCTAGTGAAACTTTTTTGAAAGCACTAGAAGACAATCAAAGTCAAAATCCAACATTCATTAGTGAAACTTTCTTGGAGGTGATATGGGACAATTAAGACAACTTCATTGGTGAAAACCTCATCGAGGCACTAATAGTTGAGCATAAAAGTTCTTTCCTGCTTATTGAAGATAATATCAAAGATCAAATCAAAATAGCTTCCAATCTAAATCCTAATCCTAATCAAATGGTAGTTACTCTCAGGATAAAACAATAAAAAAAATTGGTAGTCCTATAAAGAGCATATTCAGAGATATTCATCCCTACCACATCTAAAGTTATATTGAATCTAACATCAGCAATATTACATGTGACCAAAAGTCTCAATCTTCATTTATTTCCCAACCATTACACATTCCATTATCATCTTCCATTCCATTTCACAATAAAACCTACCATCTATTATTTGTCCTTGTTTACCATCCACAACTATAATTTCCTTTGTAGAGGATACAAAGATAACTTGTCTTGATGCTTGAAGGAATTAGAATCAATGACCAATGAAGAGCATAACAACATCATTTACATCTAAATATGTAGGCAGTTCTTGTAATAACAACTATTCAGATGAGGTATGGGATAAAAATTAACATGATTGATGATTTTATTTGTATCATTTATTGATCAAAATTTTCATCTCCACTTTATCGAATAATAGTATCATATGCCATTTACCATACCTAGGCCAAACACATCAAAAACCAATAATCACCCAGCTAAAAACATGTACTATACCATTTTTCATTTACCATATCCATTTTTCATTGTCACATACCCACCCATTCACTCCATCACTTGGGGGTAACCCTCTTACCATTTTATCTAATCTATCAAAACCATCATTATCCTAAAGCAAGACCATTCCATCCTATCATACCATTCTTATCTAAACCAAAGCCTATTTTTAGTCATCTTATCTAATCCTATTTTGATCTTGGTTACTTTAGTTCTTCCTACACTTTTTATGGAGGGATCCTGATCAAGTTTCAATAATTAATCAAATTTCATGTTTAAATGATAGTCTATGAAAGAAGTATGATAGTTGATCTAGCAAGATATCTTTCATTGTCCATCTTATATCAAGTTTGTTTATGTGACCCTAATTATAACCACCTATGGGTAAATTAATGTTCACCTATCCTGATACTAATTATAATCACCTATAGGCAAATTAGTATCAATTATCTGATCTGTTGTATCCTAGTTATAATAATATATGGGAAAACTAGGAGTAATATTTGTTTATGATGCATTGTTACATCACCTTGTCATTGTTGTTTTCATTTGATTGACTATTTGCCAAATTTGAGAACTTTTTGGGACCTAGTTGGTTTTTCCCTACCTTTTATGTGGATGGAATTACTTTAACTTGAGGTCATTTTAGGACTCTATGGGTCATGCTCAATTCATGTTAACGTCATCCCAGTCCCCCTTTTCTATACACTCTCACCATTTTACAAGAATCTAAGCCAAACGCTCTCATCATTTTTTGAGTAGGTATCTTGTCATCCTCTAATGAGTTAATATACCTCAAAATACCAAAAATATTTAAATATTTCAAAAATACAAAAACATTTGTCCTATCTAATTCTAGTCAATTATCCTTGATCCACCTTACTGGGCCGAGGTCATTGTTAGGATGCTCTCTTTTGATTTTATTTTCAACATTTCTATTTGTTTATTTATTTAAATTTTATTATTTGTTTGTGTGATTTATTTTTTTTATTATTCACTTTCTTATTTGTTTGATTTCAATATTATTGCCTTGACTCAGTTTATATGCATTTATTGAGTGATTCTTTATGCATTATTCTTGAGTCCATCCATATTCATATGTTGACATTATCATCATGGTTTTTATCATTAGTGCATTATTTTTTAGTGTTTATTAGATTGAGAGTCAGTCCTCATGCATATTTTGGGATAGTCTTCATGATGTTCTATCATGATGCATACCATCACATGTTACAACAAAAATCAGCTTTAAAATGTCTATAATCAAAGGAGTCATAGAAGTTACTCCTTGGAACCTTGGCAAATCCTCCCATCCTCTCTTGAGAAATACATAGTCTACAATTGTAATATTAATGTTTTGTTTTTATATATTAATGATTCATTGAATGTAAAACCTCATTTTTATTTAATGAAGGTTATTTATTTTTAAAAAACATTTAAGTTTAGGCTTGAAATGAAAGATTGGTAATGTTTAATATCTGAATATTATTGGTACTATGATCTTGTATATTATTTTCAAAATTGGGCTTGTCCTAAAAATTTAGACAAAGGAGACAATTGAGAGTGTAGGCTTTAAAATTTTGTTTGCTTGAATTTTTTTTGTTTTATAAAAATCATGATGGATTTTTGCTAAGATGTATTACTCAAAATTAAATCTAGAAGGTACTTAGGAAATGTTATGAAGGTAGTTATGATGGTCATTATTCTTCAAAAACTATATCTTATAAGATTTTGCATGCAATTTATTATTGGCCTACGTTGTTTCAAGATGATTTTAAGTTGGTACATTCTTGTATGTCTTATCAATTATTTGTTGGTATGGACAAATTACCAGCAATGCCTTTGAATCTCATAATTGTTGAAAAATCTTTTCACTAAATGGGGAATTGATTTTATATTAGACATTCATCCTCCTTTCATTGGTCATAGATATATACTTATTGTGACCAATTACTTTACAAAATGGCCTAAAGCAAAAGCTTTAAAAAGTTTAGTTACATCTGAATTTATTTCATTTCTTAAAAATTAGATTTTTTTATAGATTTGGTGTACTTTATGAGATTATTTTAGATAATGATCCTCAATTTGTTTTAAAAAATATTTAGAATTTTTAAGAAAAGATTCTATTATTTATAGTCATTCCTCTAAATATTATCCTCAAGGGAATGGACAAGTTGAATCTATGAATAAAATTTTGATTTTCCTATAAATAAAATAGTTTGTGAAAATAAAATAAATTGGAACCTTAAGATATTTGAGGCACTATGAGTTAATCTTATCATTGTTAAGGTAGCTACAGGATATTCTCCTTTCATTCTAAATTATGGTTTTGAAGCCACTTTACCTATAGAGCTATAAATATCATATGCTCATACTGCTTTGCAATACTTATCAGATGATACCAATTTAATTGAACAAAGACTTAATGATTTAATAGCTTTAGATGAAAGTAATATTGCTTCTTTTCAAAAGTTGGAAGAAGCTAAAAGAAAGTTAAATAATATTTTCAATTAAAAGGTTTCTAGGAAAAGGTTGGTGATCTTGTACTTTATTAGGATAAAGCTCATGAATATCCAGGTAAGCATTATAAGTTTGATTCACTTTGGTTGGGACCATATAAAATTATCACTATATTTGGGAAAAAAACTTTTCACTTACAAAATATGGAAGGAAATTAGTTGCATTATTCAGTCAATGGGCGTCATTTGAAATTATTTCATCAAAAACTCTTTTTCTTTGCTTGTTTGTTTTGATTTTGTTTGTTTCCTTTATTTTATTTTGCTTATGTTCTATTTATTTATTTTTTATTTGATTGGATCAATTATAGTTATTGATTTAACATTTTTTCAAATATTGGAGTCCTATTCTTAATTTAGTTAAGGGTCTAAGTTAATTAAATTAGTAAATAATATTGAAATAATTAAGCTAATAATTTGTATAATTTAATTTCAATTTAAAGCTTTATAAAAATAATAATAGATGTGGAGAAAATAAGACTTAGATGGAAATAGACTGAAATGGTTGAGATAAAGTCTAAAATTCACTATGCAGGACTAGGACAGTGTCATAAATCAGGCTCTAGCCTTCATTTTGTGAAAGGACATGAACACCAAAATAAGACACCATGGAGTTTAGCACTATAGGCCTCTTTTACCTTTATTATTTATAAGACTTGAGTTTTCTAGGTTTTGTTCACTATCCTTGTGTGAGCCTACCTATGAAATTTTAGATGTTGGATATCTACAAAACTCCCTATAGAATTGATTTAGTCTTCAAACTCTAGACTTCATGATGCTTTGACAAAATTTGAGATAGAAAGGGGGGTTAGTGTGTGTAATATTCACTAAACATGTATATACACCCCTTGTGTGGGCATGTTGCCTACATACCAATACTTTCAAGATGGATCAAGCTATATGTAGTTCTCCCACTTAATGTGATTTTATGCAATTGTGTGTATGAAGATGCAAAATACTAAAATTGAGTGTGATTGAGGTGCCTAGGGATTGGTGTAAGGATTTAGATGTGCTTGTAGTTGTATTGGATGGTTATATGTAGAGAATAGAAAATTTTTCCTCAATGGTATTGCTTGTATTCTTACTTGCTTTATGATATTTTCTAACCCCTTCTAAATAAAATTTGAATGGACTTTTATAGAGATATATTGGTCATGGGTCGAATATATTCACGTTAGGTTGCCAAGAAGAAGGATAAGAACTGGAAAAAAGTGACTGTTAGAACTAAAAATTCACTTAGATAGGAGCATTAGAAATGGACACCCTATGGTCTAATGTTATAGTTCAAGTTGGGCATTATAGTCCAAGTTGCACACTATTGTCTTAAGGGTAAAAAACTTGGGGGGATAAATTTGTCATGGAAAAAGCTACCTAGAGGAGGTGGAATCACTATATAGAAGGTTATGGATGATTGGAAATCAATGAAAAGGTCATTATGAGGGTCATGAGAGCAAGCAAGAGGGACTTATGGGTTAGGTGTCAAAATCCACACTCAAGTTACCAATTTTCACATTTAATATGACTACATTTGCCCCCCCTTTATTCTAGTGATATAGCAAAGTGAAATACGAGGTTAAAGAAAAAAAATTAAATGTACCTAAACTTACCTACAAAGGTGAAGCTCATGAAGTTATGTAATGTTGGGTGTGCATAAAAAGAGCACATTATGAAGTGTAAATCTACAAAAGAAAATAAAGAGTAGATCAGTTCTTACTAGATATGCTATATCTAAAATAAGAATGTACAAAAGTTGGGTAAGAGAGAGAGAAAGAAAAAGGAATGAATAAACTTCACCTAGGTACATGAACCAATACAAAACTTATTATGATGTTGAGTGGTGTTGAGTGATTTTGAGTAATGTTGGGTATGTGTTGTACCAAGAGTAATATCATGAACAAAGCTGAGTGCTCAATTTCTTGAGAGTGGCTTAAGAATGTAAAGGCTATCCCTTTGGTTCCATCATCATCCACTAAGTGAAGTTATGTCATCATGTGTGTGTTAATCGATGTTTGGACTATGTGTTTAATCCTTATGAGTAGGTGGCTTAAGAATATAAAGGCTATCTAGTCTTTTGGCTTCATTGTCATCCCATGAAGTGAAACTATAAACTAATATAGGTATGAATGTGTGCCATATGAGATGGCTCTTAAAGCCCATTAATGCTTTATAATCTGACAATGTGGTGTGGATAGCTAAATGTGTGCTAGAGACTAGGCAAATATTGGCCAAATTAGAAAAGATGGAGATTAGGCTTGTATGAAAGCCACTCTGAAACTGGGTAATAGGCTTATGTGAAAGTTACTCAAAAATGTGGAGGTTAGGCTTGTATGAAATCCACTCTAAAATGATTCCAGCCACTTGTAAATGGAATAAGGCACATAACTACTAAGAATGCCTAGGTAATAAACTTAATTTAGAAAGAAAAGAAGTCAAATGTGCCATGCACATTGCCCCTAATCATTGGTGTCTAAAACATGGATTTTGATCTAAAAGTTATACCAATTGCCTAATCTAAAACTAGAAGCAAGATCCATCATGGCATGCATGTTTCCCCCTATATCTATATTCTCCTAAAAATTTGTACTAAAACTACTAAATCTAAACTAGTTTATATGTGCAAAATTGTATCTGAGCTTACATTTCTGCCTGTGTCTAGAAAACCTAATTTTTTTGTTGTTTAGATAGGAGTGCCAAAATTAGACACCCTATTATTTGGCATTATAATCCAATCTTGGTGCTATTGTCTTATGTTGATTCTAATGATTGTTCTATGATTATCACTATCTTCCTGGTCTATTCTACCTCATTTGAAATCTATATATTGTTTTGAGTGTTTTAAAAGCTGATTTTTTTACTGATATGAGCTTTGATCTCTGTAATAAAACTCTTATTTATTGACCCCTCTTTTGAGGGTAGGAATGAATAACCTGTAATGATTATCCTCAAAATAAATATCCTTATAAGTGTGTTATACCATGAATACACATGATATAGTAATGATAATTGATAAGATATCTCAAGATATAGCATGGTTTGTAATGGAGATTGTTAGACCAACAAGGTATGCCTATATAGATATAACAATGTAATAGCATGTGTAATATAATGAACTAGAAATAGAAGTCTGGTTAGTTGTTTTTTTTTAAGGAGGAATGGAACATGATGTCCATCATGGCATCCAATAAATCAAGATAATGCATGATGTGGATCATGGCATTGTAAATAGTTGAAAATGAAACTAGCAAACAAACACACAAGGCCAAAAGTAAGAAGCATACAAGAGTGGCCAAGGGACCAAGAAAACAAGGGACATGGACACATGTCACTCAAACTAGAAGTAAGCATACAAATCATGTTCAAATGCCACATACATATACAATTAAAAACAAGCAAGGTTGACATAAGGGCCAAAAGCACATAAAAGAGTACAAGCAAAGGAAATTGGAAAATGTCCTAAGGCAAATACAAGAAACAAAATAGGAACTAAAAAAATGCAATCACATTTAGATACACAAAATAAGAAAATAAAGCATGTAAATATTATAAATGCAATCACATCTAATTAAACAAAGAAAGAAGTTAAAGTATGTAAGACATGTAGTACAAGACTAGGTAGACTCTAAGAAATACACAAGTGTTATATACTAGTGAGTATCAATAGAATAATCTATGTAAGCTAGTAATTAATATACATCAACATAATAACTAGAGTGTGTGGTATAATAATGACATGACCTAAATGGTGTAGTCATGTATAAGATGCCCGCAGGGGGTAGATATATCTGTGTATGTCTCGAATGTAGAAGTAGTATGTCCCCTTAATGGGTAGAGTGAAACAATCATGGATTTGGATGTCACTACACACACTCAAACTAGATCAATTGAAGCATGGTAATGTAGATAAATTGACAAATAATAGCATAGAGCAGTAAATATAAGTCTAGCATGGTATTAGAAATGTAAAGCATGGAGAATGTACATAATTGAAATATTTTTGGTGTTTTTGATTATATTTGAATGTTTTTGTATTTTTGACATATTTGAATGTTTTTGTATCTCTGAAATATTTGAATATTTTTGGATTTTTTGATATATTTGAATGTTTTTTGTATTTTTGATATATAAGCTATGTACAAGTAAGTTGAGAAGGAATGATACTAATCGATGAGTCTCATGGGAGACTCCCTATCATGGTATCCTATATCAAAAAAAGGAATCACACATGATTATGAAGCATGAGGGAATGGTTCTGAATATGACTCTAAATATTTAGATTCATTATAGGTATCCTGGAAATCATAATAACCTGTATTATTCCACTCATCATTATCATCTTGATTTTGAACTAATGAAATGCTAGTGTTGACTTTTATTGTATCTAGATCTTTTCCTTTAATAAATTATGTCTATGAATGATTTACATTAGGATGTTCAATAAATCCCAAATCTTGGTGACAAACATTATCAATTGCTAGAATAGGAGCAGTGATGCCTTGAGTATGCTTGCCCAACCCTTGACCTTGATAATCAAATTTTTGTAGATATTTTTTACCAAACCCATACTGCTTTGAAAGTAGAGCCTCATTTTGAAGAGGTATACTTTCATCTTTTTCATTTTTTACCTATGTTTTTGGTACTATTTGTTGCTATGATTTTGATTTTTGATCATTTTGTTGTTCTAAGTTATGCTTTAATAGTTACTTTTATATTGTTTCAGAATTTGACCCTTTATGAATGTGTTCATATGTCACTATGGATTGCTTGATTGATTTACCTTGTATAAGATCTTTATTAGAAATTATCTATTTTATATATTTTTTAATGCCAAACATGAATATGTGTGATGCCCATGCATTCCATGATATGCATAATAATATCTGGATCTTCTCACTAGATGTAAAGGAGGTATTTTGATCAATTTAGATTTAATCATTTCCCTTAGTACCTCACTTGAAATCTTATTTGATAGTTGAATGTTTTTTGAATCACTAATTGTAGATTTAATTTATTGTGATTTCTTGTTTTGATATGTAACATTGCTTGCAACCAATTGACTAGGTGAAGGTGCATATACATAATTGACATTAGGGTGCCTTTGAGGATTTTGTATTATAATATAATTTTCTAATGTTGTGATATTTTCAAGTAATAGTTGATTCTGCACTTATAAATCTAAAATTAACTTACTCATATTGGTGATTTGATCCCTTAGAGTCTCACAAGTGCAAACCCTAGTTGCTTCCGATTGAACATGTAAGAACATATGTTGAAGAGGATTTAAAGAAGCTATAGGTTAAATGTATGCATTAGGAACAATAGTATAGGTTGCCTCACCTTTTGGAGGGGTGATAGCATAGACTTGGTTAGAGGGAAAGTATTTATCAACCTCTTGGGGGAGAGGAGGAGAAGGAAATTATTTCTTGTGCATAAGATATGATATTGAAACTTGACAGGTGGTTGTTAGCTTATGAAATGGATCCTCTAAGTATATAAGGATTTTATTCTTAATTGAATTGCACATAATAGAGAGATATCATGTTAAAGAAGTAATGAAACCTTGCATTAAGGAAAGGTAAACATTGCTTTGATTGAAAGGGATATGAACATGTTTAGTAGTACATTACTTAATATCATCCCATATTATGAAAAGTAAGCATGAACTTCAAAGAATTAAGCTTTGTACTAACATATGGTAAACTTCCTCATTCATGTACATGATAGGATCAAGTATGGTCTCCCTATTATTTGTAAGAAATGGAAAAAATATGTGTAAATAAGTGAGATCCATTTTTGATATTATGTGAAATATAATTTTAGATGTAAGGTGATACCTCAAGCAAACAAAGAGACCTAGTATATGCAACTAGGGTTTTAAAAAATGATATATTTTAAAATTACTAATAAATTATAAAATTTAATGTGAATTTCTAATTTAAATATGCAAGTAAAAAATCAAAAAAAAATTGGAAAATTCTTGATTTAGAGGGACCTAGTATGTGCAACTAGGGTTTGGAAGAAAAATATTTTTTTTAAATTACTATGGAATTTTAAAAAATAAATTGAATTTTTTATTCAAATAGACAAGTAAAAAATCAAAAAAATATTGGAAAAAATGTGATTTAAAGGAACTAGTATGTATAACTAGGGTTTAGAAGAAAAATAATTTTTTAAAATTTACCATGGAATTTTAAAAATTAAATTAAATTTTTTATTTAAATAGGCAAGTAAAAAATCAAAAAAATATTGTAAAATCATCAAGGAATTTACCCTAGTGTTTTTAGGGTTTTTATGCATAAACAAAGTAAGTCAGGTTCACCAAATGATTTAAATTTTTTGGGAATATTGGATTCTTATTCTTAATTTAGTTAAGGGTCTGAGTTAATTAAATCAGTAAATAATATTACAATAATTAATCTATTGATTTGTATAATTTAATTATAATTTAAACTTTTCTAAAAATAGTAACAGATGTGGAGAAAATAAGACTTAGCTAAAAATAAACTGAGACAATTGAGATAAGGTCTAAAATCCACTGTGCAAGATTGGAACAGTGTCATAAATCAGGCTCTAGCCTTCATTTCCTGAAAGGATAGGAGCATCAAAATAAGACACCTTGGGGTCCGACACTATAGTCCTCTTCTATCACTATTGTCTAAGAGACTTGAGATTTTGGAGTTTTATTTGTTACCCCTATGAGAGCTTACCTATGAAATTTTAGATGCTAGATGTCTATGAAATACCATGTAGAGCTGATTTAGTCTTCAAACCCTAGACTCTATGATGCTTTGACAAACTTTGAGATAGAGAGGGGGTTAGTGTGTGTAAGATGCATTGAACATGTATCCAAACCCCTTTTATGCGTATGTTGCTTATATACCAATACTCTGAAAAGGGATCAAGCCATATGTAGTTCTCCCACTTAATGTGCTTTTATGCAATTGTATGTATGAAGATACAAAATGCTAAAATTGGGTGTATTTGAGGTGGCTAGTGATTGGTGTAAGTATTTGGATGTGATTGTAGTTATATTGGATAGTTGTATGCAAAGAATAGGGAAGTTTGCCTCAATGGTCTTGCTTATATTTTTGCTTGCTTTGTGATATTTGTCAACCCCTTCTAAATAAACTTTGAATGAGATTTTATAGAGATATGTTGGTCATGGGTCAAATGTATTCACATTAGACTGATAAGAAGGATAGGAATAAAAAATAAGTGACTATTGGAGATAAAAATACACTTGGATAGGAGCACCAAAAATAGACACCCTAGGGTCTAGTGCTATATTCCAAATTGGATGTTATTGTCTTGAGGGTATGGGACCTAGGGGGATGGATTTATCATGAGAAAAGCTACTTGGAGGAGGTGGAAACACTATCTGGAAGGCTACGGATGATTGGAAACTAGTGAAAAGGTGCCTCGGAGGGTCATGAGAGCAAACAAGAGGGACCTATGGGTTATTACCAATTTTCACATTTTATATGACTACAATTACATCAGCAATATATTCATTAGTATAAAGGAAAAATACACAAAGACTATTATATTTTTTTAAGTATATAATTATGGTAAGATAGTTTAAATGACATAATTTAGATTTTGATTTATAAATGAACTTCAACTAGTTATTAATGTGTTTAAAGTAGTACTTGTTTTCAAAATTTATGTATATGGCATTTACATTTGGTTACTTATCCAGTCTAAAATTTAGTATCTAATCAATCATTTTATTCATGCCACATTAATTAAACACTTTATCCCTTTGTAAGTTTTATTATCAAATGGGTTTACATTTAGCTACCTGAGAAACAATTACCTGGATTGTACTCTTAGGTGTTGTCTTTAATAGGAAAACTTTTATTTTACTACCTCATTTTATTTCTAAAATCAGCTAGCAAGGTCACCAGTGTTAACCCTATTTTTGACACCAACTATTTTATTTTCAAAATCCAAGTGTTTTTTTAAGGTCAAGATACCCCCATTTTTTTAATATTGGGTCCCTTGAGACACTTTGAGCTTTAACACTAAAATAATGGTTTGTTTTAAACATTATTATAATTTGAAGATCATCCACTTTGATAAAGTTGGCTTACTAGTTTATGGTTTTACTTTGGGATTGCATAATATTGCTAATAATTGGTCTTCATGTCTGAAAGATACAGATTTCATGAAGCTCTTGCTGATGGATCATGCTTAGTGTTTACAAATCAACTCTATTCAAGCTTCATTTTCTAAAATCTCTCCTTCATAAAACCCTATCTCAAGCCCTTGGTTCAAGTTTACATTTATCAAGAGCAAATCGGTAGGAACATTTCAAATTACTTTGGACTTAAGCTTAATTTTCATGTTAAGGCTTAGTCGTATTTCTTAACATGACCAAACCTTAACCTAAAATTCCTACTTGGTCTATTTTATTTTCCCCCTTTGTTTCCTATATTTCTAACTAAGTCTAATGTTCATGTTGGCAGAATCCTTTTCTTTTTCTAGTATGTTCCCCTTTGATTATCTATTTATCCTAAAGTTTTAATTCTAAGGCTCTATTAATGTTTATCAACATGAATGAGACCTTAGTCTTAATGTTTTAGCCTAAGTTTTTAATTTCATCCTGAGTCCTAAATTAAATACCTTACTTCTTTAAAAATATGATGGTTTGCATCTCATCACGATCTAATGATCTCATGGAATGAAGAAATCCCAGTAAACCTAAGCATTTGGTCCTTCAGACCAATACCATGTGAGCATCTAGATCATGATCGATGGCTCATGCCTCATTAGGACTGAGGATCCAACAGATCAAATGTAGTGATGAAAAGTCAAAAGGCTTAGGATGCCCCATGGAATTACCATATGGCACTCTTGTATATGAAGCTTAATGTTAATAAGAACTTCATGAGCTTAAAATTGACATTCTCATGATCATCATTTGACATCCATGAGACTATCAAATTTAAGCCCACCAAACTTAAAGGACTTCATGAGCTTAAATTTGATGTCCTCATGAATGTCATTTGACATCCACAAGGTCATCATTAACAACTATGAGGCCATGAAATTCAAGATAATATAACATTTTTATCTAGATAATGAGGCATGTTTTATGTCATTAAAGGGGTCATTTGATATTATACTTTAAAAATTAGCATAAAATATTTTAACCTAAGTCTATAGCATGTTTATGGACACAAAATAAACTTAGCTTAATGTATTTTACCTAAATCCTTTATTATAGCCAAGTACTGATTAAATTAATTGTATTTTATAGGATCAACAGTTCACACTTCATTGAGCCCAAATGATCCAATGACATGAAATCACTGATAACTATTTAATGATTTTACTAGAACCCCTGGGCTTGACACATGGTAAATTCTCATTTGATATGTGATTGATATATGAAGTAGAGCTCAGAAATCCCATGGAGGTGCCAAGTAGCACAACCATGAATCTTGATACAAAGATGGCCAATAACATGTGAAAGTACCAAATAGATGCCAAATAACCCATCACCAATTAAACTAAGGAGAGTCCAATTATAATTTGAGTGAGAAGAATTGAACCAGAGACAATTTTCCATCTGATTGTGAGCAATTCATAAGTCTGATAGCCATGGTAGCTTGAAGGCAACAATTAGGGGATGAGATAGAATTGCATATATCTATATATAGTGAAGGAAGGGTTTTCAAGGACATGAACTCAGACACTGCAACATTGAACATAGAAAATAATAATATCCTAGACATGATCATTAATGCAAGAGAAAGGATAGCCAAGGACAAAAAAAACAAGGAAGCCATGGCCAAAAATGACAAGGAATTGAATGCTAAGGATAGCAATGAGGAGGGGTGTCTTTTAAGACTAGTTATGGACTTGGAACTAGTTAATGAGTAACACCAAAAGGGTATGAACACCATCCAACAATAGCAAGAAAGTTTTTAAGATCAAGGTTAACCATCTAATTAGTTGAAAGATATTATATTTTGTAAAAACTTTATAACATTTTAAAAATAGAATATATTTTTGTAAAGACATAGGCTAGTTTTTTAGCTTATGCCTCTAGGTCAGTTTAGTTTGGAAAAGAAAATGCATTCTAGAGTTGTAAAGAAGGATAGTTGTCCTTATCTTTTACAAATATTGTATCTTATAACTAATTTGTATACTACCTTGTCCTTATATAAAAGGTAGTACTACCATCTTGTAATAGGGGAGAGTTCTTAGAGTCAAAATTACTTTGTAAACCTAGAATAAGCAATACAAGGAATTTTGCAAAGATTGTCTAGTATTTATCTATGTGTTTGTTATCATGGCTTCTCTCTCATTTGCTTGTTCTAATTTCTAGATTTGAATGGTTCATATGGATTCTTGGTTTAGACCATTGATTTTAGATTTTTTAACTTGTTTTAATGCTAGGTTGATTCAAATTTATTAGATTCATTTCATTTTCTTGCTCTTCTTACATTTGGTCCAATGTTGTTTGCTTGTAGGAGTAAATATTTAAAGTGACCCTAGTTCTTATCTGCATCTTTTCATACCTTCCTTAGAAGTTTTCCTGATGTGTGATGAGATTTGGGCTAAGAAATTTCACTTCACATGTTGGTTTTAAGTTCATGATTGGATAAAATTTGAACTTTGTCATGATTTTTGGAATGAAGATCAATAATATCTCTTTCTACCCTACCCTTCCTTTTGCTCTTTTTTTTTACCTAGATCACCCTAGTTTAGCTTGTCATTGTAAATATCCATCATAAATTAATTCTTGATCATAATTCACTATTTTTTGCATAGTTACTACATATTTTACATAGATATTTTTTTTGGCCATGGTGGATCCCAACCACCAACTAATATAAATATTGTGAAACAATCACTTATTTTGCCTCTATTCCACCAACAGGTATCAAGATTACCGCAACCTATAACTCATACATTGGATTCTTAGGAATTAAAAAATGAAAAGTGTTTATTAACACTATGAGTACCTATGGTACATATTTAGGCATTAACAAGAGCTTTGTGGCACTATAAGGAGGGCCTCATCAATAAAATCTTTGTGAATTTGTAGGATCTTTGCTGATTTTGGTATATTTTATCAACGATCACTCTATTTTTTACATATTTGTGTTTCTTTTAGAATAATTGTGTAAATTTTAGTGATCTTCATGATTTTAGACCAATATTTGGGCTTATTTTAGCCAAAGATCAATATTCTTTGAATATCCATGAGTATTTTTGGTAAAGATAGCTTAAATCCAAGGTGTTTGAGCTTAGTAATAGTTGTTTTATTCAAAATTTAATTGATTCATTGCAAATTTGAGTTCATGTGAGCTTAAACATGTAAATATCATTCATACTAACGTATTTGGGCATATCTTTGAGCTAATTCAGTTAAATATCGATGTCTTTTATTGTTATTTATAAATATTTATACAAAGTTGGCTTAATGTGTGAGTCTGATAATTATTCATTGTAAAGATGAGGCTTACACGTCATATTTCAAATATGATTTAGACCCAGAATCATCATAAGTAAGATCCTCATCAAAGTATGGCATGGTTAGGTCGATATTCTATCAACATGATTGGTTAGGTACACGACTTACCAAAAAATCTAAAAAGGTATTTACCTTCTCTCTATCCTAATGGGGTTATCACTATTGAAAAACATGCTATATATTTTAAAGTTGCTTTAAGACTCTTGAATGTTGTTCATGAAGATGTATAATTTATATTTATCTCATGTACTTTCAAAGGTGTTGCATATGAGGGGTTCCTTAACCTTCCATAGGATTATATTCCTAACTAGGATGATTTTAACAAGGTCTTTATTTATCAATTTGGTAAAATTGTTAGTCCTTGCATTATATATCAACAATTCACCACTACCAAAAGAGACTCAAATGAGTCCATTAGAGATTTTAATGCTAGGTTCCAAAAGATGTTTATCAAAACTTTATCCCCTTATAGACTTTAAAAGGCTTTAGCCTTAGAGATTTACAAGGATGCTTTGGATCCCATGACTTTTGTGTTTCTTAAAAGCTCTGTTAGAGTCATAAACACCTTAGAATTGGCTTATGCTAAATCTATAATAATCAGTGATCAAATTCAACCTCAAGGTAGCTTGCATATGCTATCCCAAATGCCAACTTCAATTTCCCATCACTAAATTTCATTCTTAATGCCAATTAGAATGTGTATGCCTCAAATCAGACACTAGCCTTAAACCAATTACCCTTAAGCCATGCCTATCCTAGACAAAATTTAGGGTTCTTCAATAATGATAACAAATGGATTTCATCTATAAGGATAGAGAGCTTCGGTTCCCACTAGTAATGATAATAAATTTCATAACTTGGAATCACCAGAGAGTGAGGATGAATCCTTACATAGGATGGTTCAAAAGTTAAGCATTGATTTTCTTCAATTACAAAAGCAAGTGGGAAATTCTAGGGAAGGATCCAATAAAAATAATGCTCTTTAAAGGTTTAATATGTTTCATGATAACAACTACAATGAGTCACCTGAGGACATATATGAAATGAATTTTTGTGATATATGTCTAGTTGATCATTATAATGTCTTAAAAGCATGTCAAAATGAAAGGGATACATCTAAACCTATGTTTAATCAATAATTTGTTTCAAGGACATTTGTCTTTGTAATAATTTCTAAATCCTTCATATAGGCTTTTGATTTTCCATTTGAAGAAGCAAGTGGATCATAATATGATCTAGAAGATGAAATAGATGAGCAACCCCATAAACAAGATCAAATACAAGCTGACTTCTCTTCAGAAGATAGCTATGAGAGTAATTCATATGAGGTCATTACTAAAATTTAGGATATACCTAAGGAAGAAGACCATTGGTGTCATTTGTTTTTTTGAAAGAAATTAAGGTTTTCCAAGACAACAATGTCATTCTAGAGATCCCAAAGAAGGATGAGTTGGGACTCGATTAGGTAGATGAGATGACAGTCTGCATGCAGGATGAAGATGAAGAAAGTGAAATGGATTAGGAATTTTCATATGACACCTTCAAAAGTGTGGAATAATATGATTAACTTGATTCAAATGGTAATGTTGCAGATAAAATTCATGCTCGTTCAATTGATCAAGATGAAGTAGCCTTTTAGGATAACTTGGAAAGTTATGGCACAAAGATGGATAGTCTATCCCCACCTCAAGATGAATTTAATGGATATATTAGGATAAGGATACTATCTAAGCTACCATTATTGGGTGAAGATGATATAAGTAACTATTTGTCTATGGATGAAACTAAACTAGCACTCTTGTTACAAAGTAGGATAATTTGGGAAGAATATGATTGGGTCTTAAAGTCATATTTTATCCATGCATTTGAGGAGGATGATAGGAGGCCAAGATAAATCACCTAGGATACATAAGTGTACAAATTATCTTTTCCACAAGAAGAGGCCACCATGTGAAAACATTCATGTTTCAAGGTTCTATAGTAGACTAAATAATTTTTCATTTGATCCTAGAGGTAATTATTTTATTAACTTAGTATAGGGCTTAGATTAGTTTATTTCATGTTCTTTCTTATTTTTTTCTTCTTATACCTTGTTTGTATATAACACATGTATATATTTGTTTGCCTTTTGTACTTTTTTCCTTACTTCTAAATAAGTCCTTTTGGATAGCCCTCAACTTGAGTTTCATCTAGGCTACTCAAGAGCTTCACTATTTAGAAATTAAGGTATGACTTCTCAACATTGGTTGATTATGTGTTGTTAAAATGTGAGATTGATGTTGTAATTTAGAATAAATATCAAGGACTAATAAATAGGTTAACTATTTTATGAGAACTTGAACATTATTTTCATCTAAACTTGGTTTTAAGAGGAGTTGCACATGTGGAATGAAAGCTTGAGCTAGTAGGGCAATGTCATGCTCTCACTTAACAAACATCCTTGCCTAGGTCAAAGGTCATAGCCATAGGTGATTACCTAAATATCAAACACTTGACCAAATCTTTTAACCTAGCTACCCTAGTTCCTAACCTTGATGAAAGCATAAAATATGTAAAAAATACAAAAATAAGAATTTAATGCAAAATCAAAATCTTTTAAAGCATAAGTGATTTTGGTAATCTCCATTAGGGATATAGATGCTTGGCTGGTAGTGGAGAAAGACCGTGAGTGGAGCCAAAGGTATCTCTATTAGGGATATAGACACCTAGCTAATAGTAGAGTAATGCCTAATCCTTCCCTGAACTAGAAGCATTATCCTTAATGGATATCTAAACATGCTCTAAGTTAGTGTTAATGATTACAAATATGAAACCTGGAAGTTGTCTCCTAAATCCCATGAAAAATAGTAAGTGTAGTCAAAGCACACACACACGGCATGGCCATGTCTTAATGTTTAACCCTAATTCCACATGTGAAAAGCTTGTTTCAAGTATGAACTAATCTTGGTGATGGCATAGATTAAGTAAAATAGGTGATCCAATCACTTGCCTAAACCAAAACCTCTAAGTTCTAACATATTGTTATGTTTCTCTCAGAAGTCACCATTTTTTGAAAATTGGGACCATTGAGACACTTTGAGCCTTAACACTAAAAGCATGGCTTATTTTTAACATTATTAAAATTTAAAGATCATCCACTTTAATAAAGTTGACTTACTGGTTAATGGTTTTGCTTTGGGCTTGCCTAATGTTTCTAATAATTGGTTTTCATGTCTTAAAGATACAAGTTTTATGAAGCTCTTGCTGATGGATCATGATTAAATTTTATATATTAACTCTATTTGAGCTTCATTTTTTGAAAGCTCTCCTTTAAAAAACCCTATCTCAAGCCCTTGGCTTAAGTTTACATTTGGTGGGAGCAAAATGGTGAGAACATTTCAAATTACTTTGGACTTAAGCTTAATTTTCATGTTAAGGCTTAGTCATATTTCTTAACACAACCAAACCTTAACCTAAAAGTCCCATTTCATCCCTTTTATTTTTCCCCTTTATTTCCTATATTTTTAATCGAGTCTAATGTTCATGTTGGCAAGGTCCTTTTATTTTTTCTAGCATGGTCCCCTTTGATTATCTATTTAGCCTAGATTCTTAATTATAAGGCCCCGTTCATGTTTATTAACATGAATGAGACCTTGGTTTTAACATTTAAACCTAAGTTTTTAATTTCATCCTAGGTCTTAACTTAAATACCTTGCTTTTTTGTAGATCCAATGGTCTATGTCTCATCACGAGCCAATGATCCGATAGAGTGAAGAGGGCCTGGAAAACCTGAGCCTTTGTTCCTTTAGACCAATAATGTGCAAGCATCTAGATCATGATCAACATCCCATGCCTCATCAGGATCAAGGATCCAATGGATCGAACATAGTGATGAAAATTCAAAAGGTCCAGGAAGCCCCATAGAGCCACCACATAGTACTCTTGCATATGAAGTTTAACATTAACAAGAACTTCATGAACTTAAAATTAATGTTCTCGCAACCATCATTTGACTTCCATGAGGTTGTCATTGATGTTTGCAAGATTGTCAACTTTAAGCCCACTAAACTTGAAGGACTTCACGAGCTTAAATTTGACATCCTCATGAACATCATTTGACATCTATGATGCCATCAAATTCAAGCTCATCTAACATTTTTGTCTAGATAATGGGGCATATTTTATGTCATTCAAGGGTTCATTTGATATTATGCTTTAAAACTTAGCATAAAATATCTTAACCTAAGACTATAGCATGTTTATGGACATAACATAAACTTATCTTAACATATTTTAGCTAAGTCCTTTATTATAGCCATGCACTGATTAAATTCCTTGCATCTTATAGGATCAACATTTCACACTTCATTAGGCCCAAATGATCCAACAGCATAAAATTATTGATGATTATTTAATAGTTTTATGAGAGCTTGTGGTCTTAACACATGGTGAGTGCTCATTTGATATGTGACTGATATAGGAAATAGAGCTCAGAAAGCCCATAGAGGTGCCAAGTGTCATAACCATGGGGCTTGATACAAAGATGAACAATGACATGTAAAAGTACTAGATAGATGCCAAATAAGCCATTGCTAGTTAAGCTAAGGAGATTCCAATCATAATTTGAGAGATAATAATTAAACTAGAGACCATTTGCTATCTGATTGTGAGAAATTCATAAGTCTAGTAGCCATGGTAGCTTAGAGGCAACAACTAAGGGATGAGATAGAATTGCATCTATTTACAAACAGTGAAGGAAGGGTTTTTAAGGACATAGAATTGGACACTATAGCATTGAACAGAGATAATAATAGGATCCTAGACATGATCCTTAATGCAAGAGAAAGGATAGCTAAGGCTAGAAGCATCAAGGAAGTCATGGCCATAAATGATAAAGAATTGAATGCTCTGGATGGTAATGAGGAGGAGTGTCTTTTAAGACTAGCTGTAGACTTGGAACTAGTCAATGAGAAACACTAAAGGGATATGAACATCCTCCACCAATAGCAAGAAATTTCTCAAGAGCAGGGCCCACCAGCCAGTTAGTTGAATGATATTTTACTTTGTAAATACTTTGTAATATTTTGAAAATAGAATATCTTTTTGTAAACACATAGGCTAGTTTGTTAGTGTATTGCCTCTAGGTCAGTTTAATTTAGAAAATCAAATGTATTCTAGAGTTGTAAATAAGGATAGTTATCCTTATCTTGTACACATTTTGTATCTTGTAACTAACTGGTATACTTCCTTGTCCTTATATAAAAGTTAGTACTATCATCATGTAAAAGAGGGGCAATTCTTAAAGCCAAAATTACTTTGTAAACTTGGAGCAATCAATACAAGCAAGGAGATTTACAAATATTGTCCAATATTTGTCTATATGTTTGCTATCATGGCTTCTCTCTCATTTCTTTATTCTAATTTCTAGATTTGAATGGATTTTATGGATTATTTATTTACACCTTTGATTGTAGATTTTTTAACTTATGCCAATGCTAGGTTGACTAAAAGTTATTAGGTTCATTTGTTTTCTTTCTCTTCTTGCATTTGAGCCAATCTTATTTGCTTACAGGAGTAAATATTTAAAGTGAGCTTGGTTCTTATTCAAATCTTTCCATACCTTCCTTAGAATTTTGATTGATGTGTGATGTGATTTGGGCTAAGTTGTTTCACTTCACATATTGGTTTTAAGTGCATGCTTAGATAAAATTTAAACTTTTTCGTGATGTTTATAATGAAGATCAGTAATATCTCTTTCTACCATACCCTTCCTTTTGCTCTTTTTTTAACCTAGATCACCCTAGTTTAGATTGTCATTGTAAATATCCATCCTAAATTAATTCTTAATTTATTTCTTGATCATAATTCATTGTTCTTTGCATAGCTACTGCATATTCTACATAGATTTGTTGTTTGGCCATGGTGGCTCCCAATCACCAACTAATATAAATATTGTGAAACAGTCACTTGTTCTACCTCTATTCCACCAATAGGTAATAGGATTACCACAACCTTCAACTCATGCATTGGATTCTTAGGAATTTAGAAATGAGAAGTGTTTCTTAACACTTTATGCACATGTGGTACATATTTAGGCATCAACATGTTTAAAATCGATTCTGTCATATTGACAACTTTGTCATAACATCTAAAATTGTTTATTTGCAGGTCTTAGTTCATCGTATCTTTAAATATACATTATTATGGTAAATGTTTATTATGTGAAAGTATTACTTTGCATTTTAAGTGGTTTTGAAATAGTTTAATAGATTTAATGAAAATATTAAACATATATAAAAATTGGTAAGAAAAATTATTTAAACATGTGGATCATGTAAATATAATGTTAATGGTCAAATATCTAAATATCGATGGTTTGATACATAGATTCATTGATGAAATGGTAATTTTGATCGTGAAATTATATATATGAATGATCTATGCTGGTATTTTATGAATAGTATTTGAAGTTGCAATATATAGTTTTGATCAAATCATATGACTTTGCAATGTTCTAAATATTTATAAAACTAAATGTTTTCCTAACCTAAGATCTAAAGGTTAATATTGGAAAGACCCATGAATGATTTTTGATAGTAACATTACATATTTAAAAGGGGTTGAATATCACTAGATCTAAGAGGTGGTAATGATACTAGGGATAAATATTGATTAATTGGAATAAATACCTAAGGGTTGGATATAAATGACCTATCTAAAGTGATAATATGAACCTAGGGTGGTGGACAAGAAAATAAATAATGAATTGGTGTTTAGGGTTGCCTACGAGGTTTGAAGCAGTGGTTGATATCTTTAACTAGCTAATATGTGGATTTATTGCATTAGGGTTATGAGGATTGTATAATTAGATATTATTTAGATCCCATAAAATTTATGGTATTAAAACTTGATTTCATGCATTGGTTAAATGAATTTGGTGATTAGTTTAGTAGAATCTTTAGTCATATTCAAATTTGTCAGGGTTTCTAAAAGAATTTGGTAGGGTCAGTAGTGAACTATTGATCATTTTCTATCTAAAATTTTTGAGACAAGTATCAAGATTAGTTATTGTAGATCTAAGACTATAAAAAATGTAATTTTGCATTGGTAACTATCATTATAGACAAGCTTGTCATGGAAGAGAGATTTTGGAAGCAAGGAGAATGATAGGAAGTTTGGCAAGTTACAGACAAGGTATGGATTTCATTTTTAGTTTGACATCACAAGAGCATATTTGAGATTGAAAGCTTCATGGATATGCCTAATATTTTTAATCATTTTGAGCTTGATAAATTCATGATTGAAATACCATTTATAACAAAATAATGACAATTTGATTCATATATCTTCTCTATAAAACTTTGAGTTGCACAGTTTTGTTTCTTGAGGTTTTAAGGTTCAAACTGGTTATAAGTCTTCGTTAGATTTTTGTTATTTTGTTGTTGTTTGAAACATACAATTTGGTTATGGATTCATTTGGAAAATAATTCATATTTTGGTAGTGTATTATTTGGTTTTCCTATTTTGAAAATAATACAGACATACAGTACATGTAAAGGTTTACTTGGTTTTGAGCCTTGATGGATTTCAATTATAGTCATCTATACTTGGAAAAAAAATTAGTTTGGTTGGTGGGTGGTGGATATGAGATAAATATTTAAAATTCATGCTTGTTCATGTTGATATTAGAATTTTCAACAAGTTAGTTTGACAATGGTTGGTCATTAAAAATTTATATAATGCATAGATGATGCATGTTCGGACTATGCTACAGAGTTGTGTTTGGTTTTGATAGATGTGTGTTCTTTCTATTGTGAATTCAAAATAATACAAACTTTGACAACATTTTGTTTTATTTATTTATTTTTGAATATGATATATATACATGCAATGATTTGTTTGATTTTATTTGAACATAGATGATTTTCAAGTTCTATTTATCCGAAGAATGAGAGAGACATGGATTTATTTGATGACTGGTGAATCTTGGACTAAATAGAGTTATATGAATAAGTATGTTTTTATTGATTTTTATTGGGAATATTAATGGAACTTCAATAAGAAAGTCTTTTTTCAATCTATTTTGATCATTATTGGGGTTTTAGTTTCTATCCATTGATTTTAAATACTTCGATGTCTTAGATATCAATTAAAATTTGTGTCATTTGTTGTTTCCTGCTTCATATACATGGTGTATTCTATTTGTTTTAGGTTGGATAAAATAGAGTTACGTGAATAAGTTGAGTTTTTAAATATATGAGTTATTTTCATTTTTCTAAGTTGAAAATAGTGTTGATGTTATGAGTTTCCCACCTAAACTACTTTGAAATATATATGGTAGATAAAGATGACTCTTTGGTGTTGTGTGTTAACATTGGGATTTTTAGTTTAAAGCTATGGCACATTTTGTTTGGTTTGGTTAGAAATTTTTTATGGCAAATTGATACAATAAGGCTTGTTCTATAAATAAGTTGGCTTTTCATTTGAAATCAATTTTTATATCATATCAGGTTTTATATGATTGATTGAATTTGTGCATAAAGATTTCGATAGAAGAAATATTACCTGATCAAAATATAGTGGTTTCCATATAGTTTTAGTAAAAATTTATGGGTTAAAATAATTATTAATTCGGTCTAGTTATCAAATTGAAGAAGAAATTTGTTCTTCAGTTAGTAATGTTGAGCTTTTAGTCTGTTTGTTATTCACAATCATTTATAAAGAAAGATATAGATTTCTACATTTAAGTAGTTGGAAGAATTGTTTGATATCAATTTTAAAAGGAAAATTAGTGGTTTTAACATATTTGTATATCAATTGGTTTTTTAGCACTGTTAATTTATTTTAAAGAAATATTTACTCAATTATCAGGATAATGTTTTTTATTCAAATGGTTTTTAGGTAGATTATGTTTATTTTAATTTCATAAGAAACCCCTTGGTCATTTTTCAAATTGTGTTAATGAAATAATATTTCAAAATTTCAATCAATTTATTGAAATTTATGATATGACTTTATATGGATTTAATAAATGGTTGAGGATAGTTTTATTGTAAGCAAGTAATTAGGGTTTTGATTTGTTTCATATTTTGAAAAATGTCAGGGTGGGAACCTCCTAACATTAATAATTATCATGGAAATGTGTGGAGGACTTATCAAATTTGGAATAGGTAAGATTCATCTTCTCATAGTTTTACTTTTAGAAGCAAATTTCTTAGACCTTTTAATAGAGGAACTTGAATGTCTATTCACTTTAACACCTCAGATCCCACTATTTTGGATGTTATTGATGTCTTGCCATTTAATCCTACAAACAATAGAGTAAATCAAGGTTTGAGGAGACCATATTAGAGAACTCATCCTCATGGATGCAAGAATCCAAGTGGTTCAACATAGTTAATGTAAACAGCCCTGTAATCTAAACATAAATTAGTTTCTCATCACTCACCTCAGCATCATGACCATTTGCCTAAAAATAACTTACAACAAGTTGCTAAGTTGCATTCTTCTGCCCTAGTTCTATTAAATCATAAAATCCCATCACCTAAACCTATGAACCCTGTTGAAACTTGTTCAAAATTAAATCTTGCAGATTTCCCTCATCGCTTGATAGAAGAAAGGATAGTGCTTCTTATCTATAAAAGACAATATTAAGTCCTTCAACATCATCGAACATCATTAGGATGGTAAATAAGGTTAAGCTAGAAGTGAATTATGAAGACAATGAGGATGTTATTAAGTTAATTAAGTTATTGCTACCACCATGAGTTACACAGAGTATTTGACTAAAAAGGGTTATCTTTTAATAGAAATGCTTTCAGATTATGATGAGGAATAGGATGTTTAATGATGTTTAATTTTTCTATTTTGACACATTTTTAGATATTTTATATGTTTTAAATATTGTTTAAAACTTTATTTTAACAGTGATTTGACAATGGTTTGACTGTGTTTAAAAACATTTTAGATAATATATATTTTTGATGTGGAATATATATGAAATTATGGATAATGCATATGGATAAATGTTAGATGTAGTAATTTTTATTTAAATGACTTATGTTGTTTTTAAATGTTTTACATAATAGGTTTATTTATATGTTTTGATGTCTAAGGGCCCCACCTGATTAGAGTCCATCCCCTTGGCCTATTAAATATTTATTTTAATCTTAAGACTTATTTTAAAAGTCTTTAAGTTAAGTTATAACTGAAATTTAATTGACTTAATTAAATTCAATTAAAACTTAACTAATAACTAACTAAAGTTAGTTATAACTTATCTCTCAACCATCTTTTGAGATGAGGATTATAAAAGAAGATCAAAGTGACATTTGGAGAGAGGAACATTACACAGGTATTTTTGATGACTTTGATTTGCTTCAAAGTTCATCATAATACTCTTTTTTGTGTAATATCTCTAAGATAAAGCAACTTTTGCATATAAATCAAGGTGACATTCTCTGATGGTTAAGTAATATGCTTAATTAGCACAGGTATATATAAGTTTTATTCTTTAGTTTATAAAGTGATTATCTAAAATTTATTAGGTTTAATATCTTATGATGATTGGAAATTTATAGTCATATGAGCAGAATCTGAATTACTTAGTTTGAATATTGATGAATACTTCGCTATATGTGATATGATGTTGATCTGTTTGGATTGGTTTGGTTGTTATATCAAAGATTTTTGTACTGAATATTTTATTTCTCAATAAAATTCATTTCATCTTTGCTAAGATGACTCTGTTTGTAGACTCACAATCTTTTATTTTATTTTCATTTATCTTTTATTACTTGTTTAATTTAGTAATTAGTTTAATTAGATTTTATTTTTAGTTGTAGTCTTTGATTAATCTGAATTACTATATTTCTTAAATTCTTAGCTTTTCTTAAATAGTTAGATTTATCTGTTAAGTTTATTTATTTTAGTTTAAATCTTTAAGTTGTATTTCATAAATTGTGCATTCATTTACTTTAAGCTTAGATTAATTGTTAAAATAGAATTAGTTTTTGTTATAGTTATTATTTTTACATTAGATTAAATTAAAGTTTGTTAGATTGTTTAATCTTTAGCTTATTTTATTTATAGATTAGGTTTGAGTTTAGGATTAAAGTTAAGTTAGTTTAGTATTTAATTTAGTTGTTTGTTGTTTCTGATTTAGTTTTTATGTGATTATGTTAATTGTTATTTAGATTTCATTCTTTGGCTTACATTGTAATATTTTATCTTTATTTTTAAAGTCTTTATGCTTATTTTATTTTGATCTTTTTTGAGTAAACATGTAGATTTTAAGGCATTTGAGTGGAATGGAAATATTTATAAGGAACATAAATCTTTCCTTCAAGAGATTATCTTAATTATAGATCTTCTATTTTAGATAGGATTGATTATATATTTAAATTTGTTTCTTTCATACTTAAAGAAAATATTGATTTATAAAATTATAATAAAGTATGGATCAGTATTTGGTGTACTTATTATTTCACAGAACATTTAAAACCCATTTGCATCTTTTAGATCTTTTTGTGATCTATTAGACCTTTACTATTAGACTAGTATGATTCCAATTTGACCTTCACGATAGGTGAAAGGGATGATTCATTAATGTAACAACTTCAATCGTCAATAATGTGAATGATAGATCTAACATACATCATACAATGCACACTTATGCTCCTATTATTTTACATTATAATGTCATGTATACACATTATATTTGTTCATCATGCAGATATCATATATTTTCAATCTAACACATAAGATGCATAAATTTTATTTTGAGGACAGTTATTGCATAGGTTCAATAAGTCCCCTCAAAATAGGGGGCATTCATAAGGGTTTGTCATAAATATCATGCCATCCTAATGCACTCAGAACATAATTTTTAGCATGTAGACATAGATTACAGAGCCTAGATTTAGGGAAACATAGTAAAAAATAGTCATATATAGATTAGTCTCGGTTTTGCATAGAAACAACACAGTTGGTCAATAGTGCAACATAGAAGACATTATCAAAATGCACTACTATCCAATGGACCATAATACTATCAAATAGCTCCCAAAAATTCTAGAATTATTAGAAAGGTACAATTATTACATTTCAGATTTATATAGTCTCAATCATAAATTATCAAACATGTTCAATTTATCCTCAATTTTACATAGAATTACATAGATCTACTCAAATTGGAGGCATCATATACAGCATGATCACTCTTATTTTAGTTTTAGATACTCAGACATAGATTATTATGAATTGATCCAGAATCCATATGCACATATATCAAATTTGGAGGCATGTATGTGGCACATTGTTCTCATATGTTTAATTTGACACCAATAATATTAGATGAAATGGTAGTTCTATGTCATTCTCCATGTTATTAATCTAGACACCATTTGCATTAGATTGATGCATTAATTTATCTGTAGTGATTGGCATTACTGAGTAGTCCATGAACTATAATTCTAAGTGTCTGAGTGGCCCTTCAGTCATTTTTCATTTTAGAGTTTTTGAGTGGATCCAGAGTTATCCTACATAGTTTAAGTTACATAACAAAACTTTATTTATATTTTACATTTTTAGTTTTAGATGCATCTACTAAACATTGGTAGGTAATGATGGAGTCATAACCTACTTGAGTTCTTGATCCATCTACATAAGAGGGTTAGACAAGCCATCATTTCAAACCAAATTATTATGATCCACCAAGTAGGGGTGGGAAATGATGGATTCAAGGCCAACTTGAGTTCTTAAACCACCCACACTTGAGGATTGATAAATTCATCAACTCAGTCCAAGTTACTCACTATTTGATCACCATTTACATGCACACACAGGATGTCATAGGTTTTATAATTGATTCACATATCCAAAGAGATGTATTTTTTCCTTTCATCTCTCACTCTCATATCTTTACTCAATTTTGCCTTTATTTTTGATATTTTTTAAGGAGTGATTCTTTCATGTTTTATTTTCAAGATACGTAATGGATCATGCTTCACAGACTCAGACCTAGATTCACAGACTTCACCTCTTAAGTAAGTCTAGGTTTGTTTCTTTTCCTTTATCCTAATCATTTTTCTTTGTTGTATTTCTAAAGTAAATGGGGGGGTGGGGGGGCCAGGGGTGGAATGTAGTCATCTTATATGTCATTTTAATGCAATTAGTGTCACTTGAGACCATCTTGTCATAGCTTATCCTAGACCTATCTTAGGACCTCTTTTGATCATATTCCAACTTTCATGTGGGTCTAACCCACTCCTAAATATACCAAAAGTAACACTAAGCCATCCCCTATGCACCTAGGCCCCTTATTCACCAGCTCTTGCTAGTTGGGAATTAGCATGACCCTTTGGACACTAGTGCACTATGATATTGACCTAAGGATTGCACTATTATCATTGTTCTCCTTACTCCCCCAATAAATATCTTTCCATTCCTCAAAGTATTCCTAGGGTCAGCCTAGACCTATTTCACTTCTTGACAAACATTGAAACACTATATATACACCACTTTCATTCACTTATCCATTATATGTAAATCAAATGCAAATACTCATAAATAAACTCAAAAACATTGGTAAAAATCAATGTCATTGATCCTTATTCTACCCTACTTCTACATACACCCATCTACAACAATCTAGAGCTCAGATTACTCATATTTCCAATCTCAAGTCACACTCAAACTAGCACTCCTACTAGCATTCACTTGCACCAACACCTAATTTAGGAGAACTACATTGGGCTTAATCCCTTTTTAAGGTCTTGGTATGTAAGAACACTCAACACATGGGGTGTTGAGGTCATGTCCAACCTACCCCACTAACATGAATTTTTTTTTACTTGTGCTCCTCAAATACCGTAACACACATGAAGGCATAGGGTTTGGCATTAAAATCAACTAAAACAGGGAGAAGATAGTGAACCAACATCCTCTCACACAAGCATAGACTCCCTAGAACCAAGCAAAATTCCACCTAGAATATCACTATCCTTGCTTGTAAAAATACATTACCATGCCCCAAAGGATATTAATAAATTGCACTACTATCCATAGGACCACACTACTATCCAAAAGGGTTTTTGACACCTATTTCCAATTCATAACACTCTCTATAGCCCTACACCAATTTTCATCCAGTCATTCATCCATCCCAATCAGTTTCTAGCTAAGTACATCTCTTGTAATTTGTTTGTTATTTATAGAATAATTAGAAAGGTCAACTATGGTACAAATTAGTGGTTATAATTATTGCATATTTATTTCATGATTGATTATTCTAGCACTTTAGCAAACTAAGGGTTTATATTCTGTAGTCCCCTTAAAAGTTAAATTAGATTCTTATTGAATGATTTAAAATAATTAAATGGGAGTATTTAAATAAAATTCAACTCAAAATTAGAGTTGACATGCAAAATTAAAAAATCTAAATAAGAAAACTACCTAGAGTAAATTGACCTTGCTATTTTTAACAATTACTATTTTTAATAACTTTTTCATGCATGATCAGATGGGCCTAAAAATCTCCACCTATCCTTTACACACTAAATTCAAACTAATGGATGAATTTCTCAAGTTCACATCTAGTTACAAAAATATCTTATTTTTAAAATTAGAAAATTCTCAGAAAATATATTAAAATACATTTTTAAACCCTTAGATGGTCACACATGCCCTTTGAAATATTTTGAAAATGGTCCTAACCAGATAGGGTAGTTATGGATACATTATTCTTTTTGAGATCTTTGTTTTGATGTGAACAAGAGTTCAAATAGTTCTTAGATCAAAATTTATGGCCTCCGCATCATAATCATCTTGTAAAATTTAGATGAAAGTTAATTAGGAACAAGTTTAAGTTAATCGAAAGGATACAAATGGTCAATGACATAAGTTTAAAACCATAAAGAGATATTAGTAATCCATTGACACTCATTTCATCAGTGGAAAAAGGACCATTTTTTATAGCTTTGGCACTAATGTTGGAGAAGCCAATCACTAGTCCCTGATAAAATGACATAAATCATATTGAAATTACTTAAACACACAATTAAACTCAAAAAAAATTTTTTTTTTTTTTAAATCAACTTATACATAAATGAGGTTCATAGTGAGTTTGTTAAATGGTACAGTTCATTTCTAACAAGAATGTTTCAAGGAGAAAATTGAATGAAAGGGTTGATTGAACATAACACCTTCCCCTCCCCCCCCCCCACATAATTAATTATCAAACACTTCATGCACAAAAGATGAAACAAAGCTTGACACAGAAGAAGGAACACAAATAATAATGATAGTGACACAAGATAAGGAACATAAATGAAATAATGAGAATAATTTCTATTGGTATACATATAATTGATCTCAATATACTTATTAGTCCTAAAGGGAATCTATTGATTTAATTTTGCATTAACTTGTAATTAATCTTTATTTCATCAACCAATCAGGATACATTGATCAGTGTGTTAGAAATATATAAACATTTTACCAAAGTAAGATGCAAGGGGTTTAATTCATGTCATAAAATACTATTATTTTATTTGCCCTGATTGGCTAAAAACATTAGATGTTATTTTTTACTTCTATCAGATCAAGGCACTAACATGATTTTAGGTCTACCACAAACATAATCATTGTACATAATTGATTTTTTCAAAGGGGTGGCTATCCTTCCCCTAATGATCTACTAGATGTGTAGAGGCCTAAGAAAATTAAACATTCAAATTTATTCATTTGTCTACTTTGTCTTGGTAAACTGGAAGGCACTACACCCAAAATTCCCAAGACCAAAAACAAAAATATAGAAGTAGATTTTTGAAAAATAAGAGGCAGCGCTACTCAAAAACATCTAGAATCTACAAACAAGTTTGGATATGCTTATTCAATTTTTTTCTCTTATATTTACCATTTGGTTTTCATTTTCCCCCACTTTAATTGTATTTCTATCTACCTCTAAAAGACACTTCATGGTAGAAATATCAGTAGTTCTAGAGAAATTTATATGGCTTGTGTCACAAATAATAAATGTATTGAGCATTTTCCTTAAAAGTTTGGCTTGCTTCTTGCCTTTTTATAGATCTAATTCTGAGGAAGTTCTTCATCTTTAAAACTTCTCTTTCTTTATTAAGGTAAGTCTTTTAGTTTATGTTTTTAATAATGGACACATATCTCTATGAAATCTTTGTGTGTGTATTTTTTTATGTTTATAAACCTCCATATTCTTGTTTGATCCAACCCCTGAAAGATTATGGAATTATAACCATTGACATCACTTATCTTTATGTTCCTCACTAAAAATTTAATATTATAATTTATCATGACAATTGTCTTATCAAAGTAGAAAAGGAAAACACACAATATCTAGAGATGTCATCGTCAAAGCCAAATTGTAAGTAACATAGTCACAGTTCAAAGAGGGCCTTAAATTACTTTCCAAAGGCCATCAAATCATGGTAGCTAAAAGTGTCAAATTATATAATATTAGTGGCCATACTTCCCCTAAAAAGAGTGAAATAATTCATATTATAATGTATTATAACAATAATAATGTTAATGGGTCTTCCTCTATAGAGGAGACAAACAAGATTTTTATATATGTAAACACAATGCATGAGAAGGGATCTAATTTAAAGGTGTTTGTATTTTACGCCATATTTTCAATTATTTTTATTATTTATTTTTTATTTGGCCTTTCTAAATTTCTTCCTAAGTATGTGCTTCATTGCATGCTGAAATAATGTTTTAGAAATAAATTCACAACTCCTTAGGTTTTGTAGAAACCCCTAGCAATTATGTTATTTAAGTTTATCTTAATTTTCTATTGATTTTTGTTTACCTTTCATATCTATCTAGTTGATAATTCAGATTTGAATTTATTTGGATTATTTTTGCATTAACCCTTTATTGTGAATGTGGGTATGTAACCTTGTTATGTAAGAGTTACACCAGTGACCGAGCATGGGTTACCATTGGTCAAATAAATTGGGCAATGATGTCTCTACTAGAATTATGCCATCTGATGTATCAAAAATTTCAACCTCATTAGTTTATTTGGATCTTTAATATACATTTTTACATCTTGTATTAAGATTTATTTGTAATTCAAGCATGTCAATGTGAGGAGTTTTAGCCTAATGTAATCTCCTAAAAGTGGATTTTAGATGCTAAGAGTGTCATTTGAGTTAGCCTATTCCTAGCTTAGCCCTAGACCTATCTTAGAGCCTTAGGCATACTTTTTTAGACATTTTACAGACTAAAAACACATACAGTCAGTCAAGACACAATCTTAGGATAGCTTTCTTAGATCCCAACCCAACTTGCTCAGTAGTCTACTAGGTGGACATTAACACCACATTTGGGACACTACAACCACATGGTGTTAGTGTCTCCAAATGGGCACTACTATCTTTAGCCCTACTCTCCTAAAATAATACTTTTTCAAATGTGTGCCCCTCTTAAGGTCAGACTAAACACATTTTATTATCTACACAAGCTATAGATCTCTATAAATATAAGTCTATTTGACCCTTATTCACTAGATGGAATATAGATGCAAAAAGACATTCAAATAAAAGACAAGTTGATCAAAATTAAGTTATTTGATCTCTATTTTTTATTAATTTTTCATACTACCATCTCAAACATCCCTAAGAATAGTTTTAAAATATTTCAAACCTCAAGCACATTCAATGCATACAAGTCCACTCTCATTCTAGCATTCACTGGCACTTGCACCAAGCACTAGGTAGGAGAACTACATCAGGATTGATCCCTCTTCAGAGTATTGGTATTATTGTCACCAAATATTTCACCTTAAAAGAGGGTGTTCAAGCCTCTTCCAAATTTTGATAACATGGGAATACTTCTAGGTATGTGGGTTTGCCTATAGGTAGAAGTAGACCTCCAGGTTTAAGGGTTAGCTCCCTAAATATATCTTGAAATGCTTATCACCTAACTAACTAGTTGTTTGTGTGGAAAAGAGTTATAAATTTGCATGAAATTAAAATATTCTAAGTGGGTTATACACTAATACTATTTCCACATGACTGTTATACTTTTTTCACTAAGAAACAATGCATACAAATAGCTTCCAAATATTAGAAGGTTCTAACATCAATGTTTCAATATAGAGGTCATATGCATGAAGAAACACAAGGTAAATGAACCAAAGGGTATATTACACACTCCAAGAACACTTGTACACTTTAAAGGAGACAAAAACAATTGAATACACTCTATATGACCTGTTACAATAGGAACTCTTGCTTAAACATGAAAGGATAAGGAAAGCAAGGATAGAGGATTATCACTAACTTCACCATAAATCACTTGGACACTTAGATAAATATTCATGAACTCAAAACTAAAATTAAATTATTTTTTCAAAGTAAAAATAAAATGTCATTCAAATAGGGCTTTCCCATACATGGTGTGGTATTAGCTTATAAGAGCCAAAATGGCTTCTACTTATAGAATTAGAGAGAGAAGTGAGAAGAGAGAAGTCCAAGAATCATAAGAACACTTGTAAAACTAAGAGGAGTTACACATTTAGGATAATTAAGTAAGAAATAAACCATGTAATGTCTCATAAAAAAAAATTCCCTCAAAACTCTTGAAATGTGGCATAAGACTCCTTTTTGCTTGCTCAAAAAACTGCCTTCATCATTTGGCCTTTTTGGAATGCCCCACAACTAAATAGGGATATAAGTGATGATTAAATTAAGGGTTAAGGTTGTATACATTCTCTAACATACATTGGTTTCATCCTTAATCATCAATATTCTTCTGGAGATGAGTTATCATTGCTTGTAGTCTAAATAACTCTTCTTTCACTCACCTCTCACACTTGGCACCAAATTTATCTTCAATTTTCCAATATGATCCATACAAGGTAGTGTAAGATACTTTTAAATAACCCCCATGGACTTATATTCCTTAGGTATTCCTTAAAAATCCTCCCACTTTAATTTTTCACTCTCTCACTAGCTTGTCCATTACGCCAGATTAGACTAGTTGAGATGAAGGCACTTACATAAGCACTTAAGAAATCTTATGTTGAAGGAAATGGAAATGATGGGGTAGCTAAAGTCCCAATCCTTCTCTAAAATTTTATTTCAACATTTTAAACCCCTTCATACCTGAACAAAATCAAAAATATTCAATAAAATCCCTTTTCTACTTTGTTCGTATAAGTAGGTGTTGAGGTCAACAAACCCCCATTTCTGAAAAATAGGGACCCATGTGTCAAACTATGAAAAAATTTAACTTAAATTTGAAATTCACTTGATAAAATTGTAATTAATATGTTTTCACATTATCTATATTGAAATGTATCCACACCTTCACTTGGTTGGCTTATTTGCTCATGGCTCTAGTTTGACCTTGTCTAAATTTGCTAGCATTTATTATTCATGTTTCAGGTTATAGGTTTTATGAAGCCCTTATTGAATGGGTTGTGTCTAAATTTTATGTTTTAATCCTAATTCAGCCTTTTACTATCCTTTGGTCTGTATAAAGTCAAGTTAAATCCATATTTGAAACGTCTTGAAACCCTTGTTAGGAAACCCTAGCACAGGCTCTATTAAACTAAATTCAAAATTGGCAAGAACAATTTACATGGGAATAATTTAAAATGTGATGGACTTAGTTCAATTTGTATACTAAGGCTTAGTCATGTTTCTCAACACAACCAAACCTTAGCCTAAAAATTATATGCTTGGTCCCTTTATGCCTCAAGCCCTTTATTCCCATTTTATCTTAAGCATGGTCCAACTTTATTATATGCATGGTCCCTATGTTAGAAACTTAGGCTAAAATCTTAATCCCAAATTCTTTTTAATTTTTATTAACATAAATGAGACCTTGGCCTTAATACCTTATCCTAACTTAAATATATTTCTAAGCCCTAACTTAAATATTGTGCTTGTTTATAAGATCAATGACCCATGTTTAATCAAGCAAAATTAATCAAATGGTCCAAGACAGGCCTGACAAGCCAAGAATTCTAATCTGTAGGACCAATCTTGCTCAACCCCATGGATCGATATTGATGATCTACATTCACATGGATCACCTTGATCTAATGGTGTGAGATCAATATTAAAACTAAAGGGGTCCATTATGATATAACATAGACTCAACCTAAGTTTTTACCCTAAGGTTTTAATTGTATTTATCAATACAATAAAACCTTAGGCTAAAATATTATGTTATGACTTTATTATTTGAAGGGTCCTTTTGTTAGGATAAATACTTATGCTCTAACTTCATTATTTATAGGGTATCAATACAATTAAAACCTTAGGATAAAATATTATGTTATGACTTTATTATTTGAAGGGTCCTTTTGTTAGGATAAAGACTTATGCTCTAACTTCATTATTTACAGGGTCCTTTATCATGCTTTTTTAACTTATCTTAAAAACTTTAGAATAAATCTTTATTCATATTGTTAATACAAATAAACACATTAGTCTAAGACTTTGGTCTAAAAACATATATATATTTGGGCTTATGTTGTCTTTTTATAAATGTAAGAACCAATCATGTTTGGCTACTTGGATCATGATCTATTACCCTCATTCACCTAGGCAAGATTAATCTAATAGAGTGAAATCAATTATTGAAAAGTTAAGCAGTAAACCCCAGTTTAAACATCGAGCACATTTTGAAGTTCAATGGTATGCATTCTATCATATAGATCCAAGTAAATAGAGTGTATTAAATCAAGACTCTTCAATGAAGCTCTAAGTAATGTGAGGTTGCCACATGGAAAAAGTGTGTGAACCAACAAAATTGATAAGGCACAAGGCTAAAAAGGCTCATGGGACTACTAAGTGGCATAACCTTAGGGCCCAATGCATATTAAGGTTAATGGCATTCAAATATTTGGATCAAGATCAATTAATAACATTGATCCATGTAGAATAATATGATTGTGTAAAATAAAAGTAGATTTTCAAAGAAAAATGATCATGTTATTAAATATTAATGAATAATTTATTGTGAAAGTGCCACATAGATGTCACAGGGATTCTACAAGTAAAAAATTCCAAATCTAAAGATTTTATGGGCTTAGAAAAGTGAAGGTATAAATACATGACCCAAACAAAAATCTAAGGCATGAAACTCACTTAAGTGCAAATAGATGCCACCATTAAAGCTACAAGAAAATCACTAACATCTACAAAATCCCTAATTCAATCCTAAATTGATCATAATTGAGTCTATTAAAGTGAATCATCATCTAAGAAAGTTTGATTTGATCCAGGATCAAACTGTAAAGCACTAGTGAGCAAGTTGAACAAACTCATGGCCATGACAAGTAGAAAACAAGCCAAATAAGGTATAGATCTCTATTTGACCTTAGATACAGAGGGAAAATCTTCAAGGACATAGAATTCAACCTAGTAGATTCAAAAATGGGAGACAACAATTGGTCTAAGATTTTTTAGATGATTGAAGAGTTACCTATCATCACCAAGGAAGATAAGAAGAATGCAACAATCAAGAGGAGGTACTATGACCTGGTTTTCATTCAAATGATAGGCCTTCATCACACTATGTCAAAACTAGAGGTACTTCACTGCATGTATGTTCTCTCCCATTTTTTCAAATATTGCAAGGTCGAAAAGGGCATGTTGGTCAATGAACATACTCACAAAAGTGTAGCTTTTATTTATTTCATTTCTCTAGAGAAATAATATAAGTTTCCCAAGCCCCAAGTAGATGTAACCACCAGTAATAAATGGGCCAAGAACAATGACCTAAAAAATATCCTCACTCCATGGCTATACTCTACAAATCAAGTCTTCTCTAACCTTAATAACAGCATCCCTATTAGCTTATTTCAACCTGGGATAAAAATAATTATGACTTTAATAAACAGGCTATGTGGGAATCCCACCACCACTTATTTTGACATAATTTGGGTGCCTTTGGTATATTTTATGGTTGAGAAGGAACTCACCCCTCCAATTTGAGAGGTTGTTAGCACATGTTTATGTAGGTATATTTATACAATTAAGAAAAGGACTAAGAACTAATTTTACATGATGTCCTACCTGTTAGATGCCCTCCTTGCCACTACCAAGATCCCTAACTTTAGAGGATGGTTACCAAAAGGGACATACACAATATCCCAATTCTACTCAAAGTTACATATATTTAAGTACAAGGACCACATTCATTTCATTTATGATTGTGTCTATTTATCCTTGACTGAGGCCATAACTAGAAACCCAATGGCAAGAATTAGTCCTCTAGTCAAAAATTCAATTGAATCCATTGGTGGCATATTGTTTTACCTAGATTACACAATCATCAAGATTGAGGGAACCCAATACACCCCACTTAGGCTAATATTCCATGTGCCAAACAAATTAATTGAGCAAGAGGTAGCATACCAAATGTGCAATGGTATATATGGCATGTGTTATAGTAAGATGAAGGGACTGTTGCATACCCTACCCATGACCATTGACATGATTGGATTTCAGCAATGGGATAGTATTGAGGTTGCTTCTAGACATGGAGCCTCTTTCAAACTACAACACGATGAATTAAGATAGTGGGATCCCAAAGTAAAGGTAGTAGGGCATCTGAATACAAAAATGATAAGTGTGACATATGAACATCTACCTAGTGTCTATGAATTAATATACACAAAGGCATCATCCTTCACCGAAGTCTTGGCAAGATTTAAAAAGCACAACATCAATCCAGAGGCTAGATTGATGAGAGATCAAAATCCAAATGATGATATATGGTAGATGGGACCTAGGTAATACCATTTTCTAGGAGATTCAACTTTTAGACCTCCTCCAACATATCCATAACACAAATAGAGATCCAAAAGTTTAGGGAAAAAGTAGAATAGAGACCTAAAGAAAGGAGATCTAGTGAAGTGGTATCATCTTTAGTCCAACCTGAAGAACTAGGGTCACCAATTAAATTCATTAGCATAGTAGCATTGGATCCTGGTGAAATAGTAGAAGATACACTACAGATGTTATCAATTACTTATCAATCAAATGAGGAAGATGCCCAAGTAGAAGAAGCTCATATTAAGGAATCAGAGAAGGAAAAGGGGAAGAAAATGGCTTTTGGTTTAGTCCCAATTAGAGTCCCCAAGAGAAAAGTTGAGATAGCATTAGTTCTAGTAAGAAATAAGAAACCCAAACTGACCTTCACTCATCTTTTAAGTGAGGTCAACATATTTAGTGAAGAGAATGTGTTACAAGGCCCAACCATCCCCTAATGGTTTTTATATGGAAAATTTTAGAAAGTTCCTATTTTGCACCATCCTTGGGCAATAACAAAGTCTATTAATATAATTGTGCATGATGAGCTTCAGCCATGGATTTTGGCCTTGTAGAAAGAAGAGGAACAAAGGATTATATCTCTAGGGAAGCCAAGTAGTACACAAATAGAAACTCTATAACCTAAAAAAATGACTCAATCATCAATGGGAGTTCAATTTAACCCAGAGAGTGCCAGTCTAGAAAGAGTAATTGAAAAGAAGTCCATATTTGGTGGGGAGGAATTACCCTACAAAAGATAGATCCATTCATAGGTCTGACCCTTATTGAAGGCCAAAAGCAAGGAAAAGATAGGATATTTAAAGAAAATAATCTTGATGTGGCCTAGGCCCAATCACAAAAGCTAGAAACCATGATCAAAGGGCTCTTAAAGCAAAATAAGAATCTGAAGGAAGCTATTGTCTTGTCCATCCATGAAGATAGATTCAATAAGTTTGAGGGCACCATGGATTACCTATTTGACTCTTTGAAGGTAGTTAAAACCAAGAAATAAATAATGGAAAAGCAAATCACTAGGGCTACAGGCCAAGTTGGCCAATGGTAGGCTTCAAGCTCTCAAGTGAAAGACTTGATCAAGGCCTTCACCAAGAACCTAGTCCCTAATTTTAGGACTATTATCCTAGCATGTTTGAATATGGATATGGCCATATTGGTAGACAAGATTTAATCCTTAAGCAACTAGTCCAAATGAATAGAGGACATAGCCAAGGATTTTAAATAATAGGAAGGTGGCATATTAGATATCTTGGATAGTTTTATTAAATAATCCATTTCCCTCAACACATTGGGGCTTATAACTGATGAATAGTTCAAGCATAGGACATTTTAGTTTATGCATGAAGTAATAAAACAAGGCTAAGGCCAAACAACAAATGACAACAAAAGAATCATGGGCCTACTTTTGTCATCTGAAGAGGAAATGAAAGATGCCAAGGGTATCAAGCAAGAAATGGAGAATCTTGAGAAGAACCTCAAGGACTTGGAGGATCATGGGAAGTAGATCTTCTTAAATCCTATTGTTGAACTCCAGTTCATCAATGAGAAACACTATAAGATGAAGATCCTTCAACAAAAATAGGGACCTAAAGTTAGTTAGGAATATTCTTTTTATAACTTTATAATATTTTAAAAATAGCATATTCTTTTTTAAAGGCATGTGTAACTTGTAAGCACATTTCCTATAGGTCAATCCATTTGGAAAAGTTTAGTGTATTCTAGAACTTTATAGAAAGGAGAGCTGTCATTATACTTGTACACTCATAATTGGATATGACTGACTAACATACTTCCTTGAATTCTATAAAAGGAGTATTATCATTTCTAAAAAGTAGGGGGAGTTCTTATAGCCAAATTACTTTGTAAACATTGAGTAGTTAATATAAGCAAGGAATTATGCAAATATTTTCTAGTATTTTCTTGTGTTCATTATTATCATAGCTTCTCTCTCACTTGTTGTTTCGATTTCCAAATTTGAATGGTTCTTATGAATTCCTGGTGTGTACATCTGATTATAGAGTTATTAACTTTTGTCAATGCTAGGTTGACTAAAAGTCCTTTGGTTCATTTCATTTTCTTACTCTTCTTTCATTTGGGCTAATGTTGTTTGCTTGTAGGGGTAAATATTTAAAGTGAACCAGGTTCTTATTTGCATTATTTCCACCTTAATTAGGAGTTTGCCTAATGTGTGGTAGGATTTGGGCTTAATTTATTTCATGTTACACATTGGCTAAGTGCATGTCCAGATAAAATCTGAACATTGTCATGATGTTTGGAATGAAAATTAGCAACATCTCTTTCTGCCCTACCCTTCCTTTTACTCCTTTTTTAACCAGATCAGTCTAATTCAGCTTGTCATTGTAAATATCCATCTTACATTAGTATTTAGATTAGTTCTTGATCATAATTCATCATATTTAGTATAGTATACTACATATTTTACATAGATCTAATATTTGGCCATGGTGGCTCCCAACCACCAAACATTACAAATATTGTGAAACAGTCATTTGTTATGCCTCTATTCCACCAAAATATAATAGGATTATCACAACCTACAACTCATGTGTTGAATTCTTAGGAATTCTAAAATTAGAAGTGTTTCATAAACACTCTAATCACCTATGGTACATATTTAAGCATCAATGAGAGGAGCATCACTAGCACTATAAGGAGGGCCTTTAGTCAAATCTTTGTGAATTTACACAATATTTACTAATTTTTGTGTGTTTTGATCAAAGATTGGTGTATTCTTTTCATATTTGTGCTTTTTTTAAAATATTTGTGTAAATTTCATGTACCTTGATGGTTTTAGACCAATCTTTGTGCTTAATTTAGACAAAGATTGATATTATTTGAATATTCATAGATATTCATGCAAAGGTAGTTCATGTTTTGTGTATTACCCGCATTAAAGGTTGGTAATAGAAATTTTGTACAAAGATTGACTGGTTCTTTTAAAATTTAAGTTTATGAAAGCTTAAAGGTGTAAATATCACTCTCATTCATTAGTCTAGATGCATCTTTTAACTTATTTAGTTAAAGATAGTCATGCTTTACATATATTTATGAAAAATTGGCTTAACGTGCAAACTTAATCATTATACTTTACAAAGATCAATTTGATATGTCATATTTTAAACAAGTTTCAAGGTCACAAGCTAGAATTTCCCAAGGCAAGGCTTAGGTGAGCAAAATTCCCAAAGTCTCAAACACTTTACCAATTCAAGGTACTCATGTGTTCAAGGTATGGCTTGGATAGGTAGTTCTTCAATCAACATGCTAGGTATAGTACATGATCTTCCTTGAAATCCTGAAAGATATTTACCTTCTTTTAGTATTAATAATTTTGTCACTTTTGAAGAACATATTAAGTCATTCAAGGCTAATTTGAGATTTTTAATTATAGTTCATGAAGATGTAGCATATAGATTGTTCCCATTCACTTTCAGAGATGTTGCATATGATTGGTTTCTCAACCTTCTAGAAAACTACATTACTAGTTGGGATGACTTTAACAATGTTTTCATTAATCAATTTGGAAAAATTATTAGTCCTTGTGTCTTGTATTATCAATTCACCACACTTAAAAGGGATGTTAATGAAACCATCATATCCTTTAATGCTCGATTCCAAAAAATGTTTAGTAGAACCATAACCCCTTATAAACTCAATGAGGCTTTAGCCTTAGAAATTTATAAGGATGCTATAGATCCCATAACCTCTGTGTTCCTAAAAAGGTCTCTTCTAGTCATAAACACATTGACCTAGGCCTACTCTAAAGTTATGATCATTAATGAACAAATATAGCCCCAAGGTCAGATGATGTATTCCATGCCTAATGTCTATTCAAATTGACCCATCATGAATGTCATTCCTAGTATACGTACTTTAACAATAGTTCAAAACCAATTGCCCTTGGTCATACATAACCTAACCAAAACTTAGAGTTCCTTAATGGCACTACAAGTGGATCCCATTCACAAAATCATGTAACTTTAATGCCCACAGCTAGTAGTAATGCTCTAGTTCATGAGCCTGAGACACCAAAAATTTTAAATGACTTGATATTAAAAATGGTCCAAAAATTGAGCATTGACTTTCTTCAATTAAAAAAACAAGTAGGAAATACAAGGGAAGGTTATAACAAAAGCTATGGTTCTCAAAGGTCCAATAGGCCTCTAAACAAGTTTCATGATAAGAACAATACTGTATCATCTAAAAACATACAAATGATTTTATTTATATATATTTGGGTAATCATTGCAATGTTTTTGAATAATCTCAAGATTAAAGGGATACAACTTAAATTGTGCCTATTCAAGACTTTGTTATAGGGATATCTGGATTTACAGTAACCCCTGAATCCTTCATGTAGGCCTTTGATTTCCCATTTGAAGATGAAGATGAAGATAAGCCAATTAAATAAGTTGCATATAAGATGACTTGTATTCTTGAAGATGAAAAAGAGATTGTAATTAAATACCAACAAGACATCATCATTAGAACATATGTGGATGAAGAAGAAGAGTTACTAGATATGGACATGGATCAAGTATAAGATGATCTTTCTTTAGAAGGTAGCCAGAAAGACAACCCATAAAGATTTATTTTTGAAATAGAGAATACTCCTAAAGAAGATGATCATTGGCAGAAGTCATACCATGATTTCTTAAATGGAATTAAAGAGATATAAATGATAGATGATTGGACATAACAACACATGGATTTTTCATCTAAGGATTTCACCAATGATCTAGAGTTCCTAGAAGATGATATTATTTAGGAGGTCCTAAACCAAGATAAGCTAGAGCCTAATTGGATGAAAGAGTTGCCTTTCTTCACTAAGGATGAAGATGAAGCAGGTGAAATAGATCATGAATTATCATATGAATTCATCAAGAGGTCAGGAGAATGGGACCAACATGTTTTTGATGGGAGTCCAGATGAACATCATTTAGTTGATGAGGATGAAAAATCCTTTTAGGATGACTTGAAAGATTTATGTGAAAAGATTGGTAGTCCATGTCCACCTCAGAAAGAACCTAATGAAGACATCAATCTAAGGATACTATCTGAGCTACCATTATTGAGTGAAGATGATATAAGCCACTATCTATCTATGGATGAAATAGAACTGTCACTCCTACTATAGAGTATAAGAATTTGGAAGAAGATGATTGGGTCTTAGATTCATATCTTCGATCCATGTATCTAATAATATTGATAGGATATCAAGCTACATCACCTATAAGACACTAGCATGCAAGTGATCCTATCCACAAGAAGAGGCCATTGAATGGAAGTAATAATGATTCAAGGTTTTTTAGTAGACTAAATAATTTTCCATTTGATCCTAGAGGTAAATACTTTATGGAGTTAGTGTAGGGCTTAGTTTAGTTCCTTTTTTGTTCTTTGTTTCTTACTTTTTTCCTTCATGTCCTTTGTTTGTATAAATTTGTTTGTTTTCTCTTTCTTTGTTTCTTGATTATAAATAAGTTCTTTTGGACATCCCTCAGCTCAAGTTTTATATAAATACTAAAGAGCTTCACATGTTTAGAAATGCAGATATGACTTCTCAACATTGGTTGATCATGAATTATTGAAATATGAGCTTGATGTTATAGTTTATAGAAGTTAGAAAAGATTGATGGATAAGATAATTATTCCTTGAGATTTTAAACCTTGTTCTAATCTAAGCTTAGTTTTAAGAAATATTTCATATGTAGGATGAAAGCTTAAAATATTAGGACAAATTCATGCTTACACTTAAAAAACATTAATTGCCTGGGACAAAGTTTATAGCCAAGGATGAAAATCAAACACTTGACCAAATCCCTAAACCTAGTTAACCTGATTCCTAACCTTTATTGAAAAGCCAAAAATGATCTAAAAACACAAAAATAAGAGCTTATTGAAAAATAAAAAGCGTTTTAAGTAGAGGTGATTCTAATAATCTCCATCAGGGCTATGGACATTTAGCTCGTAGTGGAGCAAGGCCTTGAGTGAAGCCAAAGGCATCTCTGTCAGGGCTATGGATGCTTGGTTGGTAGTAGATAAATTCCCAATCATTTTTTGAGTTAAATCATGGTTATTAATGAATATTCAAACATTTTCAAAGTTAATATTAATAATTAAAGTCATAAATCTATAAGTTGTTCCCTAAATCCCATGGCAAACAGTAAGTGGAATCAAAGTACACACATAGCATGACTGGGTCCTAATGTTTGATCCCAATTATACATGTGCAAGGATTGTTTCAACCATGAATTGATATAAATAATGGTGAGTGATCAAGTGGAATAACTAACTCAATTATTAGTCTAAACTAGAGTCTCTTATTTCTAACATATTTTTATGCTTCCTTCGAAAGTCACCATTTGTTCAGGCCAACATACCCCCATTTTTTAAAAATGGGGACCCATGTGTCAAATTATGCAAATTTGTACTTTAAAATTAAAATTCACTTGATCATAATTTATTTAATATGTTTTTACATTATCTATATTTAAATATCATCCACACCTTCACTTGGTTGGCTTATTTATTCATGGCTCTGGTTTGACCTTATCTAAATTTGCTAACATTTGTTCTTCATGTTTTAGGTTTAAAGTTTGATGAAGCCCTTATTGAATGGGTTGTGTCTAAATTTTATGGTTTAATCTTAATTTAGCCTTTTACTAGCCTTTGGTCTGTAGAAAGTCAAGTTAAATTCATATTTAAAACTTCTAGAAACCCTTGTTCAGGAAACCTTAGCACAGGCTCTTTTAAACCAAATTCAAAATTGGTAGGAACAATTTATGTAGGAATACTTTAAAATGTCATGGACTTAGTTCAATTTTTATACTAAGGCTTATTCATGTTTTTCAACACAACCAAACCTTAGTCTAAAAATTATATGTTTGGTCACTTTATGCCCCGATCCCCTTGTTCCCCTTTTATCTAAAGCCTGGTCTAACTTTATTATATGCATGGTCCTTATGTTATAAACTTAGGCTAAAATATTAATCCCAAAGTCTTTTTCATGTTTATTAACATAAAAGAGACATTGGCCTTAAGACCTTATCTTAAATTTCATATATATTTGAGCCCAAAATTAAACATTGTGATTATTCATAGGATTAATAACCCATGTTTAATCGAGTAAAGTTAATCAAATAGTTTAAGATGAGCCTAATGAGCCAAGGATTATAATCCATGGGACCATTCTCGCTCGACCCCACAGATTGAGATCAACAATCCACTTTCACATGGATCACCTTGATCTAATGGTGCGAGATCAATATTAAAACTAAAGGGGCCCCTTTTACTATAACATAGACTCAACCTAAGTTTTTACCCTAAGGTTTTAATTTTATTTATCAATATAATAAAACCTTAGGATAAAATCTTATGTTATGACTTTATTATTCAAAGGGTCCTTTTGTTAGGCTAAAGACTTATGCTCTAAATTTATTATTTACAGGGTCCTTTATCATGTTTTTTTAACATAGTTTAAAAACTTTAGACTAAATCTTTATTCTTACTAAGACTTTGGTCTAAAAACATATATATTCTTAGGTTTATGTAGTCTTTTTATAAATGCAGGAACTAATCACCTTTTGACTGCTTAGATCATGATCTACAGCGTGCATCCACTTGAGTGAGATTAATCTGACAAAATGAAATTGATGATTGAAAAGTCAAGTAGTGTACCCTAGTTTAAACATCAATCACCTTTTGAAGATCAATAGTACATGTTCTAGTGTATAGATCTAGATAAATGGAGTGTATAAAATTTAGACTCTTTAATGAAGCTTTGAATGTGAGGTTTTCACATGGAAAAAGTATGTGAATCAACAAAATTGATAAGGTGTAGAGCTCAGAAGGCTTACAGAACTACCAAGAGGCATAACCTCAGGGCCAAATGCATATTTTGGCCAATAAAAATCAAATCTTAGGATCAAGATCAATGAATAACATTGATCTATGCAAAATAATCTAACAGTGCAAAATAAAAGTAGATTTTTAAAGAGCAATAGTCATGTTTTTAAACATTAATGAATAATTTGCTATGAAAGTGCCACATAGATTCCATAAGGATGCCACATAAGCAAAAAATGCCAAATCTAAAGATTTTATGGGCTCAAAAAAATGAAGGTATAAAGACATGACTTGAATGAAAAGTTAAGGCATGAAACTCACTTAAATGCAAATAGCTACCACCATTAAAGTTGTATGAAAATCCCTAACATCTAAAAAATCCCTAATTAGATCCTAAATTGATCACACTCAAGTCTAAAAAAGTGAATCATCATTTGATCAAGTCCAAATTGATCTAAGATCAAACTATAGACCATCAGTGAGCAAGTTGAACAAACTTGACCATGGCATCCAAAAAACAAGCTAGATAAGGTACAAAGCTACATTTAACTTTAGACATAGAGGGGAGAATCTTCAAGGACACAAAATTTGATGTAGTAGCTTTAAACATGGGAGACAATAATTGGTCCAAGCTTCTCTAGACGATTGAGGAGCTACCTACCATCACCAAGGAAGATGAGAATAATGCAACAATCAAGAGGAGGTACTATGACTTGGTTTCCATTCAAATAATATGCCCTTCATCATGTTATGTAAAAATTAGAGGTACTTCACTACATAGAAATTCTCTCCCCTATTTTCAAAGATTGCAAGATCAAAAAGGCATGTTGTTCAATAAACGTACTCATAAAAGTGTAGCTTATATTTCTTCCATTGCTCTTATGAACTACTATAATTTTCCCAAGCCCCAAGTAGATGTAGCCACCAAAAATGAATGGGCCAAGAAGAATGACCTAAAAACTATCCTCATTCCATGGCCATACTCTCGAAATCAAGTCTTCTCTTACCTCAATAATAACATCCCTATTAGCTAATTTTGACTTGGGATCAAAATAATTATGACTTTAATGAATAAGTTGTGTGGGAATCCCACCATCACTTATGTTGATAGAATCTAGGTGCCCTTGGCATATTGTATGGTTGAGAAGGAACTCACCCCTCCTATTGGCAAGGTTTTTAGCACATGTTTGTATAGGTAGATTTCTCAAATCAAGAAAAGGACTAAGAACAAATTTTACATGATGTCTTGCCTATTAGATGCCCTCCTTACCACTACCAAGATCCTTAATTTTAGAGGATTTTCACCTAAAAGGACACAGATAGTATCCCAATTCTACTCAAAGTTACACATATTTAAGTATAAGGACCACATTCATTGCATCTGTGACTATGTCTATCCATCCTTGACTAAGGCCATAACTAGAAACCCAATGGAAAGAATTAATCCTTTGGTCAAAAAGTCAATTAAATCTATTGGTGACATATGGTTTTATAAGGATTTCACAATCATCAAGATTGAGGGAACCTAGTGCACCCCACATAGGCCACCAGTCCATGTGCTAAATAAATTAGCTAAGCAAGAGGTATCATACTAGATATGCAATGGTATAGATGGCATGTGTGAAAGCAAGAGGAAGGGATTTTTACATACCGTACCCATGACCATTGGTAGGATTTTATTTCAACAATGGGATAGTATTGAGGTTACTTATAGAAATAGATCATCTTTCAAACTACAACATGATGAATTAAGATAATGGGATCCAAAAGGAAAGGTAGTGGGGCATCTGAAAGCAAAAATTATAAGTATGACATATGAACATCTTCCTGGTGTCTATGACTCAATATACACAAAGGCATCATCCTTCACTAAAGTCTTGGTAAGATTAAAAAATCACAACATCAATCTAGAGGCCAGATTGATGAGAGAGTAGAAGCCAAGTGATGATATATGGTAGATGGGACCCAAGCAATACCATTTACTAGGATCTTCATCTTCTAGACCTCCTCCATCATATCCATAATCACAAACAAAGATCCAAAATTTTGGGGCACAAGTTGAACAGAGACCTAGTGAAGTGGCATCATCTTCAGCCCATCCTAAAGAACCAAGGTCGCCAATTAAATTCATTGGCATAGTAGCATTAGATCCTGGTAAAACAATGAAAGATGCATTATAAATGTTATCTAGTATCAATTAGATGAGGAATATTCCCAAGTAGAAGGAGCTCATACTGAGGAAGTAGAGAAGGAAAAGGTAAAGGAAATGGCTTTGGGTTTAGTCCTAGTTAGTGTCCCCAAGAGGAAAGCTGAGCTAGCATTAGTTCTAGTAAGGAAGAAGAAACCCAATCTGACCTTCACTCATCCTTTAAGTAAGGTCAACATCTTTATTAAATATAATGTGTTATAAGGCCCAAGCATCCCCAAATGGTTTTTATATGGAAAATTGTAGAAAGTTCTTACTCTACCATCTTTGGGAAATGACAAAGTCTATTAATATAATTGTGCATGATGATCTTAAGCCATGGATTATGGCCTTGAAAAAATAAGATGAATAAAGGATGGCAGATCTAAGGGAGCCAAGTGACACACAAATAGAAACTCTAGAACCTCTAAAAATGACTCAATCATCAATGGGAGTTTAGTCTAACCTAGATATTGTCAATCTAGAAAGAGTAATTGAAAAGAAGGCCATGGTTGGTGGGGAGGAATTTACCCTCCAAAAGATAGATCCATTCACAATTCTAACCCATTTTGAAGGCCAAAAGTGAAGAGAATACATGATATTCAAAGAAAATATTCTTGATTTGGTTTAGGCCCAATCATAGCAACTACAAACCATGATCAAGGGGCTCTTAAATAAAAACAAGAATCTAAAAGAAGTTATTATCTTGTACATCCATGAAGATAAATTCAAGAATTTTGAGGGCACCATGGATTACCTATTCAAATCTTTGAAGGCAATTAGAATTAGGCAAGAAATAATGGAGAAGAAAATCACTAGGGCTACAGGCTAAGTTAGCCAATGTCAAACTTCAATCTATAAACTAAAAGACTTGATCAAGGCCTTGCCCAAGAACCTAGTCCCTGATTTTAAGACTATCAGCTTAGCATATTTGAATATGTCTATGGACATACTAGTATACAATATTAAAGCCCTAAGTAACTAGTCTAAATGAATGGAGGACCTGACCAAGGATTTCAAATAGTAGGAAGGTGGCATGTTGCATATCTTGGATAGTTTGATTAAAGAACCCATAGCCCTCAGCTCATTGGGGCTTATAAATGATGAAGAGTTTAAGCACAAGACCTTTTAGTTTATGCATGAAGTAAAAAACCAAATCCAAGGCCAAATAACAGATGACAACAAAAGAATCATGGGTCTACTTCTATCATATGAAAAGAAAATGGGAGATGTCAATGGTATCAATCAAGCAATAGAGAAGATTGAGAAGAACCTCAAGGACCTAGAGGATCATGGGAATGAGCTCTTCTTGAAGCCTATTGTCAACCTCTAGTTCATCAATGAACAACACTATAAGATGAAGATCCTTCAACAAAAATAGAGACCTCAAGTTAGTTAGGAATATTCCTTTTATAGAACTTTATAATATTCTGAAAATATAATATTATTTAGTAAAGGCATGTGCAACTTGTAAGCACATTACCTATAGGTCAGTCCATTTAGAAAATTTTAGTGTATTCTAAAACTTTATAGAAAGGAGAGATATCATTACACTTATACACTCATAGTTGGATATGACTGACCAACATAATTCCTTAAATTCTATAAAAGGAGTATTGTCATTTGTAAAAAGTAGGGGGGATTTCTTAGAGCCAAATTACTTTGTAAACTTGGAGTAGTTAATACAAGCAAGGAATTCTAAAAAGATTGTCCAGTATTTTCTTGTGTTCATTATTATCATGGCTTCTCTCTCACTTGTTGTTTTGATTCCTAGATTTGAATGGTTCTTATGAATTCTTGGTGTGTACATCTGATTACAAAGTTGTTAACTTGTGTCAATTCAAGGTTGATTGAAAGTCCTTTGGTTCATTTTATTTTCTTACTCTTCTTTCATTTGGGCTAATGTTGTTTACTTGCAAGGGTAAATCTTTAAAGTGAACCAGGTTCTGATTTGCATTACTTCCACCTTCCTTAAGAGTTTGCCTGATGTGTGATAGAATTTGGGCTAAAGTTGTTTCATGTTACACATTGGTTAAGTGCATGTCTAGATGAAATCTGAACTTTGTCATGATGTTTGGAATGAATATCAACAACATCTCTTTCTACCCTACCCTTCATTTTGCTCTTTTTTAACTAGATCACTTTGGTTCAGTTTGTCATTATAAATATATATCTTAGATTAGTCTTTATATTAGTTCTTGATCATAATTCACCATATTTAGAATAGTATAGTTTATACTTTTTTAATAGATCTACTATTTGGCCATAATGACTCCCAACCACCAAACATTATAAATATTATGAAATAGTCATTTGTTTTGCCTCTATTCCACCAAAAGATAATAGGATTATCACAACCTACAACTCATGCATTGAATTCTTAAGAATTCTAAAATAAAAAGTGTTTCTTAAACATCATGGCCACCTGTGGTACACATTTAGGCATCAACAATAGGAAACACCTCAAATGAGTGGGAAGGATTTTTGAAGAGTTGTCTATAAGGTCCAATAAATTTCATGCTTATTCTATCCCAATCAGGTCCTTAGTAAGGGTTTTGGAGGGTTTTAGGCCATTTTAACCCTTATCCTTTGTTCATAAAGATATAAAATTATATTTATATAAAAATTCCACAAAATCATTGTTCAATACCTTCTTCATCATCCCCTAGCTCCTCAGACTCCCCTGCACAACATCCAAGTAGATGTGAGCATTTCAAATTAACCTCTCGAGCTTTTCATTCCATTCCCTACAGGCCTAATGAGGTCTTAAGCCAAAAGTGGCTTTCCTATGGATTACTTTGCATATTTATAATTTAAAAACACCTTATAACTCCATGCATACATATTCTAATGAGTTAGTAAGTCCATATAATCTTATAAATGGTAGCATACCCCCTTGAAGGTTTTAGGCCTAAATTAAACCAAGCAGGTTTGACTACATCCTTATGAACTTGGGCCATCATGTTGGGTTATTGTTATGTACCTAGGGATATGATATATTAATGTATATGGGTTGATGGAGATGTTGACATGTGGCACACATCCCCCTTAGTTAGTTATATGGGTCTAATATATTAAGATAATGGAGTAACTTGTGGAATTAGTGCATTGGGTAATGGTCAGCCTACAATGGGATTAGGAGGTAACCCATCCATTAGAGGTCTATATAAAAGAGGTGAATATCATTTTAAAGGTATCAATTAAGCATTGAGTCTTTTATTGTAAGAGGATATTGGAGGTTGTCTACTCGAAGAGACATTGTAGATTTATTCCTTCATAAAGGAGTATTGTTGGTGTTGCCCTACCTTAAGGGTATTATGCATATATTGAATATTTGGACATCTTGGTCCACCAATATCTATTATTTTGAATTGATCTACATTTATTTTGCATTATTTTTGAATATTATAAGTGTGGATCATAGCTTCAATTTGGGCAATTTGTGTGGAGTGAAACCCTAAATTTTTGGAATAATCAATATATTTCAATTGGTTATAAATTTTGGCACAATTTTTTTCTTGGATATAGATAATATTTTAAATAAGTCACAGTAAAAAAATCAAGATTTTTTTATTAGTTTTGAGGGAGTTATTGCTATTTTAGGGTTTATACTAATTTATTATATCTTCAGAAAGATAGGGAATATTTTTTATAAATTTTTAATAGTTGACGTAAAAAGATTGGTATCAGAGCCACAGAACTGAAATTATTGCTACCCGAATGTCTGTAAGAGTTCTTTGTTACAACTTTTTGGGTTTCTTTGCTTTGTAAAATTCTTTGAGAAAGTTATTGCATTGAGTCCCTGGCCATTATTAAATTGTTGTAGGCCCTTTTGACTCTGCATCTTTGTTTCTCTACCCAGAATTTTCTCGCTTACCAAAACTCAATCTCTTCAGAATGGAATTTGGTAAATCCCAGATGTCATCCATAGTAGAAATCATGAATGAATCCAAACTAGAAGGAGTATATGAACTTCCTCCATTTATCCCAAAATAATTATCTGATTGCCAAGATATTGAAATTACTGAAGAAAACCTTGAAAAATAAAATAGCCTGTACAAACCCTCAGCTATAAAAGCTTCACAAGTCTATAAGAAGTCTGAACTTCTTAAATCCAAGTTTATGTATAAATCTACCTATCTATCATTTGTAAAGCCTCGAATCAAATCTATAGAGTTAACTCTCAGTTATAAGCCCAATAGAAATTTCCAAACAAATTTATTATCTTTATTACCTAAATCTGAGATAAATTACATCAAGTCACATGAAGATGTAAAATTTGTATACTTTGGTCTTATAAGAATCCATATAACTCCATTGATTCCTGATAATATTAAACTTGTCATATATTTAGCTTTGTGTGATAGATGCCAAGTAAGTTTTTAACATGCATGTCAAATATCAAGCCTTGGTCATTTAAATAATGAAGTCATTTGTTTTGAGTTTTGTCCAAACCTTTCTATCGCAGTCTGTGACAAATGATGTAAAGAAGTAAAAAAAAATTCTTTGGATTGTTGGGGATTATTCACCTCCCTTTTTGGTTTAAATATGTTTGGTGAATTCAAGTATGCTTATATAAATATCTCTGTTGTGTATAGTTTGACCAATATGAACCACCCAAATATCTTTGAAAATATACCATATGCCAGAAGACTTAGTGGTACTGTCCAACTTCAGAAAGGCCATATAGAATCTGTAGAAATACCCTCCTGATTGGAAACTTGACTGGTTGAAAAATGTTTCTCCTAAAATGAAGGGTCAAGCCTCAGTACATAAAACTGATGGTGGAACTGTAAATATTCTTCCCAAATATTTGTCTATAAATTCTTCTATTATTTCACCATCTAGACCCTCAACCTCTTCCTCATGAAGAATTTTAAAGACAGATTACATCTTGATCGAAGATGAAGAAATTACTCAAGGACCTGATCCCAAAGATCAGTTACCTTGTACATTAATGAATCTTCCTAGAGAAGATAATTTAGAATTCTATACAGAACATAAGGTCAATTTTTATAGAGGTGGAAGGTGGCCTCCACATAAAGGAATGTATAAGCAAGTTGAAGGACTTGTACAATATTTTTTTGTAGCATTCCAAGGAGATGTTGAACCATCAAAAGAGTTCAAGCATAGAAATTATGTGTCTAGATTTAATTCTCATCTCTCTAAAAATATAGATGACCTTTGTAAAGATGTTTTATACATCAAAAATAGTTTATATAAACTAACTATTGTTGAAGACAACACAAATCAGATTTGCACAAATATGCAAAATCAATTGTCTTCTATTGACACAAATCTTGCAGCATTAGCAGATAGTCTCGACTATTTAGTTAAGCAAGATCAAGAAGTAAAGGCATGACCTCCTGCCTTAACATATGAGGTTAGTTTTGGTGCTAGTTTCAAACCTCATAAAAAACACCCCAGTACATCATTGATGCAAAGGACACATGTCCAGATACAGCCCTGGTATCTCAACATTGATGATTTGTTAAATCCATTAAATGAGATTTCTACCTGGTGTAACTCCATGCGAGTCATATCAGTAAACTCTCATTTAGATCCAGTTGGTACCACTGTATTTGCCTCAAAAATATTTTGGGGAATTGTTACTAAATGGTGAGATTCTATGACAAAAGAATAGTAGAATGCACGTGTCCACCATCAACCTGATCCCTTAGCTACCCTATTTCATTTATTAATAAATGAATTTACTCCTCCAGTCAGAAATAGAGAACTAGAATCCAAGAAATGGCTACTCAAAATGGAGCTTTGTGATCTAAATTAGTTTGATTCATTTGCTAAACAGTTTAGAGAATTAGCATATGAATGTCAGAGCTTTGGTTCTACTAAAATTAAGATCAAATTTTTGCATGCTTTGCCTTATAATCTCATTGATAAATTCATCACATATATTGATCTTAAATGCCTAACAATCAAGGATTTATCCCTCTATGATGTCATAGATTTTTCTAGACAATAGACCATGTAATTAGTCTCAAAGACTAAATCCATCCTGAAGCTCACTAAGCATCAAGCCTCCCAGATCGCTCTAGTGTTTCTAGAGACAGTGCCTTTTAGCTGCCGACCTTTTGTATAGTCTCATAAACAATGCAAGTAGCATCGCACATGTCTCTCCTTCAAGTTTCACTCTTTTCCTTGCAAACACTCCTATGCTCCTCCTCAGCATTTCCTAAAGAAATGTCATACTGCCCACCCTCCATCCAAATAGCCTATTTGCTACATTTGTCACAAACTTGGCCATATTGATCCTCAATGTACTTGCCAAAATCTTGTAGTCAAAGCTATTTTTACCTCCAACATAGTAGCGTGGTGGGATATCATTAATTATGATGAAGATCTCTACCTACAGGATGACATCTATGAACCAATTCTAGATGATCTCCCCAAAGATGACTTTGAAGATAATAAAGATGCAGATGCTCTTGAGTCATTAGCTGATGACTTAGAATAACCGTTCACCAACATGCAACAACCATGGTACCGACCTCAGCACCATGATAATTCATAGCTTGCATATGAAGCACATGGAACTTGGTCTCGCCATCACCATGAAATACCTAAACGAGACACAAGACCACAAACCAGAGAATACTCTAGAGGAGAAGGATCAACCAAAGGGAGACAGCCCTCTATGCCATGGATACCGCTAACATTGCAAATACCTCAACATCTTCCTTTGCAATTCTAGAGCTCTTTCAAGCCTAGTACCTCTTGGATCAAGAACAAGTTCACCAATTCAGATTCTCCAAGAGAAATACCAGCACTAAAGATAGATCCATAGTGGGATATTTTACTACCCACAGAAAAGAAAGAAGAGGATGAAGAAGTAGAAAGTTCTTTCTACTCAGACCAAGATTACTATCCTGGTGGATGCAGTAATTTTCAAGAAGAAGAAGTCATCTACACTGAGCAAGCTACTATACAAGACCTAGAGAGACAAAAATTGGTATGTACCAGTATTCCTCCCCTAGAATTACCACAGCCAACTTATCTTACCCAGTTAATCAATGGAAAGTTTGCCCAGTTTATAACTCTAGAAATCAATGGTAGACTAGTAGATGCTCAAATTGATACTAGAGCTTCTCTCTCCTTTTCTAAATCACAACTCATCCATGATTGGAAGACATTGGATGAATCTCTAGCTTATAAGAGCCTAGATGTCCAAGGGAACATTTTCATCTGTAATAAGTATAAACATCAGCAAACCCTTAGGATCTAAGACAAAATCTTCTATTGTGATTTATTTTCATTAGATAGAATGCCTATAGATATTTTACTAGGTGGTGCCTTCATAGACAGATACTCTCCTTATGGATCCACTACTAAGAGTGGCATGTTCACTATTGATAATGAAAGGCTTAGAATTCCTTGCCTCATTTATACCACTGAACAATTTCCTAGCTCCATGACTCAAACTCTTGAAATAATAATCCCTACTAAAATACGAGCCATAGGTGAAAAGATCAAGACCACCATCTATTCTGACAACCCTCAACAGTTTTGGTTAAAATCTATGCCTGAGATGAATATCCAAATCATCAAAGGTAAACATATGAAAATTGGGAAGAAGATCCCAATACTAGGCTAGGATTATAATGATATAGAACTCCAGATCAAAGAATTGGAAAGTAATGGTTTTATTGAAAAATCAACCTCTCCCTACTATTGTTATACTTTCATGGTAAACAAGCATTTAGAGCAGAAAAGAGGAAAGAAGTGAATGGTCATCAATTACAGACCATTGAATGCCATTACTCAACCATTTCCATATCCAATTCTAGATAAAAGCTATCTGTTGGAGAAGGTAGAAGCATGTAAATACTTCTCCCAATTTGATTGTAAATCTGACTTTTATCATATTAGAGTCAGAGAAGATGACAAAGAAAAGATAGCATTCAGCTGCCCTTTCAGCTATTTCTAGTGGACAGTGATGCCTTTTAGCTTAATGAATGCTCCTGCATTCTACCAGGCCCATATGTACAAGATTTTCTTAGGCACTTCTAACTTTCTATGTGTGTACATAGATGACATACTAATATTCAATAATTCTCTTATTGACCATTTTGCACATCTCTCCAGATTCTTTGAATTGGCACAAAATGCAGGAAAAGTTTTATCAAAAACAAAAATTTAGTTATGCAAGATTGAATGCAACTTTCTTGGAATGGTGATCCAAGATTCAAAGCTACAAATATAGCCACATATCAAAGAAAAGGTTATCAGTTTCCCAGAAAAACTAGACAAGCCCAAGCTCCAAGCATTTTTGGGATTATTAAATTACTTGAATAGCTTTTATCCTAACTCTGGTGAAGATAGGTTTCTACTTAAAAAAAATTCTCCAGAAGAAAAAATCATTCGAATGGAAGGATGAACATACAGCCATAGTTCGAAAAATCAAATCCACAGTGGCATCACTTCCTGAACTTCATATCCCAAAATCTGACAAAATGCTTGTCTATATTGATGCCTCTAACATTGCATGTGGAGTACTTGTTTGTAAATATGATAATAAAGAATTCATTTGTGAATTTTCTAGTGGTGTTTTCAGTATTGATGTTCTCAAATGGATTTCTTCTAATAAATAAATATATGTTGTAAAGAAATGTCTTGAGAAGTTCATGTTAAAACTTCTCCATCTACCACATTTTATTGTAAAAACTGATTGCACTAGATTTTTGACCTTTAAGGAAAAGGATCACGGTGGAAAGATGGTCACGGTAAATATGTTAGATGGCAGGCTTTCTTTAACTAGTTCAATTTTTTAGTAGAACATATTAAAGGTACTAATAATATTATTACAAATTGGCTCAGTCGTAATCCATCTACCACACTCATGCATCAGCCCATTCTTGGTTTCAATCTAACCAGAATATATAATTAGGGATTCACTTTTATGAACATCCTTGTTCAAGATCAAATCCTCTACGAAGGGTTGCATCTGAGGTATACCCAGATTTCTTATGCAATAGGCTAAGATCTATAAATGTCTTTAGTAGCAATGATACAAGTAAATCGTCATCAAAACACTGGTGTTATCTTCATAGAAAGATTAAATAGTGAATTCCTTTTTCACCAGTTCACTAAACTACTAAAGCATCCTTTATAGACATGGCTGACTAAAATCTAGTCTCCACACAATGAACATCTGTATAGATGGATAGCAAGATACAGTCTACACCGTATTCATGAAGAGGGGAACCATGATCAAGACACGATTGTACATATGATCATAAGGAGATAGCTATAATGGGAATATTACTTCTACATCACTCCCCCCTGTCATGCATGCGAAGCTGGACCCCAGCACTGGCATCTTTCTAGTACATTCTAGCTAAGATGTCTTTTTCAGCTGATCAATGAAGATGACCTATTAACTGAATCAAAATCAATGTTGGACCCACCAAGCCGGATGTCCTCATCTAATGCATCTAAAAATATCTCCCTATAGATTAACTTTCACGTTGTAAAGCATGATGGGACATGGCACTGCCTTGGCAAAGATTCCAGGCAGGACCTCCTAAATGCTATAAATAAGCCTCTCCACCATCGAGTTTACATCAAAAAAATTATAAGCTTTCTTAGAAGTCTAGTAAACTTGTTTTAAGAGTATGCTCTTCTCTTTCCCTTTTCGAAGGATACTGAGAATCAGAAATTCAAACAAAGTTTTTTAAAAGAGTGTAAAAATATTGAGTGATAATAGTGAAGCTGTAGCCATTTGGCCCCTACCTATTCTCACAGGTTTTCTATCAAAGATTAATTGGAGGAAGTGTCTATTGACGTAAAAAGACTTTTTAAGGATCATATTAAAAAAAAGTTTGGGCAAAGAAAATTATATCTTTTTTTGTCTGGACCTACACTTCATTGGATTGATCAATTGAGCTTTGTACAAAGGTTTTCTTCATGGAAAGAAATGGAACAGATCTTCCTAGATCGTTGGGATATAAAATAAAAAGAGGATGCAAAAGAGGAAGAAAATAATTCTAAAATGAAGAAAAGAATTGAGTTAATGAAAAAGAAAAATTAGTGGAAGAAAATAATGACAATGAGGAAGAACATACAAATGAAGAAGAAGAAGAAGAAGAATTGGATGATAAGGGTTCAAATAATTTGGCTCCAAAGGAATTTGAGTCAAATTTTCAATTTCATAGATGCATTCAAAAGAAAAAGGTTATTGTATCCATAAACCCCACGAGCAATTATAACTTCATCAACATGAATGTGGCTAAGCATCTACATGTTCAAGTAAATAAAATCCAAGAGGTTCAAGTAGATGGTAAGAATATTTCAATGTTTGAATATTTGAAGCTCATTATATAAAAATATGTTTTGCATTTAGATTTGTATGCTTTGGATATGGATGATATGGATATAGTTCTTAGATATCCATGGTTTGAGACTTTGGGAACAATCAGTGTTAATGTTCAAAAAAAGTTCATGAAGTTTTGGTATAGAAAAAAGAAGGTTACTTTACAGGATTTCATAGTGGGAAAGGCACCAATAATAGTCAAGGAAGATCATGAGGATGAGATTGAAACAAGTGATGAAGAGCATGAGGAAGATTCAAGTGATATAGATAAAGACACAATATAATTAGACATGAACACTTCATCTACTCAAGAGATAAAGAAGGAACAAGTGGAAGTGGTAGAAGAAAAGGTAGAAAAAGTTGAGGTACATAGACACCCACATCATCATGAGAGGAAACAAAAATGGAACCAAGTAAGGAAGTTTCACATCAACAATCATTTGGTTATACAAGGAATTAGATTTTCAATTAGTATGGCTATGCATGGAAGCCAAAAAAGAAATACTATGGTCAGAGATGGAATTAAAGTAGCACAGCAGAATATGGTACATGGAATCAAAAGTGAAAGAATTATGCATGAACACCAAAGTAGTATAATTATGATCATGAACAGAATTAGAGGATCACAATGGCATTTGATAATAAGCTTGGAGAGCTATCACCTATCAAGATCACATATGGATGGCTAGATGATCAAGATTGGTGACAAGTGTGCAATGATTTGAAGCACAATCATTATTTAGTTTCTTCCTATGTTTCAAGGATAAAACATGTCAAAGAGGGAGGTAATGCTATGTACCTAGGGATATGATATATTAATGTATATGGGTTGATGGAGATGCTAACATGTGTCACACATCCCCCTTAGTTAGTTATATGGGTCTAATATATTAGGATAGTGGAGTAACTTGTGGAATTAGTGTATTGGGTAATGATCAGCGTACATTGGGATTAGGAGGTTACCCATCTATTAGAGGTCTATATAAAGGAGGTGACTATCATTGTAAAGGTATCAAGTAAGCATTGAGTATTTTATTATAAAAGGATATTGGAGGTTGTCCCCTTGAAGAGACATTGTGGAGTTATTCCTTCCTAAAAGAGTGTTTTTGGTGTTGCCCTACCTTCAGGGTATTCTGCATATATTGAATATTTAGACATATTGGTCCACCAATATCTATTGTGTTGAATTTTTCTACATATATTATGCATTATTTATGAATATTATAAGTGTGGATCATAACAAATGGTATTAGAGCTTTGATTTGGGCAATTTATGTGGAGTGAAACCTTAGATTTTTGGAATCATCAATATATTTCTATTGGTTTTGAATTTTGGCATAATTTGTTTCCTAGATATGGAGAATATTTTAAAGAATTCATAGTAAAATAATCAAGATTTTTTGATCAATTATGAGGAAGTTATTATTATTTTAGGGTTTGTAATAATTTCATTATATCTTCATAAATATGGGTAATTTTTATTATAAATTTTTACTGAAGATGTAAGAAGATAAAATAAATTTACATTCAAAATTTTGAAATTTTTCAATTTTTTTTGAGTGATTTATTATGATTTTATTATTTTTCATATATTCACTCTATAGGTCAAAATTTGTGGAATTTTATCACAATTTTTTTTTTTAAGTTCCAATATCATAAGAGGAAGCTAAAATAAAAATTTGAGACTATTTTGATATGTTTTTTATGGGTTATTGAGATTATAGGGTTTCACAAACCCTAGTTTTTATTTGTGAATCATGAAGTTGCAAAAATTTTCAAGGGAGGATGACATTGATGCTAGATAATGGTGGATCCTTTTTAAGGATCATACTAATAAAAATTTTATGCAAATAAAATTATATCTTTTTTTTTGGACCTGCACTTCATTGGTTTGATTAGTTGAACTTTGTACAGAAGTTTTCTTCATGGAAAGAAATGGAACGGATCTTCCTAGATCATTGGGATATAAAAGAAAAAGAGGATGCAGAAGAGGAAGAAAATAATTTTGGTAATGAAGAAGAGAATGAAGCTGCTAAAAAAGAAAAATTAGTGGAAGAAAATAATGACAATAAGGAATAACATACAAATGCAGAAGAAGAAGAAGAAGAAGATTGGATGATAATGGTTCAAATAATTTGGCTCTAAAGAAATATGAGTCAATTTTTAAAATCTCATGGATGCATTCAAAAGAAGATGGTTGTTGTATCCATAAATGCCACCAGTAAGTATAACTTCATCAACATGAATGTGGCCAAGCATCTACATGTTCAAGCAAAGAATATCCAGGAGATTCAAGTAGATGGTAAGAATATTTCAATGTTTGAAGATTTGAAACTCATTATGAAAAAATATGTTTTGCATTCAGATTTTTATGCTTTGGATATGGATGATATATATATAGTTCTTGGATATTCATGGTTAGAGACTTTGGGAACAATCAATATTAATGTTCAAAAAATGTTCATGAAGTTTTGGTATAGAAAAAAGAAGGTCACTTTACAGGATATCATAAGGGGAAAGGCACCAATAACAGTCAAGGAAAATTATGGGGATGAGATTCAAACAAGTGATGAAGATTATGAGGAAGATTTAGGTGATAGAGATAAAGACACACTACAATTATAAATGAACACTTAATCTACTCAAGAGACAAATAAGGAACAAGTAGAAGTGGTAAAAGAAAAGGTGGAAAAAGTTGAGATATATAGACACCCACATCATCATGAGAGGAAACAACCATGAAACCAAGTAAGGAAGTGTCACATCAACAATCATTTTGGTTATACAGGAAATCAAATTTTCAATCAGTATGGCTATGCATGGAAGCCAAAAAATAATTACTATGGTTAGGTATGGAATTAGAGTAACACAGCAATATGGTACATGGAATCAAAAGTAAAAGAATTATGCATAGATATCAAATTAGTATAATTATGATCATGAATAGAATTAGAGGAGCACAATGGAATTTGGAAATAAGCTTGGAGAGCTATCACTTGCCAAGATCACATATGGATGGTTAGATGATCAAGCTTGGTGACAAGTGTGTAATGATTTGAAGCACACTCATTATTAGTTTCTTCCTATGTTTCAGGGATGAAACATGTCAAAGAGGGAGGTAATGTTATGTACCTAGGGATATGATATATTAATGTATATGGGTTGTTGGAGATGTCGACATGTGGCACACATCCCCCTTAGTTAGTTATATAGATCTAATATATTAGAATAATGGAGTAACTTGTGGAATTAGTGCATTGGGTAATGGTCGGCCTAAATTGGGATTAAGAGGTTACCCATCCATTAGAGGTCTATATAAAGGAGGTGAATATAATTGTAAAGGTATCAAATAAGCATTGAGTCTTCTACTATAATAAGATATTGGATGTTGTCCCCTCGAAGAGACATTGTGGAGTTATTCCTTCCTAAAGGAGTATTATTGGTGTTGCCCTACCTTAAGGGTAATCTGTATATATTGAATATTTAGACATCTTGGTCCACCAATATCTGTTCTGTTGAATTGATTTACATTTATTCTATATTATTTCTAAATATTATAAGTGTGGATCATAACAAGTGGTATCAGAGCTTCGATTTGGGCAATTTGTGTGGAGTGAAACCCTATATTTTTTGGAATTATCAATATATTTTGATTAGTTCTAAATTTTTGCATAATTTTTTTCTTGGATATGGATAATATTTTAAATAAGTCAGTAAAAAAATCAAGATTTTTTATTAGTTTTGAGGGAGTTGTTGTTATTTTAGGGTTTGTACTAATTTCATTATATCTTCAAAAATATAGGGAATTTTTCTTCAAAATTTTTACTAGAGATGTAAGAAGATAAAATAAAATTACATTCAAAATTTTAGAAAATTTCAAATTGTTTTGAGTGATTTATTGTATTTCATATATTCACTCTATAGGTTGAAATTTATGGAATTTGTTCACAAATTATTTTCTCAAGTTCTAATATCATAAGAGGAAGCTACATTAAAAATTTGAGACTATTTTGATATGTTTTGAATGAGTTATTGACATTTTAGGGTTTCATAAATGTTAGTTTTTATTTGTGAATCATGAAGTTGCAAAATTGTTCAGCAGAGGATGAAATTGATTCTAGAGAATGGTGGATCCTTTTTAAGGATCATACTAAAAAAAGTTTGGGCAAAAAAAATTATTTCTTTTTTTGTCTATATCTGTTGTTGACCAAATTTCACCTTAGTATAATTTGTTCAACCATTTTCATGGAGAGTCAAACAACAATTGTCAGAACAGGTCATTTCAGAGGTCCAAAATTATAAGTCAAGGAGGCTAAGGTGTTTTGGATCCATTGTAGTGTATGTCAGGTTTTCCATAAGTCAAGTCTTGGCCTCTCATAAACCTGAGTTACTCCTCAAGACCAAGTCAGGGTCTCTAAATGACTCAACTTATAAAAGTTTCATGAGTAAAAGTAATCCAAGTTTACGACCCTGAATTACTCCTTCTAATGCTTTATGGGTTTTCAACGATGCATGACTTCAAGTTTTCCAAGGAGCAAGTCTTATGACTTTTATAAGCAAAAGAAAATAGAAAACCCAAAATTATCTTGATTCTTGCCTCTTGGAAGTGGCCCTTCAGAATTTTTTTGAAGGGACTTTCTTGCCTTGTTCCCCCCCCCCAAGTGTCCCTTCGGACCTTTCCAAAGGGCACTTTTATTCCAAGTGACCCTTCAAAAAAGTTTTAAAGGGCACTTTTTAGCCCAAGTGTCCCTTCAAACTTTTTTGAAGGGCACTTTTCTTCCAAGTGACCCTTCAAAAAAGTTTTGAAGGGCACTTTTTAGCCCAAGTGTCCCTTCAAACTTTTCTGAAGGGCACTTTTCTTCCAAGTGACCATTCATAAAAGTTATGAAGGGCACTTTTTAGCCCAAGTGTCCCTTCAAACTTTTCCAAAAGGCACTTTGTTGTCCAAGCGACCCTTCAAAAAAGTTTTGAAGGGCACTTTTCTTCCCAAGTGACCCTTCAAACTTTTTTGAAGGGCACTTTGTCTTTGGAAATACCCTTTGAAAAAAATTTGAAGGGCCATTTCCTTTGAAAATTCCCTTCAAATTTTTTTGAAGGGACCCTATGCCTTCCCCAAGTTTCTTTCAAAACTTTTTTGAAAGACACTTTCCCAAGTGTCCTTCAGGAAAAGTTCTCAAAGGAACTAGACATTGCCTTTCGAGCAAAATCCTTGAAAGAATTCCTTTGAACAATTGTTCAAAGGAATTAATTTAGGAAAATTGCTTGAAACAATAAACCTGAAATAATGGATCCCCATGATGTGCCATAAGATGTCAAGTTTAATACAGCTAACTAATCATTAGGGTGTAAAGATGATGTGTCGTAGGACCTAAAATTTAGGGCAGCCAACTAGCCATTGGGATTCAAAGATGGCATGTCACAAGATGTTAAATTCATGCCTAAAGTCTTCAAGCAAGGAGTAAATCCATTTAGAGAACCCGATAGGGTCTTAAGCAAAGATAGTACAAATCAAGTTTTCTAAAGAGCTTTGCTTATGACTTTTACAAGTAAAAGCAATCAAAAATCCCAAAAAAGAAGAGACAATGCTTTTCAGGTTTTCAAAAGAGCTTTGATTATGACTTTTATAAGTAGAAGCAATCAAATCATTCAAAGAAGTAAGTAGAAGTAAAGTCACTTGAAAAACTTGAATGGGTCTGTAGTACAAAATATGAGAGCTCTCAAGAAGAATCTAAGGTTCAAATTAGTGATCTAAGGTATTTATTATAGAGATTTATCTCACCATTGATTTTGTAGTGATCCTGGTCATTTCAAGAAGGTGAATCAAAGAGAAGGACAAACTCCAACTAAATGAGAGAACAACTAGAATCAGTTTCACTAGGATGGTGACTGCAAACCATTTTGGAGGCTTCTATTTTAGCACCCAAGAACTCTCTCTTCTCTCCATCTTTTATTATAAATAATACCCTTGGGTTCTTATTTTATCATCCATAGATAGCACAGTGAAGCCCTACTGGAATGTTCTAACATTTTCTTGCCTTTGATCAAAGAAGCATAAGTCTATTTTCTTTCTAAGTTTTAAACATTTTCCTAGGCATAGAAGAGAGACAAAGTGACAGTAAGTGATGTTTTATCCTTATATTATATGTCCTTCATGTTTTTGAGAAAATAATGGATCCAATAGGTCATGGAGAGTGTATTCTAGCTGTATGAGATTTTGCACATGTGTAATCTATTTTTTGGACTATATAGGTTGTCTTTTCCAGTTATTTACCTTGTGTGATCTCATTCATTTTGTCTCTACATTGAAATACTTATGTTGAAATCTTCTAGAGCTTGATTTATAAACTATATTCTATTGTATTGTGCATAAGTATAAGGCATACATGTGGATACTAATTCTTGGTGTATCACCATCTTAGTCTAGGATTTTCATTTATGCAAACTTCTAACTCTTTTCACTCATACAAACTAGTTCAATAGTCTTATTACAAAAGCTAATACAAGGAGCTATCCCCTTTCAACCTAGAGGTTCATTTCCACTTATAGGCACACCCATAGGCCTGAAAATGTCCCAACATTGCCCAAATCTAGCGGAGGCTTGAACAACCCTCTTTAAGGGTGCAAGATTTGGAGACAACACCTACACTTCATTGGTTTGATCAATTGAGCTTTTCACAAATGTTTTCTTCATGGAAAGAAATGGAACAAATCTTCCTAGATCTGTGGGATATAAAATAAAAAGAGGATGCAAAAGAGGAAGAAAATAATTTTGGTAATGAAGAAGAGAATGAAGTTGTTGAAAAAGAAAAATTAGTCGAAGAAAATAATGACAATGAGGAAGAACATACAAATGAAGAATAAGCAAAAAAAGAAGAATAATAATAAAAATAAGAAGAATTGGATGATAAGGGTTCAAATAATTTGGCTCTAAAGAAATATGATTCAATTTTTTAATTTCATGGATGCATTCAAAAGAAGAAGGTTGTGTCCATAAACCCCACCAGCGAGTATAACTTCATCAACATAAATGTAGCCAAGCATCTACATGTTCAAGAAAAGAATATATGGGAGGTTCAAGTAGATGGTAAGAATATTTCAATGTTTGAAGATTTGAATATCATTATGGAAAAATATGTTTTGCATTTAGATTTTTATGCCTTGGATATGGATAATATGGATATAGTTCTTGGATATCCATGGTTAGAGACTTTGAGAACAATGAATTTTAATTTTTTTTTAAAGTTCGTGAAGTTTTGGTATAGAAAAAAGATCACTTTATAGGATATCATAGTGGGAAAGGCACCAATAATAGTCAAGGAAGATCATGAGGATGAGGTTGAAAAAAGTGATGAAGAGCATGAGGAAGATTCAGGTGACATAGATAAAGACACTACAATCAGAAATGAACACTTCATCTACTCAAGAGATAAATAAGGAACAAGTGGAAGTGGTAGAAGAAAAGGTGGAAAAAGTTGAGGTATATAGACACCCACATCATCATGAGAGGAAACAACCATGGAACCAAGTAAGGAAGTGTCACATCAACAATCATTTTGGTTATACAAGAATTTAGATTTTTAATTAGTATGGCTATGCATGGAATCCAAAAAAGAATTAATATGGTCAGGTATGGAATCAAACTAGCATAGCAGAATATGGTACATGGAATCAAAAGTGAAAGAATTATGCATGGACACCAAAGTAGTATAATTATGATCATGAACAGAATCAAAGGATCACAATAGAATTTGGAAATAATCTTGGAGAGCTATCACCTACCAAGATCCACATATGGATGGGTAGATGATCGAGATTGGCGACAAGTGTGCAATGATTTGAATCACACTCATTATTTAGTTTTTTCTTATGTTTCAGGGATGAAACATGTCAAAAAGGGAGGTAATGTTATGTACCTAGGGATATGATATATTAATATATATGGGTTGATGGGGATGGTGACATGTGGCACACATCCCCCTTAGTTAGTTATATGGGTCTAATATATTAGGATATTGGAGTAACTTGTAGAATTAATGCATTGGGTAATGCTCAGCCTACATTGGTATTAGGAGGTTACCCATCCATTAGAGGTCTATATAAAAGAGGTGAATATCATTGTAAAGGTATCAAGTAAGCATTGAGTCTTCTATTGTAAGAGGATATTGGAGGTTGTCCCCTCGAAGAGACATTGTGGAATTATTCATTCCTAAAAGAGTATTGTTGGTGTTGCCCTAATTTAAGGGTATTCTGCATATATTGAATATTTTGACATCTTGGTCCACTAATATCTACTGTGTTGAATCTATCTACATTTATTTTGCATTATTTTTTAATATTATACATGTGGATCATAACAAGGGGCAAATGTTATGTACCTAAGGATATCATATATTAATGTATATGGGTTGATGGAGATGAAGAGATGTGTGCCACATGTTGGCATCTCCATCAACCCATATACATTAATATATCATGTCCCTAGGTACATAGGGGGAATATGTGCTACATGTCAGCATCTCCATCAACCCATATACATTAATATATCATATCCCTAGGTACATAGAAGTTATCCAACTTTGTGCATTATCTCTTATGGTTATCCACGTATATCACATCTCTCCACACTTCTATGAAAGCTTCTAACATTCTCTAGCCCACCTTCTTATCATTTCCCTTCAAAATTATGGGTTTGCACCATTCAAGAGTGCCCTCTGTCTGAGATAATAACAGAGGGCACTTCCCCTATTATATCATCACAAGTGAATATATGAGGGGTTATCTTAGGTAATTTATATGTTCTGTGTTGAATTTTAGCTCTTGATCACATGGATAGCTCCCTTAAAAATTAGAAAACCCAAGTTAAACTCATGGATAACCTCACTGTGTACTGACATGTGAATGTGTACTACATGTTTGAAGCAATTATCTACATGGTTTCCATGTCATGATCATTATGAGAAGTCAAAATCACATGTGAGAGCTTTAACCATGCCTAAAACTCATGTTTACATCACCAACTTAAGGTGCCTTTACCTTTCCTTGTCATGCTCAATTACAGTCAACTGTGACTGTATTATCTTGCCTAGGGAGTGACCCTTGTGGGTGTAGATTTACATGGTTAGGTCTTGAATACATTGTTTAAAGACCTTATTAGAGTGTTATTGACAATTTTACATCTATTTAGATCTATCTAATTCATATTCATACTATGTCAACCTCTATAACACGATACTCTTGTTCATTGTTTCCTATAGTCAACTATAATTGACTGTGTTGAGGCAAAATAAGGGTCTTATAGGTGAGAATCCACTTTGAAACATAAATCATATGGTATATTGTCATTTTGATATCCTTTTTGGGCACCTTCCCCTATAAAATGTTTATGTTTCCATTTCCAAGCTTACCTCATGTACCAATGAGAGTTTGTAGTCAGTTGTAGGTGAGTGTCTCAGGGCTAAGACACTTGTAGGTGTTGATGGAGTTTAATACCCTACTCTTTAACTCTTTTTTATTCATATTTGAGAAATAAATGTATTAATTACCTTTATATAATCATCCATCATGTAGACATGTTTTCACCTTACAATTTTGGGTGTAGAGGTCACTTGGAGCCAAAATCCTATAGAATACACTGAAAAATTATATTAAACAAATTCATGATTTTAGGGGGCACCAAACACTGCTTTCTACCAGTCATGCACACCATTTATTTTGAAAGGTTATGATCCTATAATATGGATACAATATATCAACATTTGTATTGATAAAAACCTTATATGGCATCATCATATCTTAGCACCAAAAGTGTTGGGTGCTCTATTTTTGTGTTTTAGGGAAACTTGTCCCTGAGTTCAAATCTCTTCAATTGAAGTGTCTCCTCACCCTTATCTACCAACTCAATGTCTCAAACATGTATGTAATTATATAATTAAACCATCTAAACTTATTGAATGATTTTGACACATGTTTTCACACCTTTGATCAACATTTTCAACACTCTATCAGTGCTACATGTAGGTGGACATTTCCAATGTGTAGGCAGTGAGAATAAGTATGGATATTGTATATTGAATCTAAACTTCAATGATTTTTAGGATATATATTTATAATTTTCATCATGTATAACCTCATTCAATCCAAATATCTCCTTTCAATATGGTTAGCATTTATGAGGCACCTGTAGGTGTGCATGAAGTTGTAGACTTGGTAGTGAATGTGGATAAGTTGACAATATGCATGATATATGGACATTAAATGATGTTTATACCTATATCAACACCTTTAAATGGATTATTAAAATATTTAATGGTTTCACATGAGCTATATTCCTTGTTTCAATGTAATTATGCTCTTGAGAGCACTTGTACATGCACATTCATGGTCGATTGTGTTTTCATATAGCATTGACTATCAACTTTATTTCTTTTGCAATTTGGAGGATCCAACTTGATTGTTAATTTTTATAATAATATATACAAACTCCTTTAATTATTCATTACCTTATGTGGACATTTTCAAGACCCCACACACCATGCCTATAAGTGAAAGTAAATAACAAGTTGACTATGTTTTCAAATGTTGACTACAAACTTCTCAATGTTGATCTTGGAGAGTAATATTAGAAGGAAGGGGTTTTTAATGACATAAAAACATGAATATAATCATATCACATTCATAGGAGACCCTTTCATATAACCAAACCTTCTATAAGTATTGAAACCTAACTGTAACCTCCATTTGTGACATCTTCTTACACCCTGAATTAATTAGCTCATGAAATCATCTTAAAAATTGGAACCAAGCATGGGAAACATGAGAGAATGGATTAAAAATACTCTATAATTAAATTCAACAACTAATTTGTATGAACTTTCTCAAATAGGAGTAAAACCTATAGGGTGTAGGAAATAATAGGTAGAAAAACATAGTCAACTTATTAAAGATGGTTCATAAAGTATAAGCCACCATACCTTAAAATCCAAACATGAAATTGAATCTGACCACATTTAATATCACCACCCAAAGGAATTTTACCTAAAGCTTCTCCTATTGGCCATAATATCTAAAAACATGTTGACCAGTTTCATGTGCATAGTAGAGCAATAAAAGAGCAAAATATTTTTAGTACATTTTTGGCACTTCCAAAGCATGTAAATCATATAAATGAGTCTATTAAAGTTGAATATCCATCACAAAATCTTGTCCCACATTCCACTCTCTCTATAGGCCATACAACATTTGACATTCCTTCTTTTCCACTTACTTTCTTGATTTTTAGTTAGGAATCAGAAACTTTCATTTAGTCTTGACATTCCTGGAAAGTAATTTGACACATTTTACATTGTAAGGGAGTTTTTAACACATGGACACCTTGAAAACCATACCACTTATATTTAATACTCTAATATGACCCCTAAATGACATAAGGACTTCATTATACCATGACCAAGGCTAATAAGACATTAAATGACATAAAATAAACTATAAAACACCCTATGACATTATAATTTATCCCTATATCAAATTTTGGGATATAGGGGGTTGACCCATTTTGACTTGTGGTCAAAATGATCAACATTCTTAGTGATTTCTCAAGGGTGGTATGCTTGTTATGCCAATATCAGTTGCCTAATCCTATCCATTAGGCCATGGAGTCATAGTTACACTAGTTTGACACACAAATTTACCTTGATAACACACCAAACACAAGGAAAGGCACAAAAAACAAGACACACTCAAAAGAAACACATGTTTTCAAATAGAACACTTATGGAGCACAACACAACTAGAAGAAAGACACACACACACCTATTCTACAATTTATAAAACCCCACTCTTGAGGTGAAACATCTGATCATACCTCAAATAGAGTCAAAAATAGTTCCCCTTGCATCTTTGTCACTCCATGAAGGTGGTATAGCATGAGAAGTATGCTCATCACCAATCACTTGCATATGTTTATGGTCAAAAAGCTTATCAATTCTATGCCTTCTTTTGTCTACAAGTGGAATATTTGGATCCTTTATGAATGCTTTGTCTTGATCTCTACGAGCCTTGATTGGAACTACAAGTTGATTGATCTTTACCATCTTTGATATACCTTCCCCAAACTGTAGATAGGGATGTATGATAGTTGTCTCAACCTCTCTATCTTCTTGTGCATGATACACTTGATGCTTTGAAACATCAAACTAGTCTTCACCATGTTCCAACACCTTTGTAAATGATTCTATATCAAGTGGAGCTTTTTATTGTCCTTGAAGCACAACCAAATCTTCCTCCTCGTGAGATCCCTCTAGGACTGTAGACTTTTAGGCAATAGTAAGGTGTTTATCTTCCTTCTTAACATGGCCCTTACTTTCATGATTGATAGAACACTCAAGGGCATACTCATTAGTCTCATTAGAAACCACATCAAATACATAATTTTTTGGAGGAGAAGGAACATTACTCAACTGGTCAAACTCTTGACAAATGGCATTGAAACTTTGCCATAAATCATCCTTTTCTTCCCCATGAATATCATCATCAAGGGCAACTTCATCAACAATAGGTAGAAAGAGATTATTCCTCCCTCCATGGTGGTTAATCAGATTCTTCAATCCATCTTCTTCATATACATGAATCAAATAGTTACTCTTAGCAACTTGTGGAAAGGAATGTTTGACACTTACCTCAACTCCTTCAAATGGCTCTTCATGGATGGTATAAGTACCAAGGTTAGTTTTCTCAAAGTATGCATAAGGATCATGTTCATAAGTATCTACACCATATTCATCAAGGAAAAAGTTAGATATGCCCTCAATTTTAGAATCACCATCATCCACATTAGATTCCTTCTTCTCATGGACAACATAATTCAAGTTAGAACTTGTTCTAATGTAGGGCTCAATGTGAAACCTTACAAGAGGTTGAGTTATAATGGTCACCTTCATTCCATACCTTATACTAAAGTCCAATAAGGACTAATTATATGAGAGATAGCCACCTATATTGGCTGTAAATTCTCTTGAAAGGTAGATTGCAAAGTGAGTTACGAGGTCAACAACAACTATGTCTTGAAGATGGGAAAACTAAGACAATCATGCAAGAAAACCTTAAATTTTTTTATCAAATATATTGTCTTAAAAGGTATACCATATAATTGGAGCAATTATTTTCTATGAGGCTCATATTTTAGGCCCAACTTATTATCTACAACATTGGGCATGACTGAAGTAAAAGCACCACTATCAACTATGCAATTGTGTACCAATTTGTCACCCATTATGAGAGTGAGGTATAACGATGGAGTTTTATCAGCCCTAGTAGATGGTTCAATAATGGTATTAGGTGTAATTTTTAGAGAAACATGACCATGAATTTGACTTTAAATTTAATAACTAGTAGGAATAGTGGACAGATGCTTTTGCAAAATCTCTTTTTAGCAAGGCTATTAAAGGACATACCACAAGGAGATAGATACTTTGTCATTTTTCAATGAATCCACTATATTTAGGATATAATTAATCACCTTATATTGAGTCTTTTGAGGGAAAGGATTTCTTGGAACTTGAGGGATTGAGACACCTTGAGTAGATCTTGCCACATTTTGACTTAAAGGGGGTGTAGGTGTGTTTAGAGCTACTATTCTTGTAGCCATGCTTTTCTACCTTAAAGGAAGATTAGATGAACTTATAGGCATGCTATTTTCACCTCTTAGATCCTTATTCTTTTCCATTGTATTTTATACAATAGGGGTTCCTTGATTGAGTACAAAAGTGTCTTCCACTAAGAAGTTGGTGAATCTCTCTTCATGAAGCTGTCAGTTCTCATTTGTCTGCATCATGACCTCAGCTTCATCTGATAGGAAAGGAGTGATTCCCCCTTGAGAAATAATATATTACTCTCCATTCTAATTTTCATCCATAAATTATCCTTTTTTCTAATCTTCTCCGTGCTCCAAGTTTCTATACACTGGTACCATCTCCCTTGCATTGGTAGTGCAATTGGGATTGTACACATTGGCAGGCATGTTGAACTTAGGCTACCATTAACCTCTTCCTCTCCCATATTGTTGGTCATATTTCTATTGATAGGGGTATGAATTTTTATAGACACATTTTTTCATGTTATCTTGCCTATTTTGGGCCTCTAAAGCTTAGCACCTTATCTCAAAGAACTTAGACCTTGACTGCCAACCAACATCATCTTTTGCCTCCTTAGGAATAACTCTAGGCTTGGTATTATCATTGGTAACTTGGGAATCAAAGGCATAGACACCTTAGGAGGCAACCTTCTAGCTTTAATGAGACCATTTTTAGCTTTAATAGTAAGTTCATATGCTTTGAGAAGAGTGAAACCACCCATGGATTGAAACATGATAACAATATTGGTACCAATGACTCTCAAGTAGGTAGGGAACATAAAGCTAGCAAGTGGTCTCATGAGAGGAGGCAATCTATACCAAGTCTTTTAAAACCTCTCATTGAAGTCATGCATTATCTCTTTGGGTCATCTTTTGATCACATTAAGCTGATGTATGAGAGAGGTATGGTCACTTTCATCTTCAAATCTAGAAGTTCACAACACTCAAAAATCATCCCATGATGTGATGCATCCACTGGGTAAAGTCCCATACCAATCAAGTGATTTCCCTCTAAGGGACATGGTAAGAAGTCTAATGGTAATGTTATCTTGAGTGACATTATGGAAACTACAAAAAATTGAGATATCCCTGATGTGTTCAATAGGTGTAATATGACTCTCACCGTTGAATGTGTGCACACTTTTTATGGCATTAGGGGGAATGGCATCATATGATTGAATATGAATTATATTTTCAATATTAAAGGTGGGTAAGGCATGATTCCTATCCATGTTTTCTTTAAGATATTAAATTTCTTCCACCTCTTTACTTCTTTAGCTAACAAAATCTTCTTGTTCCTCAAAACATAGATTAGGATGAAGGTATTTAACTTCAAAAGGAAGTTCACACTGAATAGGTGGATTAATAGGATTGAAAACTCTACTATATGATGACCTATTAAGTACCATGAAGTATAAGATAAATTAAATGAAAAAACAATGGAATTGAACCAGATTTTACCTTGAATGGAGTCACCAAATGCTAAGTAGCACACCAATTTATAGCTAATGTTATCAAGACCAACATTCACCTTGACAAGTCATCTTAAATATAATGGGCCCTACCAAGCATGCTATAATTATTGTCACCAAATATTCCACCCTATAAGATGGTGTTAAATCCACTTACATATTTGGTAAACATGGGAATAATTCTAGGTATGTGGGTTTACCTATAGGTAGAAGTAGACCTCTAGGTTTAAGGGCTAGCTCCCTGAATATATCTTGAAATACTTATCACCTAACTAACTAGTTGATTATGGGGAAAAGAATAAGAAATTTGCATGAAATGAAACCGTTATAAGGGGGTGATACACCAAGATTATTTCCACATGACCATCATAATTCTTTCACTAAGAAACAAGGCTTACAAACTAGCTTTTAAGTCCTAGAAGGTTCTTACATCAATGTTTCAATATAGAGGTCATATGCATGAAGCAACATAGGGAAAATGAACCAGAGGGAAAATTTCACACTCAAAGAACACTTGTACACTTTAAAGGAGCCTAACACACTTGAATACACTCTATATGACTTGTTAGAATAGGAACTCTTGCTTAAACATGAAAGGATAAGGAAAGTAAAGATAGAGGATTATCACTAACTTCACCATACATCACTTACACACTTATAAAAATGTTCATGAACTCAAAACCAAACTTGCATTAATTTTTAAAAGGAAAAATACAATGTCATTCCAATAGGGCTTCTCCATACATGGTGTGGTATTAGCTTACAAGAGCCAAAATGGCTTCTACTTATATAATTAGAGAGAGAAGTGAGAAGAGATAAGTCTAAGAGTTATAAGAACACTTTTAAAACTACGACAAGTTATACATGTAGGATAATGAATTAGTAAATATTCCATGCAAGGTCTCATAAGACAAATGTCCTTCAAATTCATGTAACTCTTGAAATGTGGCGTAGGACTCCTTTTGCTTGATCAAAAAATTGCATTCATCATTTGGCCCTTTTGGAAAATCCCACAACTGAATAGGATAGGTTTGATTATTCAAATGAGGGGGAGGGGTTTTATACATTCTCCAACATGCATTTTTTGCATCCATAATCATCAGGATTCTTCTGGAGATGAACTCTCACTACTAGTAATCCAAATAACTCTTCTTTCACTCACCTCTCACGCTTGACACCAAATTTGTCTTCAATTTTCCAATATGATCCATAAAGGGTAGTGTAAGACACTTTTAAAGAACCTAAATGGCCTTATATTCCTTAGGTAGTCCTTAAAAATCCTCCCACTTAAATTTTTCACTCTCTCACTAGCTTTTTATTATGCTAGATTAGACTAGCTAAGATGAAGGCACTTGCAAAAGCACTTAAGAAATCTTATGATACAAGAAATTGACATGATGGGTTATCTCAAGTCCCAAGCCTTCTCTCAAATTTGATTACATCATTTGAAACCCCTTCATAGCTGCACAACACCAAAAACAATCAAGAAAATCCCTTTTTTACCCTGTTTGTACAAGTAGGGAACACCTCAAATGAGTGAGAAGGATCTCTAGAGGGTTGTATGCAAGGTCCAATAATTTCCATGCTCATTATATCCAAATTGGGTCCTTAGAAAGGGTTTTGGAGGGTTTTAGGCCATTTTTAACCTTAGAATTTGCTCATAAAGATCTAACATTGGATTATAGACAAAATCGATAAAATCATTGCTCAAAACCTTCTTCATCATCCCCCAAATCCTTATACTCCCATGCACAACCTCCAAGTAGATGTGAACATTTCAAATTAGCCTCTTGATATTTTCATTTCATTCCTTGTAAGCTTAATGAGGTCTTAAGCGAAAAGTGGATTTCATATGGATTATTTTGCATATTTATAGTTTGAACACACCTTATAACTCCCTAAAAACATGTTCTAATGAGTTAGGAAGTCCATCTAATATTAGAAATGTTAGCATACACCCTTAAGGGTTTTAGGCCTAAACTAGACCAAGCAGGTTTACTTGCATCCTTATGAACTTGGGCCATCATGTTGGGTTTTCCACCTCTATGCATTGTCCCTTATGTTGCTCCATGTATATCACATCTCTCCATACTCCCATGAAATCTTCTAATGGAATATAGCCCACCTTCTTATCTTTTCCCTTCAAAACTCTAGGTTTGCACCATTGGGGAGTGCCCTCTATCTAAAACAAAACAAAGGGCACTTCCCCTATTATCTCATCACAAGCTAATATATTAGGGGTTATCTCAATTGGTTTAGATGTTCTATGTTTAAATATAGCTCTTTATCACATGGATAGCTCCCTTAAAACTCAGAAAACCCAAGGCAGACTCATGGATAACCTCACTGTGTACTGACATGTGACTATGTACTACATGTTTGAGGCCTTTCTCTACATGGTTTTTATGTCATGATCAATAAGAGAAGTCATAATCACATGTGAGGAGATTTAACCATGTTTAATACTCATGTTTCCATCATAAACTTAAGGTGCCTTTACCTTTCCTTGTCATTCTCAGTTACAATCAACTGTGACTATATTGTCTTGCCTAGGGAGTGACCCCTGTGGGTGTATATTTGCATGGTTGGGCCTTTAATATAGTGTTAAAATAAATTCTTGTAGTGTTATTGACCATTATACATCTATTTAGATCTATCCAAGTTGTATTCATACTATGCCAACCTCTATAGCACCATACTCTTGCTCATTGTTTCCTACAGTCAACTACAATTGACTATGTTGAGGTAAAACAGGGGTCTTTTAGGTGAGAATCCACCTTGAAACGTATGTCATATGGTATATTATCATTTTAAGATCCTTTGTAGGTAGCTTCCCTTAGAAATTTTTTGTGTTTCCATGCTCAAGCTTACCTCATGGACCTATGAGAGTTTGCAGTCACTTGTAGGTGAGTGTCTCAGGGCTAAAGACACTTGTAGGTGTTGATGAAGTTCAGTACCCTGATCTTCAACTTTTTTTTATGCATATTTGAGACAAAAATGTCTTCATTACCTTTATATAATCATCCTTCATGTAGACATGTTATCACCTTATCATTTTGGTTGTAGAGGTCACTTGGAGCCAAAATTCTATAGAATACACTAAAAATTTATTGTGAATAAATTCATGATTTTGGGGTTACCAAACACTACTTTCTACCAGTTCATACACCCCCTTTATTTTGTAGGGTTATGATAATATAATATGGATACAATATATAAACATTTGGATTGATCAAAACCTTATATTACATCATCATATGCTAGCACCAAAAGTGTTGGGTGCTCTATTTTTGTGTTTTAGGGAAACTTGTCCCTGAGTTCAAATCTCTTCCCTTGAAGTGGCTCCTCACTCTTATCTGCCAACTCAATATCTCAAACCTATATTTCATGCTATCATTCAACCATCCAAACTTCATGAAGGATTTCAACACATGTTTTCACACCTTTGACCAACATTTTCAACTCTCTATCAGTGCCACCTATAAGTGGACATTTCCAATATGTAGGCCGTGAGAATAAGTATGGACAGTGTGCATTAAATCTAACCTTAAATGAGTTTTAGGGTCTCTATCAACCTTAAAATGGATTATTTTAATCATGGGGAACCTTATTCAATCCAAATACCTCCTTTCAAAGTGGTTAGCATTTATGAGGCACCTGTAGGTGTGCATGAAGTTGTAGACTAGGCAGTGAATGTGGATAAGTTGACAGTATGCATGATATATGGGCATTCAATGATGTTTATACCTATATCAACACCTTTAAATGGATGATTATAATTTTTAATGGTTTAAAATGAGATATATGCCTTGTTTCAATGTAATTATCCTCTTGAGAGCACTTGTAGGTGCACATTCATGTTTGACTATGTTTTCATATAGCATTGACTGTCAACTTTCCTTATTTTAAAATTTGGAGGATCCAAATTTCTTGTTCATGTTTCCAAAAAGGTATACAAACTCTTTTAACTCTTTATTATCTTATATGGATGTTTTCAATACCCCACATGCCATGCCTGTAAGTGAAAGTAAGTAATAAACTGACTGTGTTTTTGCATGTTGACTGCAAACTTCATGATGTTGATCTTGGAGAGTAGGATTGGAAGGAAGGGGTTTTCCATGACATAAAAACATTAATATAATCATATCACATACATAGAATACCCTTCTATATAACTAAACCTTCTGTCAATATTGAAACCTGACTACAAACTCCATTTATGACATCTTCCTATAACCTGAATTAATTAGCTCATGAAATCATATTAAAACTTGGAACAAAGTATGGGAAACATGAGATAAGGGAGTCAAAATCCTCTATAAGTAAATTAAATAACTGATTTATACATACTTTCTCTAACATGAGCAAAACCTATAGGGTGTGGGAAATAATAGGCAGAAAAACATAATCAACTTGTTAAAGATGGTTCATAAAGTATAAGCCACCATTACTTGAAATCTAAACATGAACTTGAATATGACAAAGTGTATTATCACCCCCCAAAGGGATTTGACATGAATCTTCTCCTACTATCATAGTATCTAAAAACTTATTGACTAGTTTCATGTGCGTTATGGAGCGATGAAAGAGTATAATGGTTTTAGCCCATTTTTGGCACTTCAAAAGCATGTAAAGCATGAAAATAAATATATTGAATTTGAAGAGAATCCCAAAATCATCTTCCATGTTCCACTTTTTCCATAGGCCATGCAACCTTTGAAACTCCTTCTTTTCCACTTACTTTCTTGATTTTCAATTAGGAATTTGCAAGTTTCAGTTAGTCCTAACATTCCTAACAAGTAATGTGACACATTGGATCTTGTAAGTGAGTTTAGAACACATGGACACCTTGAAAACCATACCACTTTCATTTAATGCTCTAAAATGGCCCTTAAATGACACAAAATGACATAAGGACTTAATTAGATCATAACCAAAGTTAATAAGACATTAAATGACATCAAACAAACTATAACACACATTATGACATTGTAATTGATCCTTACATCAAGTTTTGGGCTATAGGGGTTGACCAATTTTGACTTGTGGTCAAAATGGTCAATAGGTATGTAGGCAACTCTCTTCATAATGGGGTGTTGAGGATGTCCAACCTATCCTACTAAAAAACACACAATTATTGTTAATACCATACTTACAAGGGGGATTAAGGTTTGTAAGATAAATCAAGTTTTCTAGGCACAACACAAAGTTCTAGATTTTGTGCATGTAGGAATATGACCTAAAAACACAGGTTATATAGATTCATTGTTTACCTTTGACTTCTACCCAACTTATTTGTTCATTTTATACACTAAAATAACATGGTGCTACTATCCATATGGGGTACCATTGTCCAATGAGAAAATAGATTTTAGAATCATGTTGACGACACTTAGAACTGTCTAGAACCTAGTTTTCAGAACCCAGATCATCTAGATAGTCACTTTTTAGATAAGTCTATATTTATACCTATTTATTACTATTTTTAGAAAGTCAAGGAAGGTAAAAATGTATAAAAAAAATCAATACTTATTATTGCATATTATTTAATTGACTTAGACATCTCAGCCATTTAATCTAAACATAGGATTTACATAGTTAAACACTAAAAGGTTAAATCATTTAGTGAACCTGACTTACTTCTAATATTGCTTCAAACCCTAGTTTGCATTAATTCCATTTTTTGTGCAATAAATTAGGGCTGCATACTTCTATTTTTTTATTTTTTAGACAACCTAACTAATTAAACCAATTTCATATTAGGGTTTAAATTTATTTGAATATAATTTAATTTTTTTGTAAAGAAACCCTAGTTTCAAAAAATCGTAACCCTAAACATACTCAAGGTTTGTATCCTTTTCTATTTACACTCAGATTTTATTTCCAAAACTCATATTTTAGATCCACATATCTTCTAATTTGTATTTCATATAATCATGCTCATAATGATAAAATAAAATAATCACTTTTTATTGCAAAGTTTAATACTTTCATTTGCATGTTTGTTCCCTTTAATTCGGAATGAAATCATAAAAAGCATAAACACATGTATAGATGATGCTTTATATCAATTGCAATATATGTCATATCTCATAGCATATTATCTCTCTCCTATGTGGAATTCTATTAACAAGTAGATCCATACACACATAGAGTATTTGTTAGACCCAGAAGCACCATTGATTACCATGTACAAGTAACTTAATATGCAAAATTAAACCAGAAGTAACAAGTAATTAGAATTCAGAAATAACACAAAATATGAGAGACAATACCCAATTGTATTAATACTCTTCCAGAAAAGAATTACAAATGAAAAGACGCCACACTCTTCCCACCTTACAGGCTTCCCACACCAAGTGTTCAATAATTCACCTTAAAGAGCTCACTCTCTCAATTACGGTCCCAACACACAACTCAAACATAGAGTTGGTGTTCACCACCACCAGCTAGTAAAAACACCACCAGTCAACCAGTCAGTAACAATACTGCTAGTACACCGAGTATACCCACATACTCAAACTGAGTACACAACGTACTCCAAGTAGATCTCCCATGAACTTGCAACACCCTGTAACTCAAATGATCTTACTTTGGAAGGAACTACCTTGCCTTCCTCTTTGCTTTATGACCGAGTACACACCGTACTCCAAGTAGATCCCACCTGATCTTGCTCCCTGTTGTGTTGCTGTCACCTTGATCCTGCTGCCACCTGTAGATTAACCTGGTTCTACACACCTCCAAACCTTAGACCTCGCACACACATACACCTACAAATCAATGATCTTACTTACCATGCAGATCTCCAAATGTGGCTTTGCACACCTATTGACCAAGATCCTACATACATGAAGAATCCTTTTGATTCTCCAAACCAGCACCCACACTTGGCACTGTGGCACTAGGAGGAACACACCTTGCTCTTTTCACTCTGAAGGAGCTAATTTTTGCTCTCTTACTCTCTAGCACAAATTACAATACAGCTCATGAGTCTATTATATAGATCCCATGCAAACAATAATTAGACATCTAATTACAATAATTATATCCATAGCTCAAGACTATAATTAGCCTTCTTACATGCAAACAATCGGTTCATTAACTAACTATTCATGCAACTGACAGTTTTGGAACCGCATAGGTGACCGACGTCAGTCCCTATCTGCCTAGGGGTGACCGACGTTGGCCAATCTCTGACCGTCATCGATAGTTTCTTGTCTCCACCTGATCGACGTCGATTGGCCTGACTGACGCCGGTGACTGTGACACTCAGCACCCTCCTCCAATGTCTGCATCAGTGAAGTTTTTAGCTCCACAACCTAACAATCTCCCACTTGGAGATAAACAGCTACACTATACCCGTACCTGTACCCCATCTAATCTATTTCCTGGCTTGTATCCCTCTTAAAGATCAATCCTGAAGACCACCCACCACACAACCTGTGGTGCACCTCCTATCATCCAAGTAACCTGCCACATCTGAACCTACAAACCCATGTAGTGAAGTCCTGACCCTACATAACATGTATACCTGCTGCTGGTCCCTCTCAAATACCTGAGAACCCACTTCCCCGAATTGGCTCCTAACTCTCTGATAGCTCCCACTGCTGGGGAAAAGTTAGGTCTATACTAGACCTCATGTGATTTCAGACACTGAACTATCTAGCCCTTGGTGTGCTTCGGTTCTGCATCCTACGTATTGAACCTTGCTAACACCTGATTCACATTAGCTCCCACTGGAGACAAAATCAACCTGTGATCTTCCATGTCTCTCATGCCAAAGAATTTCACTGCTCTAAATTCCTCATGACATGCAACTGAACTAACCTTACCCTTAGCTCAGCAAAACCCTATATGTACGAACCTGCTAGCTAGCATACCATCCACATACAATAACAGGATAATGTTGCAATCATTATCCAACCTGGTAAGACAAACACAATAGTTACACTGACATTGACTAAAGCCATGCTTTGTCATCCACCTGTCAAACCCTGTACCACTATCCTGCAGCTTCCTCAAGACCATATGACCTGGCCTTCTGTATCACGTGTCCATTCTCTCTATTCTTTAACTAAGGTATCCATTCGTCTTTTAGTGCTTTCATACCAGCTGGTAACCCTACCAAATCTCCCGTTTGGTTCTGCATCCTATTCATGCCATGCTCCCACTGTTTCTTAGATCCTTCCTGCTCTACAGTGAAAAACAAGTATAAAGAAGAGAAATAACAAATTTGAGGCTTACTTACCCTTTCAATCCTCAATATGGGCATTTGAGACTCCTTGATAGCTTGTTGTTTGCCCAAAATCCATTACAATGACCGACCTCAGTCACCACACAGTCTGCATTCGACTAACGTTAGTTCCATGCGACTGTCCAGGTCACCAACACCAGTTATCCTGTCGACGTCAGTCTCCACCTGCCCGACACCACTAACTCCTCTAGTTTGCACATGATCAACGTCAGCACCTGTCTGTTCGATGTCGGTTCCCCTTGACCGACGGCAGTAACTGTGTTCGCCTATGAGTGATGACTTTTTACCCATGAGCTCTCCATGGATTAAAACCCTATACAAATTGCCCTGATCAGAGATGTCCAACCCCATCCACTAATCTCTATCTGTCATCTCCTCTAAGAACACCAAGGCTTTCTAGTTCTTAAGTTTATCAAATACATCAGTCTTCCTTTTCCTGCAATAAACACAATCTTTTCTTGTAGCATCCCACTGCTCACATAAATCTTGGTCTTTGCTCTCTGAAGCTGAACTCTTACCATTTAACTTAAGAACATCCATTCTCTTCTCACTTATGTGGCCAAGCCTATAAAGCCACACATGTGCAATAGAAGTGGAATTAGTAATACAAGTAAGTAGATAAAGAGTACCTGTTTTCTTAGCACACACTAATTTAAGTGCATCCATTGTGAGAGTTCTTGTGCATCTCTCATCACCCAACTTTCCTGAAGCAATTAGCCACATCTTCAAGACTGGGACCTGCATGACTTTCTTCAACACCCATGTGTTGGCCGCCTACAATTTTAGCTTCACTTCCCCTTTGCCAATTCTTTGGCAAGGCACACTAGCCCGTAAATAAATCTTTCCAAAGTCTCCAAAGACCTTAACATGGAAAAATACTCTATTTCGAGCTGCATGGAAAGAGGCAACAAAATTTATAAAACAAGATTCTACTTTATCCAAGGAACATCCCAGAGCATCCTGTGCAACAACTCCTGCAACATCTGCTTCTTTAGTTCCTTCATGCTAATCTTGAACCAACCAAAAATATTTCTTTACCTGCTCTTTCTTTCCATAACACCGTAATTGACCATTCGTGCTTTTCAATTCCTCCATTCTTAGCTTACTTTCTTATGTCATTGTTATACTCCTACTCAATTAAAAACCCCTGAGAGTGACCTGTAATCAAACACAAACTTGCTCCCTGTAACCTTAGCTCTGATACCAATTGTTAGGACCCAGAAGCACCATTGATTACCGTGTACAAGCAACTTAATATGCAAAATTAAACCAGAAGTAACAAGTAACTAGAATTTAGAAATAACACAAAATATGAGAGATAATACCCAATTGTATTAATACTCTTCCAGAAAAGAATTACAAATGAAGAGATGCCACACTCTTCCCACCTTACAGGCTTCCCACACCAAGTGTTCAGTAATTCACCTTCAAGAGCTCACTCTCTCAATTGCGGTCCCAACACACAACTCAAACACAGAGTTGGTGTTCACCTCCACTAGCCAGTAACAACACCACCAGTCAACCAGTCAGTAATAATACTGCTAGTACACTAAGTATACCCACATACTCAAATTGAGTACACAACATACTCCAAGTAGATCTCCTATGAACTTGCAACACCCTGCAACTCAAATGATCTTACTTTGGAAGGAACTACCTTGCCTTCCTCTTTACTCTATGACCGAGTACACACCATACTCCAAGTAGATCCCACCTGATCTTGCTCCCTATTGTGTTGCTATCACCTTGATCCTGTTGCCACCTGCAGATCAACCTGGTTCTGCACACCTGCAAACCTTAGACCTCGCACACACATACACCTACAGATCAATGATCTTACTTACCATGTAGATCTCCAAACGTGGCCTTGCACACCTACTGACCAAGATCCTACATACATGAAGAATCCTTCTGATTCTCCAAACCAGCACCCACACTTGGCACTGTGGCACTAGGAGGAACACACCTTGCTCTCTTCACTCTGAAGGAGCTAATTTTTGCTCTCTTACTCTCTAGCACAAATTACAATACAGCCCATGAGTCTATTATATAGATCCCATGCAAACAATAATTAGACATCTAATTACAATAATTAGATCCACATATCAAGACTATAATTAGCCTTCTTATATGCAAACAACCGATTCGTTAACTAACTATTTGTGCAATCGATAGTTTTGAAACTGCACAGGCGACTGACATCGGTCCCTGTCTACCTAGGGGTGACCGACATCGGCCGATCTCTAACTGTCGTCGGCAGTTTCCTGTCTCCACCTGACCGACGTCGGTTGGCCTGATCGACGCCGGTGACTGTGACACTCAGCACCCTCCTCCAATGTCTACATTAGTGAAGCTTTTAGCTTCACAACCTAACAATATTCAACACATAAGTTAACAACTATGTTTTAGGTTTCAATGTCATATCTTATGCATAGGAAAGAATTTCCTTTTTCTCATCTCCATGAGGGTGATAACTACTTTACCTCTAACCAAGTCCATGTTATCATTCCTCCACATTATGAATCAACCTATACTAATGTCACTATTCCCCATATTCAACATATTCATGCCTCTTCCCTCTAGGGTGTGTGCCTACATGTTCAATAAAAAATAACTAATGTTTATACTTATGAGACTCTACATCATTAAATAATTAGTATGAGGAAGATAATTTTAGTTTTATAAAATTAGAATCAACTATTACATGAAAATATTACAAAATTATAAAATCAATTTACAAGACAAATGCCTTCAGGGCACGACAATGTAAATCATGTACATGCATCTTCACCTAGTCAAATTGTGGCAAATAATGTTGCATATCCAGATCATAAATCACAACAAAGTACATCTACAAATAGTGATTCAAAAATCATTCAAAGGTCAAATAAAATTGCAAGTGAGGCACTAATGGAAATGATTAAATCCAAGTTGATCAACCTGCCTCCTCTACACCCAATAAAGAAATCTAGATATTTTTGTGCATATCATAGAATACATGGGCACCACACCGATTCATGTTTAGCATTAAAAAGAAAAATAAAATAGTTAATGCATACACATGAATCACACATTGACACATCATCTATACATACAATGGCACATCTACCAATTCAAAAGGGTCAAACTCAGAAATAATACAAAAATGGTTACCAAAGCATAACTCAGAATAATCAAAGGTTCCAAAAGCACAATCACAACAAGGAATAGTACAACAAGCACAAATAAATCAAGAAAATATACCTCTCTAAAATGAGGCTAAACATTCAATATGGTATGAGTTTGGTCAAAAGTATCTACAAAAATATGATTATCATGGTCAAGGTTTGGGCAAACAGGCCCAAGGCATCACTTCTCCTATTCTTGCAGTTCACAATATTGGTCAACAAGGTTTTGGGTTTATTATAAATCCTAAGGCACACCATTCACATATATAGTTTATAAGGGAAAAACATTCAGATACATAGGAAATATTATAAAAATATCAAGAGCTTTAGTTTTAAATTCAAAATCATTCTCATCCAACAAGCATTCTTAAACAAATCTTTCTAGAAAAAGAGCATCCACAACATAGTATGTCTATAGTAAGCATAGTTTCAAAAGGCAAAATCACAATCAATATGCCAAAGAATAATTCAGAATGGTCAACTTCATAGTATGAGGCAATTCCCTCTAGCACACCAAGTTATTATGATTTTGATGATGAATAATACTCATATTACCATTGCAACAACATTCAACTACAACATAGCAATCACATTGCGTGAGAGATTATCATTCCTATTTTTGACACAAGCCATAATGATAGTGAATCTCCCATGAGAATCATTGGTCAGTATGGTTCCTACTCTTGTACATACTTCCTTTTCTCTCTCTCTCCTTGTACATGGTTTATTTTCATTTCCTTGTATATATCTTACACTTAGAAAACACAAAAACAATATAACATAACAAAATACAAAAGCATTCAAATATTTTGAAAACATAAAATTTACAAATTGTATGCATTACTATGTTTACATTTCTACTACTTGCCATATATTGCATATTGCTTTCTATCCTAGTATAGTTGGTTTTATCATACACATATGTTTCACTTGTTCTCTTTAAATGTTTGAAGATTACATACAAGACCCCGATCCACTACACCAATCTAGCCTTGCTATCATCTACCCACTGGGGGCATATACACTGATCCAGGTTTATACATTTGATACAACCACCCACTCGGGGGCATCTCCTACACAGTTATTATTACAGGTTTTATCCTTACATTTTATACATTCTAGTTTACACATTGATACATCTTGATATTGATCATTGTTATTCATTGCTTAGATTTTTTGTTGACTATCACTAGTTAGACTCAGTATATATGCATCCTAACATTTACATAGATTTGTACTACACAGTTATACGTACTTTCATTTCTAGTTTTCCTAGATTAGACTTTATTATATCTCCTATACTTCTTCCATCTTCAAGGGCATTTAAATATGCCATTATTCCTTGGCTCTACACTGCTTCTCTGTTTGTATGCCTTGGACATGTGCCCATGTCCCTTATGTGTGCTTTCCTAATTTTATATGTGAACATTTGAATATGTCTTTCTATGTGGCTCTAATCCAAATTACTTTTTTCTTGCATATGTGGACATTTGAACATGTCCTTGTATGTATTCATTATTAGATTTAGTGACATGTGCCCATGTATCTTGTATTATGGCCCTTTAGCCTACTTGTGCATGCCTCATGTGCTTGTATATATGCTTCCTTGTATGCTTCTACACCATGACACTATATTTGCTTTTTATACACATACCAATTTTTGATATCATGAGAGACCTCATGCATCTACCCTTCTTACTTGGGTGTCGTGATGGACATCATGCCCCATCCCCTAGGTAGTTACTCAGATTTACTGCTATACATATTGATTGCATCTATCTTGACACCCTTGTGAAATGCTAGATTACAACATACATCTTACAATATTACTCATGCTTAGATACATTTACATTCTGATGATATGTTTGTATATTGTATTGGAATATCATGCACATGCTCCAGCTAACACAATTTACAGAGCTACTTCTTTTGAGGATAGTTCTTACATAGGTTTCACAATTACCCTCAAAAGAGGGCACATTCACAGGGGTCTGTCATAAAAATCAGGCTCCTAATTTTCTATTCACATATAAATTTCAGCACAAAGGCTCAGTTTTAAAACTCAGACATAGGATAGACACAAAAAACAAAGACAGACAATAATTCAGATCACCCAAATTTTAGACTAGGCAGACATTAACACCTAGATTGGGACACTAACACCATAGGGTGATACTGTCCACTACAGGGTGCTATTGTTTAGTATCCCTAGCTTTAGGATAATCTAGATTATTCAAACCAATGCACTAGGTACAATATATATTTGCATAGATACAATCACAGGGTTTACAGTTATGTTTAGATTTTGCATAGATACATTCATTACAACTCAAATTCATACCAATCACTTAGATTCAATGGAATCATGCATGTCATAATCACTCCCACATTTAATACATTTACACAAATTTAATTATTACATACTCAGTTTAGATTCAATATACTCATATACCAAATTAGGGGCATGTGTGCAACACACAGTTTCCATATACTCAGTTACACATAGATTGATCAGATGGAATGGTAAACTCCATGTCATTCTCTATGATGTATACACTTGCTATCACATTTTAGGTTGTCATCAAATTCATGTCTTACTCCATCTACAACGGTTGGCATTTTCAAGTGGCCTAGAGCTACCTAATATACTTGAGTGGTCATGGAGCCAATATACACAATTAAATTTACTCAATTAAATACTTTCAAATTTTTATGTAGTTCAGTTATAGATGCATCTACTTCACACAAGTGAGTAATGATGGAGTCATAGCCTACTTGAGTTCTTGAGCCACCCACATGAGAGGGTTAGACACACTTACAGTCTTATCCAAGCCATTCATAGATCATGATCCACCAAGCAAGGGTGGGAAATGATGAAGTCAAAATTGGATTGAGTTCTTGAGCCACCCATATGAGTATTGAACAAGCCATCAACTTAGTCACAGCTATTCAATGCTATGATCACTATATACACTCACACACATAGGTTGTCACTAGGTTCATGCATTAATTCATGTACCCAATGAGGTGCATTCATTCCTTTCCTCTCTTTTTACTTAGATTTACGTAGTTTATTTATTTTAGCATAGTCTTTTACTTTTGATAATCTCTTAAGGACTAATTTTTGCATGTTTCATTGTAGGGCATTGCTTTAGATCATGTTTCACATACGCAGACCCATATTCACATACTCAGACTCAACTACACAGGTTTCAGTTCCAAGGTAAGTCTAGGTATGTTTTTTTCCCTTTAAACTAATCATTTCAATTTGTTGCATTTCTAGCATAAAGGGGGGGGGGCAAATGTAATCACCTAAAGTGGTAATTAGATGCTAAGAGTGTCTCTTGAGTTAACTTATTCCTCACTTAGCCCTAGACCTATCTTAGAGCCTTATAAACACTTTTCCAACTATTTTTCAGACTACAAACACCTACAGTCAACCAAAACATAATCCCAAGATAACTTTCTCAGATCCCAGCCCAACTTGCTCAATAGTTTGCTAGGTGGACATTAACGCCACATTTGAGACACTACAACCACATGGTGCTAGTGTCCCCAACTAGATGCTACTGTCCTTAGCCCTAACTCTCCCAGATTGATACTTTTTCAAATGTGTGCCCCTCCTAAGTCAACCTAAGTACATTTTCTTATCCACACAAGCTACATATCTCTATAAATACAAGTCTAATTGACCCTTATTCACTAGATGGAAAATAGATGCAAAAGCACATTCAAATAAAAGACAAGTGAGTAAAATTAAGGTATGTGATCCCTATTCTACCCTAATTCTACATACTACCATCTACAACAACCATAAGCCTAGTTTTTAAAGATTTTAAAGCTCAAACACATTCAAGGCATCCAAGTCCACTCTCATTCTAGCATTCATTTGCACTTGCATCAAGCACTAGGTGGAAGAACTACATCGGGCTTGATCCCTCTTCGAAGTATTGGTATGTAGGCAACTCTCTTCACAACGGGGTGTTGAGGATGTCCAGCCTATTCTACTAACAAACACACAATTATTGTTAATGCCATACAAGAAAGATTAGGGTTTGCACGTAAATTAATTTTTTCAAGCACAACACAAAGTTTCAGATTTTGTACTTGCAGGGATAGGACCTAAAATCATAGGCGCATGTACTCCTATAAAATAGGAATAGTCCCACAAAGGGGACACTATCACCACTTTGAGGACATTACAACAACATGACGCTAATATCCATATGGGGCACTACTATCTAGTGAGAAAACAGATTACAGAATAACGTCGATGACACTCAGAATTGTTCAGAACCCAATTTTTAAAACCTAGATCATCCACAACAATCACTTTTCAGATAAGTCTATATTTATGCCTATTTATTACTATTTTTAAAAAGTCAAAGAAGGTCAAAATCTATAACAAATCAATACTTAATTATTGTATATTATTTAATTGATTTAGATATCTCATCCCTTTAATCTAAACATTGGACTTACATGGTTAAACCCTAAAAGGTTAAATCACCTAAACTTTGATCAATCTATATGAAAAATGATACCTAAAACTTGTTTATACGTGTTGTTAGATCCTCTATTCATTTAATTAAGATCTATTATTTTTGACGTCTCTCAAATTCTAGATCTTATCAACTCAACCTAAAGCTTATTACATATGAAGATGTTTTATATAACATTGTAATGCTTGTAAGAAAATATTTGGAAATGTGATAGGTAGGTACTACAAGCATATGCTTTTTGGAGCCCCTACTTTACTTGGTTAGTTATGTCAATCACACGAGAAGGGCTCTAAGTTTTAATGGAGTTTTTCAATTCTTGGAATTTCTTAAATTGTAAACATTCTATGACATATGATGCAAGAGGTTGTTCATTATGATTTCACTTCACATTGATGAAGAGATATGCTTTAGGTTTCCATGGTTTGTTTTTGTGTTTTTTATTTTGTATTTAAGTGCACATGTACGTAATATCATATTCTGTATTGTTCATTCTTAAGAATGTAAAGGTTTTCAATTTGAAGACGCTGGGAAAAAGTACACGGACGATTCCATATTGCTTCCTAAATCTTTGCATATGGAGACTTAACTTTTCAAAGGTATGCTTCAACATGGTTTGAATGAAAGACCTACCATTGGGCTTTGAAAATGCTCCCACATTTAAGCTTATAATGTAATTTTTGAGGGGCTTTTAGAAATGCATTATCTTTAACTAGAACAAATTGTAAAAGTTTAGAAGTTTTTAAGATACAAGAAGTGTTCATTGTGTAGCTCGTCTACAGGGTTTCATGTTTTTTTTCATCATTCTCAGCGCTTTGAGAAGGCAGATGACTATAACTTGCAGTTTGTAACAACGACATGAAGAAAGTGCAAAGATTCTATTTTAAACTTATAATCGATTACTTGGAAAATAGTGCACAACTATATTATACACATTTAATTAATGATTGTAATTGAATGACTCAGAGCTATTTATACATAACATATGAATTTAATATTAATCTCTTTATCATTTCCTCTTACATGACTATCATCGGTTTTTAAAAACTGGGCATTTCATACCCTTATCAAATTATAAAATGAGAAAATTACATATCTTCCAACATAGCTTTACACCTTGAAGATAATACTAATTCTTTATAGAATCGATCGGATAGAGATAAGGACTAACGTTCCCATCCGCGGCCATGCTCCTCTAGGTGCTTATGCCATCTTCCTCGAAGCATATGTTTCATTTATTAACTACAAAACATTAATGCCTGTGGATGACGTCTCTTAATAGTGAAGAGCGGACTCTTCGACGACCCCTACAATCCAAAGCCGACACGTGGCTTCTGGCGGCATCTCCAGAGTGGAATGCCGTCTAAACATCCGGCTGGCCGGCCAGCCTTATCCACTTAGCTTCTCGTTTTAACTCTTTCGCTTTCGTGGATATATAATTCCGGATTTTACACACACAGTTAACCGTATTTTATAAAACTCTCGTAAACGGCAAATAGCAAATAGATCCTATTATTAGGGTTTGATAATGATGAACAAGATTACCATTATGACGCTGTATAAATCTTTCATGTTTTTGACCTTCTATCAGAGCTTTAAGTTTGGAAAATTTGTCTGATCTGTGCAATAAATTGGCACGGTCGAGTTTTCCCGTTGCCGGCGATTTTTATCCCGTTCGAATCGGCTCAGTAGAGGAGAAATTACAGCACGCTGGTGGATTTTAATGGTGGAGGATCGTTACGAGCAAAATGCAGAAGGACTCGTCGCTTTACCGGTAAGGCCCAAATCCTCGAGTTTTGTTCTGGTCTGCCTTGCTTAAACGCAGATCAAGGCTTTTCCAAGATTTTAAACATTCCTATCTTGAAATTTTACGGCCTGGACACTCTTCCGGAAGTTTTGAGGTAAAAGAAGAAGATATAGGTTCGGTTGTTTGGTGAGAAGAACAGAAAATCAAAAGCAACGGTCTGCAACAAGACAAAAACAGAAAATTCTGGGCTAGATTTGTAAGGAACAGTTTTAATAGGCTTTAGTCCGAGAAGCTTGTTTTTCAAGAGTTGAAAAATAAGCTGTATTTTCTTTAGATTTATTAAGCTTGGTGTATTATACAATAGAGGTGGTCTTAAAGAAGATATGCGTCAGCGAAATTTGTATATTTTCGCTTAAAGTTTTAAGGATTTGTTAGAAATTTGTTCTTTTTGAAGGACGGGAAAGCAAATGATGCTAGTTCCCTCTGTTCTTGATTTGCAGCGTCTAGGGGATGTTTGGCTTCGGTTAACTTTGCAACAGTAAGGATTTTCAAGCTTTGAGGATTTTCAAAAAATTAGAATTTTCGATCATTTTGAATTTTCAAGAAGCAAGAAGCTGTATATACATTTTGGAAGAATAATTGTTTCATATTGAAGGAATCAGGTGCAGCTTCTGTTGAATCTGGTCTGTTAATTGAGTCGGAGGGGTGCAAAAAGGAGGCGAATTGGTTCTAGAGAGATCTGTTTAAGGGGCCTAGATTTGCAAACATTTGACTCGTTTGAATACAGTTATGTTAAAATGATTTCAATATCTTATCATGTCTGTTTTGCAGTTAGGTATAATTTATCAAGTTGATTTTGCATAATGTCAGCTTGAAGGGAGCAGCTGCAGTTTGTGTCAAGTGAATTTGAATATCGATTCAATTGTCTGAACCTGGTCTGTAAATTGAATCAAAGGGGTGTACAAAATTAGGAGACGAATTGATTCAAAGGGATCGTTGAAGGGGCCTAGATTTGAACAGAATTCATTTTTTTTTTTTTTTTTTTAAATATATTTTGAACTCAAAATGATGTCAAGATCATATACAAATCTTATGGACCTGGCCACGGGTAATTTTCCAACCTTTCCAAAGGTTGGCAAACGACTGCCCAGAGTCATGACAGTTCCTGGGATAATCTCGGAGCTTGATGATGATAACAGTAACAGTGTTACATCAGATGTTCCCTCATCCATCTGCCAGGACCGCATGATCATTGTGGCTAATCAGCTGCCATTGAAGGCACACAGGAGGCCGGATAACAGAGGCTGGGCCTTCAGTTGGGACGAGGATTCTTTGCTCTTGCAACTGAAGGATGGTTTGACAGAGGATTTGGAGGTTGTCTATGTTGGTAGTCTGAAGGTTGAAGTGGATCTGAATGAACAAGACGATGTGGCGCAGACTCTACTTGAGAAATTCAAGTGTGTGCCTGCTTTTCTACCTCCTGATCTTTTCAGCAAGTTTTACCATGGTTTCTGCAAGCAACAGTTGTGGCCGCTATTCCATTACATGTTGCCTCTTTCACCAGGTCACGGGGGTCGGTTTGATAGATCTCTGTGGCAGGCTTATGTGTCTGCAAACAAGATCTTTGCAGACAAGGTCATGGAGGTGATTAGCCCAGATGACGACTTTGTGTGGGTGCATGATTACCATCTCATGGTGCTGCCCACATTTCTTAGAAAGCGATTTAATAGGGTCAAACTTGGATTCTTCCTGCACAGCCCCTTTCCTTCATCTGAAATCTACCGAACCCTTCCAGTAAGAGATGAGATTCTGAGGGCACTTCTGAATTCGGATTTGATAGGCTTTCATACTTTTGATTATGCAAGGCATTTCCTTTCCTGCTGCAGCAGGATGTTGGGTATCGAATATGAATCCAAAAGAGGGTACATTGGATTGGAATACTATGGGCGTACTGTGGGTATCAAGATTATGCCTGTGGGCATACATATGGGACAACTTGAATCTGTGTTGAATCTTGCTGACACAGAGTGGAGGGTGGGAGAACTGAGAGACCAATTCAAGGGAAAGAAGGTGCTGCTTGGCGTGGATGACATGGATATTTTTAAAGGTATTAGCCTGAAGTTCTTGGCCATGGAGCAGCTGCTTAAGCTGCATCCCGAGTGGAGAGGCAAGGTTGTTTTGGTGCAAATTGCTAATCCTGCAAGGAGTATGGGCAAAGATGTTGAAGAAGTGAAAGACGAGACACATTCTACAGCAAAGAGAATCAACGAGACCTTTGGGAGACCAGGTTATGAGCCCATAGTTTTGATAGACAGACCTGTTCCTTTCTATGAAAGAATTGCATTCTACACCATTGCAGAATGTGCAGTGGTAACTGCAGTTAGGGATGGAATGAATCTCACCCCTTATGAATACATTGTCTGTAGGCAGGGGAGCTCCAGATTAGATGAGAAGCTGGGAGCAGGCCCAAATGATCCTAAAAAGAGTATGCTTGTGGTGTCTGAGTTTATTGGATGCTCACCTTCTCTAAGTGGTGCTATCAGGGTCAATCCTTGGAACATAGATGCTGTGGCTGAGGCCATGAACACAGCCATTTCCATTCCCGAGGCCGAAGCACACTTAAGACATGAAAAGCATTACAAGTATGTCAGTACCCATGATGTGGCATATTGGGCACAGAGTTTTACACAAGATTTGATTAGAACATGCGCTGATCATCTTCGTAGGAGATGCTATGGTATTGGCTTTGGGTTTGGATTCAGGGTAGTAGCACTGGATCCAAACTTCAGGAAACTTTCGATTGACCACATTGTATCTGCATACAAGAGGACTAAAAGCAGGGCAATATTGTTGGATTATGACGGGACAATGATGCCCCAGACTTCCATTAACAAAACTCCTGGTCCCGAGGTGCTTGCTATTTTGAATAGCTTGTGCCGGGATCCAAAAAATGTTGTCTTTATTGTTAGTGGAAGAGGGAGGGAGACTCTAAGCAAGTGGTTCTCTCCTTGTGAAATGTTGGGGATTGCAGCAGAGCATGGTTATTTCATAAGGTAAGTTCTCATTGTTTACAGCTTGTTTCATGTGATGTGAATGTTATTAAAAACCATAGATTTGAGTCGGCCAGTTTGGTTTTGTTTCTACACTTCATTTTGTAAGCATCTCTCAATATTTTATCCTGTTATAGTGGTTTCAAACTTGTCTACAATTATCAACTTTTGAAATAAATACATATTTTGAAGTGTTGTGATTTTATTCATGTATGCCTCAGGTGGACTCTAGATGCAGATTGGGAAACCTGTGTGCAGGGTGCAGATTTTGGCTGGAGAGATATCGCATTGCCTGTCATGAAATTGTATACTGAGACTACTGATGGCTCTACAATAGAAGAAAAGGAGAGTGCTTTGGTGTGGCATCATCAAGATGCAGACCCAGATTTTGGTTCCTGTCAGGCAAAGGAACTTCTAGATCATTTGGAGAGTGTGCTTGCCAATGAACCTGTGGTTGTCAAAAGTGGTCATCATATTGTCGAAGTCAAACCCCAGGTACTAAATTTCATAACATTGTGTATGGTGTTTTAATAAATTCTGTTCAAGAACCAAGGGTTGTATGGTAGTTGATTAGTTGGTGATGCTATTAATTTGTTTCCATGGTCCCATAGGGCATAAGCAAAGGGCTTGTAGCAGAACAACTTCTTTCAACAATGGTACAGAGGGACAAACGACCCGACTTTGTCATGTGCATCGGAGATGATAGATCAGACGAAGACATGTTCGAGTGTATCACAACTACAATGGCACAATCTGCACTTTCTCCAAAATCTGATACACTTTCTCCAAGAGCAGATACACTTTCTCCAATAACAGAAGTATTTGCATGTACAGTTGGTCAGAAGCCAAGTAAAGCAAAATATTATCTTGATGATACTGTAGAAGTCCTAAGGATGCTTCAGGGTCTGGCTACAGCTTCTGATCAAGCAACCAAGCATTCATCACCGCTGGCGGCTCATGATAGCTTGCTTTGAGTTCAAAAGTGCTTCTCTCCTTGTCTCTGTTTCAAATACAAATAAATGCTTATGCTTCGTAAGAAGAGTGTTTAAATGCAGCAGTGTGGCAGCACGATGGTGTGGAAAGATCAAATGAACTGCTGGTTATTGATGTCCTTTTGGAGGAAGAATTTTTGACATTTGGCTCATGAGTTGAAGGCATGAAGTTCATTTGAGAGTTTCACGACTCTTTCATGTGGGTGATTCAACCCTGGGCAGCAGTATTAGTGTGGGAGACTGTTGCAGATGGACCGTTCACTCTTATCATGTAAGTAAACACATTATGACCGTGTAGAGTTTTGCTGTAATATTCTTCTTCCAAAATCATTGCAGATTAATCCCTGAATTCCGTGCAACACTAATTGATTTTGAAAGCATAGTAGCATGGTTGTCATGGGGCATGCAGATTGAAAGCATTTTCAGATTCTGTTCTTTTGAAGTACACATTGTTGTCATGAATGAAGCAAATAACAAGTGCAAAAGTGTACATGGGCTGAGAGTTCAGTGCAGCCCGTGGCATTGAATCAAGTCAAGAATTGTGGGCTAAGCTTTGATTTTTATTTTGGTCTCTCTTTATCTGCTTCTGTCAGATGAGAAGGGACATTCAATTAGTTCATTATAGGTCTAATTCATTTCATCTTAACATGTGCTTTTTGCCCCAGGATATCATTATGAGCGGAGAGCAGGTCTTCAGCTAAGTAGTTAATACCTTTTCGTGAAATAAGGCAAACCCAATTAATTAAACAAGCCTAATATTTTAGGTATATTGTTAGTCCAACTGAAGACTGTGTTCTAATTGAGTGCTTATGCAGATCTAAGTTCTATCATCCACAACCTATAGTATTAACAATTAACAAGGATAAATAATCTTTGGGTGGGAGTGCATGCTGCCTGCACCACATGCCGGTGTTAGTTGGGAGACATGCCTACTATTTACCTTGATGCTGCTTTAGACGTCTCAGGTTATGACACTATCAGTGATTAGCAACAAGCAACTAGTTCTTGGTTCCAAGAGAATTGAGTTTGTTGCTTGCTTTACCGAAACGAGTGGAAGCTTTTAATCTCAAACCTTACGATGTTAGGCTGTCATTCTGCGTGCAAACTCTTGCTTAGACAGTGCTACGGTACAATGCAAGGGTCACTAGATGCTGTGGCTGTTCTTGTATATTTTGATTTTTAGATTAGTAGTACTAGTTTTTATGCTAATACACTAAGATTTGATTGTTAACATACATGAATTTGGGTATATTTTAAGTCATTTATATTTGAAAATTTAAGATAATTTATAACTTTTAGTGACTTCAAGTTTCTCCAAACCTTAGTTTTTAGAATGCGTGGGTATTGCAACTTTTTTTGAGTGAATGGTGCATTGGGTCACATTCTGGATTCTCTTGATGATGGGTCACAAAGCATGACCTTAAATGGTTCTCAGAATTTTGCTGCCGTTCTTATCTAAGTTTATTTTCAGTTATTTTTTCAACATTTACCAGAAACTCCCATTCTCGTAGAGACTTTTGTAGCAGTTTTTATCGGAGATTTCATTTAATTTTTTTTTGTAACTTTAGCTTCCCCACTGCATAGTCTCGAGTCCTAATCAAGGACAGAAAATACCATGAGAGTCCTTGCAACTGTGGAAAACGCTAGAAAAAAAAGAGAGATTTGAGGCTTTCATGGTCCATATTTAGAAAGAAGGCTTGTGGAAAAAGATCCATGTGAATTTTTTAACAAAAAAAAGTTGCAAACAAAAAAAATTCAAGGCAAAATGAGAAAAGATGCTTGCAATACATCCTGAGAAAAATATTAAGTCGCTCGTATATTTGATCACCTTAAAATTACATCTATTAATATGATGGGATAAAATCAATTTGGCATGTGGCTGGTTATAAGGATGTAAGTCTACGAAATCAACAAGCGATGAAAGGCCTACTTTTAATGTTTTGTGTTAAATTTTTGTGTTCGCATTCCACGTTATTGTATCAAGCTTCATATTAAAGCATTTAGCTGTTGAAATTCCATGATTTTTTCTACATAAAATGTTCACTCAATTGCCTTGATAAAATGAGGAATTGAAGTTAACAATTGTTGAAAGGGCACTTTACGTCTTCGTTCTGACAAAGTCAATTGAAAGCAAGTAACACAAAGCGGTTAGTCCCTGCCACGTGGTGGTGAGATTTACAATTTATATGCTAATGAATATGGTGACAATTTAGGTTGTTAAATCAACCAATCGATTTTCAGTATTGAACGAACTTTACCCCCAAGAAAATTCCTATACTTATAAGACATTACCTGACAATTTCGGCCAATCACACCCAATGGCTAAACAAGGAGATGGAAAATATGAACAGAGAAGATCCTTGCAAGCACTAGGGAAATTGAGGATGAAAGGCTTGTAATGCTGCATTGTCCTGCGCTCGGCCCTCAATAAAGCTTTTAGGTCCCATAGATACCACAAATCAAAGTTTTGAAACAAAGCTTAGAAAGTTATTTTAAAATTGAACATTAACATAAACAACTATATAATTAATATAAAATTTATTTTGAGCCCCGAATGCTTGGACAAACGTCTATCTTATCAAATGATGTAGATGCAACTATGCCGAGAGTATGTTAAAGTTGTTTGTAATGTAATGAGAATGAGCGTAACTTTATAGAGTAAGTGAGCTTTGTGTGATTCTTGGCTGTGGAATTTGTTAAAACATTGGCAATATGAGTAATGTATTGTAAAATTTGTTAAAACATTGGCAATATAAGAGTCATGTATTGTGAAATTTGTTAAAACATTGGCAATATAAGATAGCCATGTATTGTGAAACAGTGTAAGTCGTTGGAGGAATATGATTAATACGATAGTTTTGAACAAAATCATTGACAATATAAGATAGCCATGTATTGTGAAACAGTGTAAGTCGTTGGAGGAATATGATTAATACGATAGTTTTGAACAAAATCATTGACACCAGAAGTGAGGATGGACTGAGACGCGTTAGAGGAAGCATTGTGTCTGCCCTATCAAGCTTGTGAGTTTGGATTTGTAGTGTTAAGGATATGCTTTTCCTTAAACAAACAAAACAAAACAGAAAAGCTATCCAAATTTAAATCACTTGATAAAAATAACATAAACGTGGAGGTGCAAGGCTTGCAATTCTTTTGTATAAAGCTATGATGTATGATCATAAGTCCCAGAAGCCCCAAAAGTGAAGCTAACAACATTAATAATATTTTTACGAGGGGCTTGAGGATTAAGATAAGTAGGTGGGAAGGATTTAAATCCAAGTGATTCAGCTGTAAACGAAAGAAGAGTGGTATATTACATAACAAATTAAAAAATCACTAAATTAAATTCAATAGACTGGTCACTTTTGGATTCATTATCAAACATGCAAAATAAAATAAAATCAAAACAAATAGCTAAAAGAAAAAGCACTACATTTGCAATCATTTGATATTGTTTTAATTCAACAATACAATCCAAGTATGGAGATTGTACATAAAATCCATGAGAAAGTTAAGATGCTTAGGTTTTCTAATGTTTTTATGAACAAGAAATGATTACATTTATACATGACATAATGATACATAGACTACCTCTTCCTATTCAAGGAAAATTAGCTTTCATATTGGCTTTGATTCTGACAAGATTACATATTTATTAATGATTTAAAAAACAAACTTAACTCATATATTACATAGTTCCTAATGATATAAAACGTCATATTTGCTTTGATTCTGACAAGATTACATATTTACTAATGATTAAAAAAACAAACTAAACTCACATATTACATAGTCCCCAATGATATAAAATATAATATGCTCACATAATCTGATAAACTTGAATTCCTTTGCATGTTTTTAGGGCTAATCCTTAACAAATATGGTAAATCTAATCCTCAACATCTACCATTGAAGCAAAGCACTTAAGAGTAAGCTTCTTTGCCCTCCTCAACAATCTTCACCAATGCCAATAAACCCAACAAACCTTGAAAGAAAAGTAAATCATGTCCCACAAAAAGACAAGACAAGATTATGATTATGCATGATATGATAATGCTTTGCATCTAAAACCAAACAATATTGTAGCCATGACCCACTACATATTTCATCTAGTTGAACAAAACCTATATGCATATTTGTGTTACAACAAATGGAAAAAGTCCAAAGCCAAGAGTAAAAACATGAAAGCCCTAAAAATAAGCAAATTCCGGATGATTTTACAATAAATTAAGAATGAAAAAAATAAATGGCTATAAACACCACAACAATAAATATTATCACTTGTTTCATAATCCACTAAGCCAAACAAGAAATAATCCCAAGTTAGCTCATTCAGTGGTTCACAAAGATCTAGTGGTCAAACCATAGAGGAGTCCCTACCATTTTTATTTTGCTTGCTTGAATTTTTATCCATGAAATGCATATAGTTAAGTAGTGAAACATGGAAGGAAAAATATGGTGATTGTGGACGTCCGATGATTTGAGGTTGATTGAGAAAACAAAGGCACATTGGCTAGAAAATAGGCAAAATATTGAAATGCATGTTATGAATTTAGGAAATTTCCCTAAAGCCTAATATGATTTTGAAAACTAACCAAAAAACTAGCTTATAAATCTAAACCAAGAAGTTGTTAGGACCCCTTCTTCCTAATTCTTTTATTGTGTATTATGTGTTATAATAAAACCCTGGATGCATATGCTTTGTAAGTCATCCCATTTGTTATATTTAATTATTCCACATGTAGGAAGTAGTAGTTGTCTAAGGTAGATTAGTTTAATTAGAGAGCTTGTGTAAGAGAAAATATCATTTATTGAATATTTTGTATTGAGTCGTATTCAAAAGAGGTTGCCCTTTCAAAGAGGTCTGTGATACTTTGTAGAGTGCTTTTGTTATTTCAATACAATATTCTGATATTTTAATTTAATGCATATTTTTATATTTTTGTTGTTAGATTAATATATGTGCAAACTCCTAATATTTAGTATCAAAATACTTTACAGGGTTATGTTCCACAACAACTTCAATAGTTTAGGGAATCGTAACTGTCCACTATATGCTCTCACCTCGCTCAATTGGAATCTTGGATTTTAAAAAAGTAGTAATAGAAGTGGTGGCACTAAGTGCTTTGCCTAAAATCTATCACTTGCCCCATGCAAGTAGTTTTATTTAGGTTATAAAATGTGTTATGGCAATTTTAAAACTTAGAGAATGTTGTTATTGGGTAAGCCAACTCCTTGTTATTAGTGAAGTGAGGGGTGTCCCTCAAATACCTTGGCCTCAAACAATGTTGCATACAAATTTTAGCTTGCATGTACCTTTCAATAAATAGTAAGGGCCGAGAGTTTTTATTTTGCCATAGGAAGCCTTCAATCATTTGTATTTTGTGGTGCACTCGTAAATGGTTAGCCTCGAAAAGTTACTCATGCCATAACTCAAAACGGGCTACGAGATGGCTCATTCCTCCATAATTAGAGTTATGAAATATTGGACATTGTTTATGAATGAGATAAGTATATATGTGAGCTCACATCCCAGGTGCATCTTAGTAACCTTCCCTATCATAACCCTAGCACTCTTGGAGTCACAAATTTGAAGTGGATTTTTGTTGGAACTATAGTAACCATAGCAATCATGAAGTTTTAGATTATTTCAACATCTTGCATAAACAATAAAAGTTGGAAAGGGTCAAAATATTCTTGAACATGGTGCATTAAACCTATTAGTCCTCACCCCTTGAAAAAAATTTAAGTTTAGAATTTTATTCCAAAGTTGGGGCCCCTGTAGTCATCTCATCGATGCAATCATTTTGGTATATAACTCCAGTAACACTTTTCCAAAAGCCTCAAAACTCACCCCCTATATGGTGGTACTAACCTAATAAAAAAACACATAGACACAACTTGCTAACCTTATAAAAAAAGATATGCCATACAGGATGACCTCCAATCCCCTCTCTTGCGTCAATGCCTAATAGACAAGCATGATGGACACTCTCCATGAACTAAGTGGCTGTGATTTGTGGACTAGTTTGAACAACAATTCTAAACACAAATCCAATTAAGATAATTCTATGCGATCCCAATTTGGATTTTTCTAAATTTGATGGCAAAGATCCAGTTGTATCTACAGGGTAGAGCCCTATTTCTGTTTACATGACACCCCACTCAAGGGCCTGGTACCTATAGCCTCTTTCAACCCAGAGAAAAAAGCTATTTAGTAGTTCCACTAGGATGAAAAAGCTAATGATATTCCACCATAGTCAATTTTTTTTGAAGTCCTATTGGTTTGTTTTAGCCCAAGTGCATATGAGGATTTCACGAAAACCCTAGCCAAATTGTGACAGATTCGTTCTGTTTGAGAATATTAGATTTTGAAAATTTTGTCAACATAATTGACATGTTGACAAATGACTTATACCAAAGGTGTTTCGTAAGTAGTCTAAAAGAGAATATTAGGGCCAAGGTGAAAATGTTCAAACCTCATTATATGATGGCAATGATTGGGTTAGCTAAGTTGGTCAAGGAAAAGTCCATAGTCCAACATAGGTCTTCCAAATCCCACCCATTTAGGAATTCCATGCCACAACCAACATCATTTCCAAACTTGAGAACTACACCCATCAAATGTCTAATAGAGGTCGAGTTGTAGGCCTGGTAGAAAAAAGGATTACATTACAACTATGATGATAAATTCACAATGGGGCACTGATGTTTGGATTAAAAACTATAACTACTTGATGTAGAGTCACCTCCAAATTTTGATGAATGGGAAGATCCACCAAAGTCCCCAAAGGAAGAAAAGGAAGAAGAACATGATATCAGAGAGGACTACATGCCATAAATTTTGGTGCACACATTCTATGGCATCATCACTCCTCAAACAATTAAGATCAATGGCTAATTTAAAAAGCATCCCCTCACAATCCTTATTGATTATGGTAGCACACATAACTTCATTGACCCTCAACTAGCCAAACAAGCCGATTTAAATGTAAATATATGTTCAAGTTTTGAAGTCATGATAGCCAATAGTGGTACCTTACCTTGTAAGGTACAATGCTGCAATATCCAAATCACATTGGGGGAATATAATTTTAAATTATACATGTTTTTACACCTCTAAGAGGTGGTTGCATAGTTTTAGGAGCATAATGGCTTTAGATATTAGGTGTTAGCTTATGGGACTTTTTCAAACTATGTATGCAATTTACCGATAAGGGTTGGAAATAAACCTCAAAACAACTCAATCCATGATCAATAAGTGTCATTAACTTTCATTAGATGAATAATTTTATAAACAAATATCTCATAAATGTTGCCTAGCTTTACGCCATCTAGCTCAATAAATCATCTGATCCCAACTACCTGCCAGACTTTAAAAAAAACTATTGTCTAAACATATAGTTTTTTCTAGGGAGTGTATCTCCAACCATTCGTCCTTATTGATACCCATTTCTATAGAAGAATGAAATAAAAAAAAGGTGCAATAATTGTTGAAATCGAGTCATTAGACTAAGTACCAATCCTTACTCTTCCCATGTATTAATGATTCAAAAAAAAGACGGGTCTTGTCATCTTTGTATTGACTTTAAATAACTGAATAAACTCACAATCAAGGACAAGTTTCTCATTCTAGTGATTGATGAGCTATGGACAAATTACATGGAGCCTACTTCTTTTTGAAGGTCAACTTGAGGTCAAGCTATCATTAGATCTGCATCAAGGAAGAATATATTCCTAAGACAACCTTCCAAACTCATGATGGTCATTATAAGTTTTTGCCTAACCAATGCTTTGTCAACATTTTAGGTTTTAATGAACAAGATATTCTGACTATTTCTTTGAAAATTCATCTTAGTATTCTTAGATGACATCTTTTTATATAGCCACACATGGGAGGAGCATCTAATGTAGTTGAAAAAAACCTTCCAAATCCTTTTTGAGAAATAATTATGTGTCAAATTGTCAAAGTGTGCTTTTGGTCAAAAAGAAATTGAGTACCCAAGACACATCATCTCAAAGGAAGGAGTTAAAATGGAACTAAAAAAAATTGAGGCTATGAAAAATTGAATTGAACCCAAAACACTCGAGAGTCTTCATGGCTTTTTGGGCCTCACTAGATATTATATAAAGTTCATCCAAGACTATGTGAAAATTATATCTCCATTAACAACCATATTGAAAAAGATGCCTTCTAGTGGATAGAGGTGGTAGAAAAGGCTTTCAAACTTTTCATGCAGACAATGTGTACTATGCTAGTTTGGGTTATGTCTGACTTCTCCAAACCCTTTGTCATCAAAAGTGATGCCTAAGGAAGTAAAATTGGAGCTTTACTAATGCAAGAAAGTTGACCCCTCACATTCACCAACAAGGCACTTATAGGAAAGAACTTTGCCTACTCCACATATGAGAAGAAAATGCTAGCCATCCTTCATGTAGTCAATAAGGGGCGTCCATACCTAGTCGAGAAACACTTTTGCATCAAAATTGATCACCATAGTCTCAATTAGTTCTTAGAGCAAAGAGTATATTTTCCCGAGCAACAAAATTGGGTAACCAAACTGATGGACTATAACTATAAGGTTACCTAAAATAAAGATAATGGCAATGGTATCCCTAATTTGGTTAGAGGAAAAATCTAAAAAACACATGATAACTAAATCCTCTAAGAGTATCTAGGGGGAAATATTACGGATGGATGAACATATATCATAAAAACCAATATCTACAATCAAATTTATAAATTAATCATATAAGAATGAAGGAGCATGCTTTGCCTAGGAATCAATAAGGCCCAACTTTGCAAGACTAGATTTACAAAGATCATTTTCCCATCAACAACAAAGAGTGGAGAGACCAAAATTATCTACCAACTAATCCAAATCAAATTAATGTAGAGCTAAAAAAAATGGCAAAAATATTCCATGCATACTTGATTAAAAAATACTCACTCCCCACCACACTCCCATTTCACCTTAGCCAACTGATGAGTGAAGAGGGAAAGAAGGGATTGGGGGCGGAGGGGGGGGGGGGGGGCTGGGGGCGAGGAAGACATATCACATAGAGGAGCCAAGATAGTTGGCTAGTGAATAGGAGCGGGGAATTAAAAGATAAATGAAGGGGTTTATTATCAACTTGGATAAGTGAGAGTCAGAAGGGCAAGGAATAAGGATTTGAAGATTGGGGCTATGAGATAGGTTTGAATTAACTTCAAGATTAGTGATAAGGTCTATGAGCTTAATGAATTTACTTTAGATGTGGTTAAGGGATCTTACCTTCAGAACATTTCCCATTTTTCTGAATGATTCTAAGACAAGACTGAGCTACCGATGTTTTCTATTATTCTTATTGAAGAAGTTCAAAATAGGTTGAGTCCCATTTCATTTCCAAATCTGTCCATGCTTTCTCCTTTTTCAATATCATTCCTCTCCATAACACTTTTTCTACTGTAATATTATTTGTCGTATTTCTTAAATCTTTGAAGTAGGCCAAAAACAACCCTCCTTCATTGTTTCTAAAGATCTTGCCGCCTCCTTTAAGTCTAGGATTTCCTTTGGAGGTATTGTCAAAGTTTAATTTAACATGAATTGTGGAAAGAGGCTCAAACACATTCTATTTTTCCAACCTTAATATCACAAATACTTTTTATGGTCTATTTACAATTAGAGAAAATACCGGGATCTTTAGGAGCTATTGTCCCAATCTTAGGGGGCTAGGTCATGAGAAACTCCCTGATCAATTTAAGAATTATGTTGGAAAATAGATGGCCCTCTATTTCCTTATTTTATTAAGAAATTAATCACCCCAAAATATATTCTAAATACAAAAATAAAATGAAACAAATTATTATTATTATTTTAAATTATTTTATTGTAATTTTTGTTAATTTTTTGTAATAGCTTTCTACCATAAAATAATTTCCTCTACTACATCTTCAATGAAGTAATAAATATTAAGTTGTTATTTCTAATAAAATGGACAAACATTCTCTGAGTTGAAAGTTCTAATAATCACTTTTTCAATTAAAAATAATTTCCCCCTATTTTGTTAAAAAAAATAAAAAATAAAAAATAAAAAATAAAAAATAAAAAAAGATGAAAAAAAAAACCAAACATCCAAAAAAAACTTAGACAGGTTCACATAGATATTTAAGTGGAAGAGTAGATTTTGTAATACAAAATTTGACGTTTCCTCTCTAATATATGCTAAACCATGCAATTTAAAGTTAAAAATAATTCATTATACTTGTTTTTCTATTATTTAAAATTTAAATTTTATTAATACCTTTGTTGATTCAATTTATATCTTAAATAATTTGTTGTTATATTGACGAGGTATGTTGTAATTTTTTAAAAAAAACTTGAAGTCTCAATTCCTAAAAACCATATTCTATATGTAGACACTTAATTTTGGTACAAGGTTTATTATTGCAATATTCTTAGTATGATTTTGTGCATAGGGATCATTGGTTCAAATTAAGTAAATATTGAGGACTTCTTTTGCGTTTTCACTTCTCCTTTCTTCTTTCAATGGTCCCATGCTTCTCTTTTCCTTTCTTCTTTCTCTTCAGTGTTTTGTTTGTGCCTACAAGCCTCTCCTTGTCTTTTCCTCTACATTTTATATTTTGATAATCATCATGGGTCCACAATTTTGGTCATTCTTCTTTTGTGGGCCCTTTTTCCCATATTCCTATTTTCTTGATGAGTGGATCCATTTTTGTTGGATTTCCCTATTTACTTGTATCAACTTGTGCAATAATAGCTCCTTAATTTGAATTTGAGAAGTCCATATATACAAAGCATTCTAAATAATTTCAGGAAGAATTAATGACAAGTATCAAGGCATTCCTAAAGTCTTAGGTGAATTATCAAGATTATATTATGCTTTTTAAGAATTCAAGTGATTTGAAAGATTTCCATTTATGCATGCTTGTAAAAAAAAGGCCTTAGTAGAGTTTGTGTAGTTGAATTTTATATCTAGGAAGTCGAGGTGAATTCTTTTTTGAGACTTGGATTGGGGACACCCACAAGCGCTAGAAGTACATTGATCCCTAATTCAAAAAATTATGATATGTAGCTACAACCCTCAAGGGGGACTAGGCTAATTGATAACACATTTATTTGGTCTTTGAGTGTGTTTCTATATATTTGTGTTGGATTAGGCTTACTTCAAGAAGAGACAATATTTTTATATCTGCTTTTACCAATTCCCAAATTTAAGAGAGAAAATATAATCATATCTATTGAAGATTAAGGATCCTAAAAAGTTTTAGAATTGAAGAGTCAAATTTCAATATTTTTTGCGAAACCATAGGAAAAATTAGTCAAGTATATAATTTTCTCAAGTTTTTAGATTTATTCCCTCTTAGGTTTTATTTTTCAGTCCTTACTTATATTAGGGTTTCAATTTTTATGGATTTCACAAATTTTACAAACCCTAATATGGCTATAATAAAAGATATCAATGATAGATATACTTATTCTTGAGACACACACACACACACACACACATAACATATAAGATAATAATGATTTTCATGGTTGCTTTGATGATTGTAGTCACCCATTTTGGTACAAGTACATATTTTTTATAGTCTTCTTATATGCATATACTTTTTTACTTAGAATTAAACATCTAAGGACATGGTATCTCATGGACCTCTTCAGTTCCATCTTATTTCACTTGATTTACTTGCCCCTTGGACCTATGTGCTATGTTTTCTTATCCTCATCTAGTGTATGATAGAAATCTATACCTATTTTGCTTGTTTTATATATGTTTTAGCCTCTAGAAACTTGCATCCATCCTAGACACTAGCATCAACATTAGTGTGTAGCCTTGACGTAACTATCTAGACTTATCTTTTTACCTTTTTCTTTACCTTTCACTTTGCGACCATTATGTTAACACTCTTTGCCCATCCTATGTCAAATTTTCACATGTCACTAGCTTCTAATTCAAAGTTAAAAGGTTCCTATATATACAAAGGCTATGGTGTAATTAATGGACCTTATAATTTGATAAGACAAATCTGTAATAAGAAATTAATATCATTTCAAACTATTAAATTGCACTAAAACACTGTTTTAAATATTTAAAGTATTCAAAAGATCAAAATATGATTGCATAATTTGTACCAAAGGTTATTAGGAAGAACATACAATCATACTATTAAAATTAAACACACATGCATAAGAGGGAAAACTACGTGTGAGTCTGAGGCATTCTTAGGAGTATTGTCTATATAGGTAACACTTAACAACAACAAAGTTCTTAGGGCTAGCTCAACTCACATCACTAACCCCTGTTTACCATGTTACAATATGTACAATGTAAAGGAACTAGGGTTTTCTATTATTTGGATCTATCACACAGGTGAACATAAGCTGAGGCACAAAATGATTACATAGGGGTAATGCAGGTCTGTGTTGGTGTAGGATAACTCTCATAAAGTGGAGAAAAGAGAAAAAAAACCTATAGGAAACTCCCCCTACCAAAAGAGAGAAAAGAAGAATAGAGAGCTATAAATCCCCTAAAAGATGATGCTAAATAAGTCCACACTCCAAGTAATCGAGAGTCACAAAGGAACTCAATTTGTACAAGTTATCTGAATCCACTAATCAATCATAAAAATAACTGACACTTGACTTCACTAAAATAACTTCAATCAAGACGACTGTCAATGGTGTTGAAGGTAAAAAAGAGTATTTCATGTGCAATAAACACTCAAAAACTAAGAATAAAAATATACACCACACCCCCCATATCACTGATTGGAGGGTGAGGTCCAGTTTTGTAGGAGGCTAGACCCCCTCACAAGCAAACAATTTCATTTTCTCCTTTACTTTTGCTCTCTTGTTACTATTTTGGATGCACTTTTTGCTATGACCAACATCCTATTAGCATGAGATTTAAACCACATTACTCCTTATTGTCTCACATTATATCACTTATGCCACTATTGCACTTTGCATTATCTCAAATGCATTTTTAGCTGATTATGATATCCTTTGCATGTGTTTTGTAGATTGTCATTTTTTGGTAGTTGATCATTTTAGGTGTGTTTTTGCATACATGATGCTTTTTTTTTTTTTTCCATTTACCATAGACTTATATCAGCCCATGACATACTCTACTCTAGTTTGTGCATTATCACTTTGGCACACTTGTAGTTTGTATCATGTCTCCATCAAGGCCCTTTTCTTAACATCTTGCCTTCTTTTATGGAGACACTTTTTTTCTCCTTTATTTTTTGGAGTAGCTCTTATGATACTTGATAGCTTATTTGATAGGTCGTCAGTCTCCTTATTTGGATCTATTCTAGTGAAGCCCAGTGTCTTTCTTATTTTCATTTGGTATTTATGGGATATATTGTATTCACATTGATTTATAAAGTGACATGGGGGGTTTGATGATTCAACCTTGTCTACCTTCATGCATTTGTGTGCATTTATGTAGCATGCATTTTAGGCTTCTAGGTAGCATGCATTTAAGGCTATGGATCACTCTTTTCTTCTAATTCATTGGTACACATCACGTACCTTTGTTATTTGGTGTTGAAAACATCTTAAATGAGAATATAGATCCAACACATCTAACATTGCCTTTTAGTTCCTCTCCAGTCAAATTATGACCTAATAATATGATTTTTTGACCATTTTGATTAATTGTGCATCAATTTTCAAATAATTGCAAAATGTTGATTAACCTTATTTAAAGATAATTAATCTAAATAAAGAGCTTAAGTGGATTTTATATGCAAGTTGTTGAATGTTTATTTTTAAAAATTGATTCCTATTAACTGCATCATTAGGTGACATCATTTCTTGGGAAGGCATCCCTAGGCTATGAATGCCATAAATATCAAGATTATGGGTCACCCATGCCTAGTTAATACCTCCCATACCTCTTTAATGCACCTTATTCCAAGGTCATGATGAAGATAATTATGGATTTAATTCTAAATATTAGGATTATCTTATGGCCACACATCTCAATCTTGAGATGGATGGTCATGGTTGATCTTGACCAATCTCAAAAATCTATAAATAGAGAGGCCATGGACATGAATAAAAAAGCTTGAATATTTTAAAGTTATAATGTTAAATTGTTTCCAAAATCTTTTGCATTTGATCATTGATTTTGTTTGCAAGCTTCATTGATAGGCTAGTTTAGTGATTTGGAATCATGAGCTTAGATTTTATGGAGTGTTCTTGAGACATTAGAGGAGTTTGTCATCTTTGTTGATAAAGACAAGGATGCTTGATCAAGGGAGAACATGTTTTTGAGCCACATGGGAATGGTGAATCCATTTGGAAAGGTAATATGATGTTGTTATCCTTCATTTATTTCTTGCTATCCTTTGTAATTCCAATAGGAATAAATAGGCTTAGTTAGTTAGTTCTTTATGCATTTTTCATGATTTATGGACTAATGTTTGACTAACTTGCTTTGTAATCATCTCTAAAATATTATGAGGTATGAAAATTATTAAAAGTTGTCATAGGATTGAATTAGAAGTTTAGGATTTATTCATTCTATGTTTTGACTATTTTTGTCCATCAGGTTATTGTATCAAATAGAGATAATTATGTCGATGTAGATGTCCAGTCCAAAATACACACAATGATGGATCAAAATTTATACTAGGCCTACACTATCTCCTATATAACTACCATGTACCTTAAATTATATTTTCATATGTGTGAGATCCATCCAATTGAAAAAAACCCTAATTCCCTTTGCCTTGGACTTCATGTAACTTAGTAAAAATGGGTTAGCATGTGAGTCGAGCTAACCCTAACATCCCTAGTTGTTGCTAAGTTTTGCCTACATAGATAATACTCCAAATAGGGACTTAGACTCACATTTAGTTCTCCGTCTTAGTCATGTGTGTGTAATTGTAACTGTGCAACTATATGCTCTTTCTCCTATAGTAACCCTTGGTACAAACAATGCAATAATATGGTGATATTTTGAGTGCTTCATATGTTTAATTTAGTATTATAATATAATTTGATATATGGTAATGTAAAATATTTGCTAATTAGAAATTGTTTTTATCATATTTATAGGTGGTCTAATAATACTATAACCTTTGTAAATATAATGATCTCTTGATTTTAAATTAGGACCTAGTAACATGAAAATAACTATAATAGAATGAAAAAAAGGGACTAACAAATGGTCACAAAATCAAAAGATAGGAAATGATAAAAGGATAGGTTTATCATTAGTGTAAACTTGCATCAATGTAAGTGTCCAACATGGATGCAGGTGTCTAGGGGCTAAAACACATAAATGATAGAATAATAAGTAGGTATCCCTGGGGCAAGGTGGATAAACATACAAGCCCAAGGGATAAGAAGAAATAAAAATATAGTGGAAATGAAGAGGTACATACAAGTTCATGCCACTAGACATATAATTCTTGGTCAATAGGTATACACATACAAATGCTATAACAACATGCAATGAATTGTGTTTGTGCCAAATATGGGTATCTACACCTTTTTACCATGTTGAAATATATATCTGACAAGTGTTTTGATACTTCCTCATACTTCACATTGTGTTACATGGATATACTATTTTCTAACAATGAAATTGATACATATGGTTGATATAGACTAGCCTTGCTTACTCTATAATTTTTTTCAAATTCTTGATTTAGTACTTGCTTGATTTTTTTGTGTGGCCCTTGGCCTTGTGTGTGAAATATATACATTTTTTTGACTGTATGTCATAATCATGCCATTTGAGTGTGTCCCTTGGACTTGTTTATTTGTGAAACATTCATATATCCATTGTATGTGGTCTTTAGGTCTTGTGTGTGACATTCTATGAAAGTTATGTGACATTACTTATATGTTTATTAATTTTTACTATGGTTCCATGACTCGTATCATGCATCACTTTTATTTTATAATTTTATGCCATGATACACATCATGCACATGCTGATTATGTGCCTAAATGTTATATCTATCTAACACATGTTTTTGATATTAATAAGCTACATAAAGGTGCAAAACCCTAATACAAAAAGCCATAGGGGTAGCGAACTAGGCCAAAGGCCACAAACAACAAAAACACAAAAAATAAACTACCCACTAATAGAAGAAAAAAGAAACCAAAGCCCAAACATAAGAAAAAACATCAAAACTAGTTAAACATATCTTCCTAATCTTCCTTAAGGAAATCTATAATTTCCTCCTTAGTTGCAACCTTTCCTTTTATGTTTATATCTTCATTCGAATTGGCTTGTATGATAGATAGGGTTTTAGTAGCATGGTGTAAAAATTTAATGCATAAAGTGGTTAGAAATTTCATTTTATTCTTGAGAAAATGTAGTCCATTCTTAATCTCTTTTAATTCCTTTCTGGTCTGAGAATAATTGTCATAACTTTTGTCATTGGTGGCTTCTTCAATAGGAGCATCCATGTACTCTGTATCCTCCTTATCAGAGTCATAGTAGGAGTTGTTTAACTCCTCAAAGTAGCTAGTACCCTCATTTTCTCCCCATTAATCATGGGTAGAATTGAACTTTAATATTTCAACACCATCCTTAGGATCAAAAACTAAGGAGTAGTTGAAAATTTCCAAAATAGGGGTCTTGCATCCTACCAATCTGCTAGATCTTCTAATGCTCTGCCTTCTACCAATACTTTACATATTCTCAAAACCAAAATATTTATGAACATTCTCCTCCCCTTGATCCTGGTGATCTAGTTGCTCCTTATCCACATTCAATTTTTCTTTCTTCTCTTCCCCAACAACATTTTTGGCTTTTTTCTTACCCACCTTTTTAGGCAAAGATTATTCCTTATTGTCTCCATTCCTTTTTTTCCCACCCAAGTATGATAGCCTATTTTTCATTTCACACACCCCCTTAGCCACTATTTAATTGGGGGACCTAGTAACATCACCCTTCAGAGATAATGAAGTGGTTCACTGTAGAAGAGGGGACTTGGATCCTTTAAAAGAGTGGGGTTATGGACCCAGGGAATTTGTGACCAGATCCTTGGGTTTTTTGAGAAATCCTAGGGGGTCCAAAGAATATTTTAGGGTGGGGATAAAGGCATTATTTTTAAGATGGGAACCAAATTTGACACTTAGAGGAATACTATCCTCCCAATCACTGTCATGGGCCTCATCAACCAAGTGAGAAATAATGGGTTTAGGTGGGCAAAGTGCTAGATGAAATTTATAGAGATATAAGATTAAGCCTTGATGGAGTGGGATGGATGACTTTAGGGTTGATTTCAGATGCACTCTTGGTAAATTTACTAGAGTAATCAAGAGAAGACAATAGGTAATATGGAAAATTCATAAGCACCTTATGGCGAAAATGGTTTAACAAAGTAAAGTGATAATGACAATAACATTTAAATCTACCAAAGTAATATATTTCATGATGAAAAAATAGACCTTCTCCCAAGGATAGACTGGGATTCCCTATCAAAACCTCCTTATAGCTGAATTAGAAACTCACCTTCTTTGAATAATTTTCTCATTCCCTCTGGGTCCTATACTTTGGTTAGCTTCTTTAGTCTTTGGCCTTTACAACACATACCGGTGGCTTTAGAAATTGTATCTTCACTAATTTTGAATTGGATACCTCCAACTCAAACCTTGTGATTTCCATCCCAAGAAGAACCAAATTGGGTTGAAAGTTTTTTGTCAAATTCATTAAGGCATTATAGGAAGGGAAAAATACCTCCTTCATAGCAGATGTTCCACAAAATAACATCTATGTTAAACCCTACATAAGAATATGGCTCTATTCTAACCTTATCACCTCCCATGGTTAATCTCTTCCCAGAGTTGATGAGAGGATTGCTCAAATAAATTTATATAACCCAATACAAAAAGATGTAGAAGATTCTCAAAATAAAGGTATGGTTATGTTAGTCTAACTAACACTTATTTCCTCTCAAACCCTTGAGATTATTCATATAAATCAAGTAATAATTACTGAAGTCATGTAGCTTATGTAGAGTAATAGTTCGAGATTGTGCATCTAGGAATTGGAGCTACCTTGTGTGATATCCAGGTAGATGCCTCAGGCTTTTACCAAAATTATTTTTGCTAAGGTGGCATTTACCATCATTAAAAGTGTATTCTTATGTCATCTTTTTCATGATGATGACTTCTTCTATTCACCCCTCCATGTGTAACTATATATCATGAGTCCCCAAATTAGAATATATTTTAAAATATATTCTAACTAGTAATGATTTATAAAGGTCATTGATTCAAATAAGGTCAGGCCTCCAATTGGAGGTGATCTCTAACATTGGTTAGTAGATTGTTTAAGTTCCTAAAGCATGTAATAGGGAAAATATTGCTTCCTAAATTGGCCATTATATCCGCTACTTGGTTTCCTTCTCTGTAAATGTGATTTACTTCAACTACCTCAAAACCAAGAAGGAATTTCATTGTGTCTTGTATAATGTCATTAATCTTCCATCCCACTTTTGATTTCTCTTTAACAACATCAATAATAAGTTTAGAATCCCCTTAAATTGACAAATTTTTAATTCCAATGGCAAGAGCCACCTTGAGACCCCAAAGAAGAGCCATGGATTCAACAACATTATTAGAGTTTTCTCTCATATATCTAACACATGTTTCATATAAAATTTAATGCTATATTGAAATACTGTGATGTAATGAATTTCAAGTGTTCACATACTACTACATGATTATAATATATCACATATTTTATAAGTTTTATTTTGAGATCAATGACTTGTAATCTATGCCCCTCATCTCAAAATGGAGGCATCATAATGGGCTTGTATTGATAATTAAATACCTCATAAGTAACAAATTTAATATTAGTATATAGTTTTCATAATTACAATATGGTTCATAATTTTTAAATTATGAGGGTATATGACGTGCATGTACACTCATTCTTATAGTTACTTGAGTGAATATCACATATACTTGATGCATATGCATGGGAATATGAAAAAACCTTATAGATTTCAAACAATTAATTTTGAAGAAGCTAATGCTTCTCTATTAACCACAAGATCTCTCCTACACACCATTACCACAATATTTACATTAGACACACAATCATGCACACATAAATTTATCCATCTCATAATTATTTCATCAAATGAATATATGAAATCCATATAAGACTCTCCTAATGATCTAGGATATATCATAAGGAGTGTCTAATAAATAGGTCCAAGAGTTTATTTTGTGAAATACTAATTTGTTGCATGAAACCAACATTAGTTGAGATGGAATATTTACAATCACCAATTAGTACATGTAAATATTCCTCACACATCAAATAATAACTCCTTAATAAAGTTTAAATCCTATAATGGATGTGAACACTAAAAACATAAATTTGGTTTGGAAATAACCCAAATCACTGGCTAGTGTGAACATAACCACTCAAATGCCCTCCCTTAAGTGTGGAATAGGGAGTGATAAAAAAGGAAGCAAAGAAATTGAATGTGTCTTAAAAATTAGGCCTTATTAGGTACCCATGTATAAATTCATAGTGAAATACTAAGTGTCCATATGATAACCAATCCATCTTAATAAAATTCATGGATTTTTGTGATAGCTAAATTTTAGAATCTATGTGAACTAAAAAATCAAATGAGTGAAAATTCCTATTCTACATATAAATAAAACCTTAGATTGAGATATTCAAAACAAATAAAATATTTATAATACCATCATACAAATTAATTATGTCACCTTATCAATTGATGGAATTGGGGTTACTTTTGATTCTTGGTATGTGGGTGCTCAAATCAATTCTCCAAGCAAAGGGAAATTCAACAACATATGGATGCGTGATCTTGATTTATCAATGGATGCATAGGATAATTTTGATATAAATTCTATAACTTGAACGTGAATGATGAAAATAGATGATGTCACTTCCATTTACATACTTTTAGGTGAGAATATGAATGGTTGGGATAAATCTAGATTTATTAGATTTTATCAATTTGGACAGTCTATTTGAGTCCTCATCTAAGTGGAAGAGACTAATTCCTCATGAATGTGGGGAAAGTTAGTTAGTATTTAAAAATATCTTATTAATGAGTCAAGGTAGTTGGATGACTCACCAATATAGTTTAAATATTCAATGGTGACTCAACAATTGGTTGAGGAAGCTAAGAAAGTAATTGGATGACTTAACACTTGGTTAAAAGAAGTGTGGAAGATGTTTAGTGACTTAGAAATTATATATTTTTACTTATATTTAGGGAATATGTGTGTATAGATAATTAATTAATATATATTAATTAATTATTATAAAAATGGAAGGAAGTGATGTTAGGATGAAATTTAAATTTAAAGTGGTGATTAAGTAGTGTATCAATTTTAAGCAAAGTTAATTATGACACTAAATGTGGAAAAATTTAGGTATCTACATTTCCCTCTCTTTGAAAGTGTTTTTCAACTAAAATAAGAAATTCATTTTCAAATAAATAAATAAAAATTAGAGTGAAAATGGATATATAAAAGGTGCCCCAAGTGGATTTGAATTATTAAATAACACCCCCTCAAGTGTTCATACGGGAGAATGGATGAGGATGAATGCTAAAAAATGAATAAGGTTATATGAAAATGTATTCAAAAAATACCACCATTTAACATAATTAATAGTATCAATAAAACACTTGCATGAGTTTAAGGCATACATAAAATAATTTTCCCCAAGCCAATTGGTGTTAGGGAGTCAATTGGAGAAATAAAATTTCCCATTTGTAAGCTATATGGTTGGATTGTGCCCAATGAATCATTGGTGCATCTATATCCCATTAGTAAGTTATAGGTTGTAAAAAGAGATAAAATTTTCAAGGATGAGTGATAAAATTTATGAGATTGATTTACAAGCTAAAATAAATATATTGAGTAATCCGATGAAATGAGTGGAAGACAAAATGAAGTGATGGTGTGGAAAATATGATAAAAAATATTAGGATTGGGGTAAAATATATGAATATATTGGGAGAATATATAGGGGTAGGGGGAAATTAAAATTTCATTATTTGAAATCCATTTGTGTGATTTATGTTGATTAGCCACCTTATGTTAGATTTTGCTTTGGATTGTGAGAGGAAAATGGATCATATACCAGTTGATGGGCATCATAACGATCGATTTTGAGTATATAAGAGGTTAGATGGGAGTGGTGATCTGGTAATTCAAGTTTTCAAATTATTTTTTTGTGATTTTAGGTTCATAACTTCTAGGTAAAGTCAGGTCAAACAAAATTGTCATTCTAAAAATGATGGTTTTAAAGTTGACTGCAATGATTTCATTAGTGAGAACGACCAAATTTTGAGATAGATTAACATTTTTTTCGAATAATAGTTTTTGTTAAACTTAGTGATGATTTCATTAAAACTTGCGGTAAATTCTACCATATAATGAATTCATCAAAATAGAGAATTCATCTTAAGGGTGTAGTAGATTTGTAAAAATTTGTTGAATTTGTCATTTTTAGTATATTAGATAGAGATGTAATATTTAATGGGTGTTGATGTAAATAATGATGATAAATATATTTCTAATGTGAAAATGATTAACTCTATTCCATTTGGATAGTTTCAGGAGAGATGACCTATACTTACTATGTAGGAAAAGTGGTTAGGTGTGTTACAATTAATGCAAAGATTCACTAATTATGAGGTGGGTGTCTTAAAGGTAGTGAAATTGGTGTACATTATAGAGATGCCTGAGATCTATGTAAATAAGGCTATTTACAACTTTGGTAGAGAACTAACACTTAGAGACCAACACATTCTAATTAATGATAAGGAAGATGACAATGACATTTGAGGATGTATGGAGGATACTCCTCATCCCTATATGGTGTGTAAAGGTTTATTAGAGAAATACTACAAAAGAAGTATCACTAGCTAGGGTGTTTGGAGAAGACATTATCCCTATGATTGACTATGGGATAAATTTGGATACATGCATGGCATTAAAGGAGATAGATGGATTGATCTTAGTGCTGATGGATTTTGTTGGTGGTGTACTTCTTCCATGCATGAGTGGGCAATTGTTTCCTATAGGTTTACTTAATATTATTTTAGATATTTTTGAGAGTGTGATAGATTTTTCATGGGGACCATAAATTTTAGCACATCTATACACAAACTTACATACACTCATATACAAGGGAGAAAATAGCATAGGCCTATCCACACTACTATAGGTGTGGGCATGGGAACATATTATGTGGAGAGGCCTATTGGGAAGCTAAAATAAATAACAATCGGAGATCCATTTTCATATAGATGGTATATTGTGATAAGTGTATGAAAGACACATATGGGTGATTTGACATTTTACAAGAGGGAATTGGATGAGTTTGGACCTACACATATTACATGGAGACCTTATAGGGAAGAAGATCCATAGTGGGCACATGATGAATGTTACATGGATTACATGTTTTTATCTTGTTATATAACTTGTAAATATGAATAAATTATAGAGCATTACAATACATATAGGGTTTTGATATAGTTTTTTATAAAATAAGATATATCAGTAAGGACACATATGTTTGACTAGTTAGTGTAGGATAGACCTTCGTGGGGTCCATGTATATAAACAAGAGTTATTTAGAATAGATGGGTATAAAAACATACTATATGATATCAATTAAGGAGGGATATAGTAGATGCAAGGGTGAAAGATGCCTCTTCAAAATGGTGGGAGTATATTTAACCCATTAGATTGATAGTTCCTCATGTGAGGAATAAGACATGGATTCAAATATAAAATATTGCATTTAGCAAGTAATCATAGAGGATAATACAATATATTGCACCTATGTAGGTAGCTACCATAAGATATGGAGGATAGGCTAGTGGGCAGGATGTGCAAATTGAGAAGGCATGAGTGATGAAGGTAGAGTTTAGGGAGGTAGTGTGTGATAGAGTAGGAGGATACACTCTTATGATTATTATTGATGGTGATAAGGAGGGAGATGGGGTAGAAACAAGGATGTATACATCACTAAAAATACACATTGGTGGAGATGATGAGGCTAGGACATTAGTACCGTCACAATCTTTGTAGGATTAGGCCTTAATTGAGAGGCTACATGAGGATATTAGAGTGAGAGATGTGAAATTATAGGCATATAAGGTGAGAGAGTGAATAAAAGGGGTCAGAGACTCACATAGATAGTGAAATCATAGGAAAAGGTTGATATATTGATTGTGGAGGCTAGGAGTAGAGAGGAGGGTCCGATGACTTTTGATGTGAATACATAAAAAGAGGATAATGCAGGGATTGTATAGAGATATCACATACATTAGGATGCCTTGAGAATAGATATACAAAAGGAAAATGAAATATTGATTACATAGGGATAGTTTAAGGCCTGATTAGATTCTATGAGGGCAATGAAGCAAGAAAATTAATTCAAGAGTCTATATGAGTGAGCAGTTCCACTAGATCAACAAGCACCTTCATTTAAAGAGTATTTGAGTAGTAAGATATATGGATCAAGGATGATGACAACATGAATATGACATTAGAATTTTTATTGGATATTCATCTCACCATGCCATGCGACCTCCATAGAGTACACTACAATGGTTGAGATCACCCCTATAGAAGGATAAAGTGAGAGCTAGCTGACAGATAATAGATACACATTTTTGAGATATATTTGAGATGGATTGGATATATACATTTTGTAGATGTACATGAGATACATTTTATGTATTGATGGACACATGATAACTATATACATTGTTTATTGTGACATGTGATTTGTGTTATGGATTAACTTAAGGTTATGGATATTTGATTATGATAGATATATTAGATGGATAGATGGATAAATGGATAAATGAATTTATCTCTTCTATATTTAAAATTTTGAAACATGTTAGCCTTTTTGATCTTAGAATTATGATGGATACATTTGTGAAAGTGATATGTTGTAATAGCTATTTTTTATAGGTTTTTCTTGGAGTTCCAACATTATGTTTTGACATTAGTTGAGCAACCTTTATTTTTATGTTACGAAAGACAATATACACCAATGGTATGGAAAAACCATGATGTCTATTGTGTTATACATGTAAATAATGATAGATCCACAAGTGAAAGACATAATGCATCAAGATATGGAAGATCATAATAATGCACAAAATTATATAAAATAAACAAAGAGTAATAATGAAAACAAGATAAAAAAACATTTGCAATAATAAACCATGTAAGGAAAACAAATAAGAAAGTACATACAAGTAAACATAATAAATATGTACAAATAAGAAAGTAATTAACTATAAAAAAATTAAACAAACATCTATTTGGATGTCCTTGGTTAAACTAAAACCCTTTTTCATATGAGATATTTGAAAATCATAACCATTCAATGAGTAATCTATGTAAGGGTGGACTAAGAACAAGGGATTTTTGATTGTTTTTTTGTAATATTTTTTTTAGAGATTATATATATATATATATATATATATTTGGATGTTATTGTATTTTTGGGAGATGGTGGATGAGATGACCTCAGATACCCATGTAAATGAGCACTACCTTCATAGTCCATATAGGCCTCAATTTAAAGTAGTTCTCCAAATGTGGGAAGAAGTATAAAGTGATTCCATTAGGTAAGATGATGATGAAAAGGTACCCTTCCAAGAAATGGTGATAGATGATGAGGTTTCATTAAGGATGGGTGTTGTTATGTTGTATAGATGAGTGATTTATCTAAAGATTATGTACAATATTCTTCCAAAACATGAGCAAAGGTGTATCTACATAACTGTGAAGATCAAATCTTAAACTTAAATGTCATAAAAAATTAAAAATATGAGATATATAGAAATGAAAAGGGATATAATGAAATGGATAATGAATGGATGGTTAATTATATGAGATGCTCCCAAGTAACTAGGGTGTATATAGACAATGGCTTACACATTGACAGAAACTAGTTTTCACCGTGGTACTTATCCAAAGTGCCATAAGAGTGGTTTTCACTTTTGGATGGATTGTTTTTCTTTCTATTTTTACTTTTTATATTTTTATTAATTTAGTTTATTTTATTTATTTTTTATTTACATATATAAAATAACACTATATCAATCTAAGAATTTAAGTTCTTGAGGTGCATGATGTTCATTGGTTCATCAAGCTCTTCATTTTATTCTGTAGCCAATATATAAGCACCCGATCTGTATTTGGTAATGATGAAGTATGGACCTAATCATTTAGGTTTAAAATTGATTTTAGTTTCATGGTCGACGTTGGTATTCTATTGGTTTTATTTTAGAATGAGGCCTCTAATTTCAAACTTTTTGGCTTTGATTTTTTTGTTATAGCTATAGTGGAGACAATTTTTATGGGCTTATAAATGGTTAAGATAATTAATACATTTATTATCTAGGAAATCAAGCTCATGATAACCTTGATATGTGATATGCTTCATCATCAACAATATTTTTTAAAGTGACACATAATTATAGAATCAATTATAATGGGTAATAAGGACTCAATACCTTAAATAAAAGAATTCAAAGTTTCCCTTATGGGTGTGTGAATTTTAGTATGGTAAGCCCACAAGTAGGATAAAGTTATAAATCCAAATTATGGTCAATATTATTGAAAACATGCTTAAGGATTTTGAGGGTGTTTTTGTTTGATGCTTCTGCTTGACCATTGCCTTGGGGATAGTATGGCGTGGACCATTTGTGTTTGATATGGTACACTTGGAAAATGATCTTAACATGTTTATTTTTCAAGGACTTACCATTATATAATATAATGGTAGAATCAATACCATAATGACAAATTATATGGTTTAGGATAAAATTAGAAATTTGTTTTCCGGTTACATAGGTTAGCAAAATTGCTTCAACCCACTTAGTAAAGTACTCAGTGGTGGTGATTATGTGCTTATGACCATAAAAAGAGTTGGGATTTATTTTTAAAATGAGGTCTAACCCCCATGTGGATAAGGATGGAGTGGTAATGGGTTTCAAAGCTTGTGATGGAGAATAAATTAGGTATCCATGTTTTTAACATGAGACACATTTATTAACATATTGACACCAATTAGTTTCCATCATTAGCCAATAATATCCAATTATAATAACTTTATTTTCAAGGACCATTATACTAATATGATCATCAAAAATACCATCATGAAATTCTTAAATGATTAAATCCACCTCTTCAGAGTTTAAGCACCATAATAAAGTTCCATCATAACCCCTATGGTAAAATGTATTTCCAAGGATGGTATATATCCTAATACTAATGAGAAGTAGGGAAAAAAACCTCACATAACATTTTAGATTCATGAGTATCATATGATGGAAACATAAATTTCTCAACAAAGAAATGACTCTGACTAGTGTCTATATACATGCCAATGAGAGAACCAATCATGACCATAACAACAACTTATTTGTTATTAACTCAAGAAAATTGGTAAAACTGTATGAACTGAAAACACTCTTTAGACTATTCACCATCCTTTTACAAGAAATTAAATTATCATCCTCATTTTGATATTCATTAGTTGTTTGATGATTAACCATGAATCCCCAAAAATAAAGAGATGTTAAAATGTTCCATTAAATTGCAAGCTTGAGCCCAAAAACATATTATGATATGTTATTGGTACAATGGAATCCTATCTAAAATGATAATAGAATGAGATCACCTTGTGAAGTGATGAGAAAAATACCTACCCCAAGCCATGACTTGTGGAAGATCCATCAAAGTATAATTTCTACTATAATGATTCATTTAAGGACATGATTACTTCATTTGGAAAATCTACGATGAGAGTTTTTATATCTATTAAAGGTGCTTATACCAAGGTATCAATAAGTACTTGCACTTTGATAGTTTTTTTGTTTACATAATCTATGCCATACTCACTTAGAATCATGACTCACATATCCATTCTCCCTATTAAAGTTGATTTGGAAAGGAGATACTTAAGTGGATTGACATTTGAAATGATTTTGATCATGTAATGGCAAAGTTTTTGGGAAGGAAAAATGATCACTAGAATATATTTTTTGATCTTAGAATGATTTAGTTCATAGGATATCAAGGTTTTAATTAGATATTATAATACTCTTTTTTTCCTTATTTGTCACATCCTATCTTGCTCTAACAAAACTATTTAAGCATTAATAGTGGATTATGAGACTGTTGATTTATAGTTTTGATTTTTTGTGTGATCTAGATATATGTATACTATATGTTTGATAGTTACATTATTGTTTTCATGATCAATATCTTGATGGATATATTTTGTATATGTTTTATGATCATAATGATTTATTTCATTTTTAGATTATTTTCATCTAATAGTTTATTTATGATTATATGCTGATGATTATTATGATTTCAGATTAAATACCCATTCACTTGATTGAGGTGGTTTCAATATTGTCCCACCATCATATACAGTACATAGGGATAGTATTAGTGGAAAGGGGCATACATATGCCTAAAATGAGGGTTGAGAGACTTCTACTGAACCTATACACAACACATCTAGTTTCATGAGAAAAATAATATTGCTTGTATTGGTTATTTGGTAATAGCTGAGTCTTGTTGCTTTGATTTTATTACAAGTCATGATCTGCATATCTATGTTAAATATCTACTATGTTATTTTGATCTTCACTACATTATATTTGGTAAAGGCATGAGTGTATTGATCTAGTTGGATTGAATATGCATCTCATTTAGTTAGTCACGTTATGATTTTTTTGATATAACATATGAAAGTTATTAAATATGTTACACTACTTAATTCATCTCATTTAACTATGCATTTATAATATTGATTATGTTTCTAGTTATCATAAGTTTGAAAGGCATTTATCTTATTTAGGTGCTTGACTATATTGATTTGGTTACTATTTTCCCATTTTTAAAGACATTGCATAAAGGTTTAAAAGAGGTAAAATACCCCAAAACATGTTGATTTAAATAGAAATTTAAAACCTTTATATATTTTGGGCAATTGCATATATTTAAATATATATATATATATATATATATATATGTATGTAATACGAATTTAAATGACAACAAAAGTTAGTTTTATTTTTGGAATTTCATGATTTAATATTATGATGTTATTAGCATAGTCAGATGCTTCGAAGTGAAAAGGTAAATGAAATGTTAGGGTTATTTTGTTATGAAAATGATCACATGTGTTGAATTGGAATTTTTGAGGAGATGAGGGTTTTGGTCTATCTCCATGCCCAGATATAGAGTTCTAGACTATGAGTTTAAAAAAAATAAATGGAGTGGCATATTGATGAAGGGAAGTTACATGATGGGTAGCTTAAAAAATAGTAGGAGATCTTACAAGACATGTAAATCATGCATGGATGATGGAAAAAGAATAATAAAGAGAAGGAATGGAATAAAAGACACACATGATAGGGGAAAGAAATTAGGAAGTGAGGAGGATACAAAAATTTCCATTAGAACAAACAAGCATACAGTGACCAAGTAGGCCAAGTTTCAATTTATGCATAGAAAATGTATCTCGTTTTGCTTGTAGTATTATGGAATTAGCCTTATTTGAAAAACATTATTGTATTTTAATACATGGATTGGGGTAAGCTAGTTCAAATGGAAATATTGGTAGTTTCTTGATGAAAACATAGGATAAAGCCCTAGTTTTGTGACTGGATGCCATGAGGTTTGATGAGTTGATATATTATTTGTATAATATATATATATAAAATTAATAAAGGAGGAAATAGTTATTTCTATATGAGTATGGGAAGTAAAACCTATAAGTTGTAATTCATTTTACTAGATGACCTTTTATTAAGACATTTAGGGCTGGTATAGCCTATTAGGATTACAAGTTATTATTTTTATATGAATGCGACTATATACCCACACACACACACACACACACACAGAGGTATGCACATAAAATTAAGACCTTGAAAAAATACACACGAACAAGTTTCATATTATTTAGTTGAGTAATAAAACTAGATTTAGTCATTTTTATAAGTGAATATATATTTTTATATATGGGAAGAAGCAAAATGTTTACTTTTATTTATGCATGAAATTTCATTAAGCCTTTATGTGATCTAGTTTTATTTTAGGCAAGCTAGTATAACTATAGGTGCAAATGAAGAAATTTGAAGTAGGTAAATCTCGTAGTAATTATTTTATTTCATTCAAAACTTGGTTTCTTGGGCTGAATCACATAAGGCAGATGTAGTATTTGGAGCTTGTTGAATATACATGTATATAAATGCATAAATATGACTATATTTGTATATACATACCTATATATATAAAGATGCATGAGGATATAGTAGATTCGGTTGTGGATAAATAGAGGGTAGAAGCTGTGTACATATATTTAACCTTGTATATATTTACTTATCTAAAATAAATAATGAATTAGTAATATTAAGGTCATATACTTAAATATCATGAAATAGACTATATTGATAATACCAAGTTAACATATAAAGTTTATATATATGCAAATAAGGAATTTTATAAATCTGAATATTATCTTGAACATTGATGAAATTTGGGAGCATATGGTAGGCAATATAGATTCTTGAGGTTTTGCTACAAAATGACATATGTCCATAAGAAGTATAATAGAGCACCGAGTTAATTTTATAATCTTATATTTGTTGAATCTAGATGATTTCAAAATTGTAAATGATAACATGGAGTTTGGATGAAACTATTAAGTAAGATAATATTTTTATATAGGTATTTGATATATATATATATATATATATATATATAAGGGTGTTGTTCTTGGTTGTATGGCTGGTAAAAAATATAAAAAGAGTAAATATTAGGCATATTTTATACATATTCTCAGATTCTATAATATTTTTAATAATTCTAGTTATACATGAAAAATTGGGGCTGATCTTGTTTAATAGTAATAACCAGTTTGTAAATTCATTGTAGCAAGATATTCATATAAAATATATCACGATGGAATAATTATGAGAGATGTATAAAGGAAACTTATGAAATTAACCTTGTAATGAGTTATTATGAGATGCATAGGTTGTCATGTTGACTAATAATTGTCATCAGTTAGATATGCTTATATATATGTGAATTATGATAGAAGGATATGTTAGAAAGAGACTTAAAATGCCTTGATTATTGTTCTAGTATATTATAAATACTTGGATTTGAATATAGTTCATTTATTAAATCTATGTGGTCACTTTGGTGATTAAATAAATGGAAACAAGGAGATTTATGATTGGTCTTTGATTGCATCATATGATGTTGTTTGGATTGAGTGTATGATAAAGTTTATATTATCTATCTTTAAATATCTATATGAAAATTCCTAGACTATATTTGGATAACAAGAGATAGTTATATGAGTATGCCAATGGGTAACTCATATATTTATCCATTGATATCATGTGATAGTCATGATTTAGTAGAATAGAGTTTTGTGTGAGTGGAACTAACTTAGATTTTTAGATCCAATTTCTATAATGAAAACTTTGGTCATCAAAGTAATGTTATAGCCGAGACATTATCATTCTACTATACTTATAGTTTACATGTGTATGATGATATCATTTAGATAAAAGATTATAATATATGGTATATATGATTTTTGCATGTAATAATGATAATACACACATGGGTTCCAGTTAATTTCTTGATATTTGCACTATTCTTATCTACCCCTATATGAAGGGTAGGGACACTCCTAGTGGGGAGGTGTGTAGAAAACCAATAGTCTATGGCTAGAGGTAAATCACTTGGATGATGATCTCCTTTTGTTAGTTGATTCAAACTTTGGGATTATACTTAGGCTATGTTTATGGATCATGGAGCTATTTGAAAAGCTCATTTGTATTATTGTATATATTTTGATTTGTGCTAGTGTAACATAATTATACATTAATTATCTGATGGATATTCAACACAATAATGACTATGCTAATTATAATTAATTATGAAAATTATGATAACAATGGATGCATGTTTATGTGGATTATATTTGTGTTATGTTGTACTTAATCCATTCCATAGCTAATTTGTGATGGATATTTATTTGGTAAATCTAATTTAAACTATTTGGGTACTAGATGGTTTAGTTTATTAGCTAGTGGGTTAATATGTTATAGCATTTAATGCTTCAAATGCATTTAATAGTGAAAAAATAGATTTATGGATAATTAAAGATGATTTCATATGTTTACCTCATGGTTTTTTTTTGTATTTTTTAGTTAACCCAGTGGGGTATTAATATTATGGTATCATAATGAAGGTTTAAATGCTCAGACTTAATGCATCCACTAATATAAATCTATTCTCCTCATTTTTAGAGAGGATAATTATATGAGGTAGATAATTTGGTGAAGGAACTTATAATGTAAACCATCAAGCTGATCCTAATAATATTGTATTAGAATAATCTACAAAACTCAACCAGATACTTGCTATCATAAATGAGACTAGATACAAAATAAAAGCTCTAGAGAGAGAAGTTTATGGACTTGAGGAAGAATAAGAAGTTCCAGAGGAACAACTTGAAGAATAAGAAGTTCCATAGAATCAAGGGCATGGGGAAGGTGAGCAAGTGGCTAGAGTTCAAGTAGTTTCAGAGCTTGCACATGACATGAAGAAAGTAAACCCACGTAAGTTTGATGGTACAATTTTGAGTGATGAAGCTGAATCTTGCCTCATATAAATAGAGAAGTATTTAAAAATTTGAAACTACTCTGAGGTGACTAAGGATGTGTGGGGAGATGACCAACTGCTTGGTGAAGCAAAAAATTGGTGGGCTAATAAGAAGCTTGAGATGAACCTTGATTATACTACCACCACATGGAAGCAGTGTGTGACTCTTTTTAGAGAATGATGGTTACCTTAGCTCAATTTTGATAAAAAATTGATAGATTTATAGAATTTGAAGTAAGGGGATTTAACGGTGAATAAATACTAGGATAAGTTCTTAAAGTTCTTGAAGTATGTTCTACAATAATAAAAGGATGAGAATTTATATATTATGAAATTAATCATAGGATTAAAACTCCAAATTGGGTGTGAAGTAGATGTGTATGGACCATCCACCATGGATTTGGTATTTGAGAATATAATTAAGCAAGAACAAAAGTTGAAATAACAGATAGAGGTTAGAGAAAAGTTTTAAAATAACTTTGGTAGTTACAAAACACCCTTCAAGAAGAAGAAATAGAAATAGAATGAGAATTCTAAGAACTAGTTCAAATTTTAGAATGAGAAATTCAATAATACTCTTGGGAATAGGAAACTAGGAGGTAAATTTTGAGAAGGATTCAAGGGTGTTAATCAAGTTGACAAAAAGGGACAAGCTAGTAGATGTTTTACTTTTGGAGGAGACCATTATGACAAAGATTGTCTTTTTTGGAAGACATATGGAAGAAACAAGAATACATCCACCTATTCATCTCAACAGGGAAGCTTTCAACAATGTATTCATGTATTAGTGGATAATTAATAAGAAGAATTCAAACCTGTCCCATTGAAGTATTAGGTAATTTTTTTGGGAATCTTATTTCTATTTTGATAGACACCAGATCTACTGAATGCTTTATCTCTCCTAGGATACTAAGTAATTTATCTATGAAATCTAGTTTTATGGAAAATGTTTGGTCATTGTAATACATGAATGAGTCTAAGATCAAGGTTTGTTAGAACTTATTTCAAAGTCTTAACTTTAGTTTAGGTTGTTGGTAATAATAAATTATAAAGGGGAATGCATATTTGTTTATAAATACATCCCATTTAATAATCATAGTCATTTTACTTAGTCAGGTTATTTTTTTGAGTTAATAATAAAACTTTCATGTTGCATTCCCATAAGGAATTGGTTAATTAGGTAGTTAGTTTTTACCAGTCATAGGTGGAAACTATATATTCATGTTTGAGTGTTTAAAAGGGTTAATGACATATTGGAACCCTTTCTATGTATCTATTTTTGGAATATTAATGAAACACTTGTGGACCTACCTTAATGGGCACAAGATTTACCTTAAAGTGATTTTTATTTATTGAAGTGATTTGAGTGTTATTAGTGGTATCAGATCATGGTAAAGAAAGTGTGGTGATCATAGATAAAAGAAGATGTGAAAGAATTAATGTGATTGGATAAGGAAGGATCAAGTGAAATTCATTTTTCAATGTTAAGGTATGCCCTTTTGTTAAACTTTGGTGTTAACATTTGAAAAAATATTCAAATATTAATTTTTTCAAATACATTTTTTTCAAAGTATGTGATTGGAGAATTAAATACATGGAGAAATTTTAATTTTTTATGGTTTTATGCCTAATAAGAAACAAAATCAATCTTCCTCCTTCATTTTGAAGCCTAATCCTTTTGTAAAATCATTTTGTTCAATTTTTTTTTAAAAATTCTGCCCCATAAGCCATTTGTACGACCTTTTTAGATTATAAAATCTCTATGAAAAAGTGGTATGAACTCCATATGTTTGTATAAATTTTATGAATTTATTTTATTCAATATTTATATTAGTTTGAGACTTTCTAGCCCAAAAATTATATCTAAAACAATCTTAAAAGCTTTTCAAGCCAAATTTCTGAGTTGTATGGCATTTATTTACCCCTATACCACTCCCATGGCATCTTAAATACTTCAACCTTTACATATATGCTAAAAATACTAAATTGGAAACTTCAAACTAATCAAACCATTGCATTATACAACATTATATGGCCTAGTATGACCATGTATGGTGTGGAAGAGTTTCAAGAAGTTTTTTGACCAACCATGGCATCTGAGTTGCATCTTGACATTGAAATGACACAGAGAAAATAATTTTTCATTTATCAAATGTTTGATAAAAAAATATTAGGTTTTGGGTTATTATTATCCAATTTTGACCCCCTAGGTCAAAATAGGATCCCTATAGTCAAAAACTTGAACCTTAGGTGATATAGGAGGTCATAATTGAGTCCAAATACCTTATTAGCATTTATTATAGTAAGTTTAGAAAGATTAAGGTAAAGTCAAATTTTGGTCACATAGTGGTTTAGGCATGTCATGAGGATATAATACATGGTAAAGGTGTGTCATAGGTTATTATGGGTTAATTAAAGTCATTTAATTGTTAAATACCTTTTCAAAACATTTCATGAAGTTTTGGAAGGTTTGAAGCTCACTTGCTAACTTGAAGGTGTTGAAAATGCATATAATTGTGATTTTTTGGATAAAATTTGTATGTTAAAAAGATCACTAAGTGAAATATTATTAAGAGAAATACTCCAAAGATCTTAGATAAGTTAATCAACTATCACACCTATTAAATTACTAGATAAATTTAGTTTCTTGGAGTTCAACACCACTTTGAAGAGTTAGAATAAGTTGTACAGACATGTTGAAGTCATGTGAAAGTAAATAGTTTAAGAGTGTCCTTTGGTATTATAAAGGTTAGGAAAAATAATTGGAATATGTTTTGAGTTCAAAAATTATAGACATATCCTTCTCTCTCTCATCACTCCCTTCATAAGCTAGTGAAGGCCAACTTCCAGTAGATGGTACAGGCTGTACAAGTAGATTTGGGGGATGAGATTTTGGAAGAATCATAGGAAATATATGAGATTACAATTTATGACATTGGTATTTGGATTGGTGATATTACATTTATTAACAATTGCTAAGAGCCCATATTATTTTGTGAAGGAATAAATCCCCATAAGCTGAATTTAACATAATTCTAGTGAAAGTGGAGATGATTTGGATGATTAAAATTAATTATTATGAGTTATAATATGTATTTTTATGATTAAAAACCATTCACATATATTATTGTCACTTGTGAATGTTTTTTGGCAAGTAATTTTCCTTTTGTGTGCTGTCTACAAGTGACTGGTCAACTTTATGAGTCTATGAGTTCTTCAAGTGTTTTGGTGAATTGAAATGTTTATACAAAGTATTATAAATAAATATAATTTAATTAATAACTATATAAATAGATGTATATTTTTTATAAGTCACAAGCATCATCATATCTTTATCCTATCTTAGACTGTGTTTTATGCTTGCATAGTATATTGATGTGAATGAGTTTGAAGATGTTTTAAAATGAATTGGAAAGTTATGTTTATTGATATATAATGTTTATAAAAAGATAAAAATGTTATTTTAATATAAATTTTCATGTTTTAATTTAAAAAACTTCAAAACTTAAAATTGTAGATAGTCACCCATAGGCCTATAGGAAAATCGATTGTATGAATAGTGAAGGCAAGGTTTGAAGGTAATTTGAAGGATATATATAGGTTTTAAATGAAAATAAAATACATTTATGAATTTTTATCCATTTTAGACTCATGGTGTGATAATAATCTTGGACCTAACTCAATCCACATAGTCAAATTTTCTTGATAGTCACCTATAGGACTGTAGGTGAAAGTAGAGAGTACAAGGGTTGTAATTAATATTTGAAGATGTTGATGGAGATTAAAGTCATGAAAAATTTAATTAGGTTATAATAACCATAAATATTAAAAAATGAGCCTTTTAAAATGAGTAAGATAATTGGAGGAGATCAAACTCAGTCAAAACCTCTCAAAACAACATTTATAATCAACCTGTTAAGAATGAGCCTTGAGCTAGTGATAACAAAGTTTGGAGTTTTAGAGTGTTGGAATAAATTATTCAGACATATTAATAACATAAATAATTTTAATAGGGTTTCAATGCTAAAAAATTATTTTAAAAATACTCAGATTACATACTCAGAGTCCTTAAGTTGACACCTACAGCTAGGTGAAAGAGTGTGCCTTAACAAGTGAATGATAGTGCAGTCTAGAGATTAAAGAACATTGAGAATGTTTCAAGACTCTCAATAATAGATAAAATCTAATGGATAAGTTTGAATATTGGTCCAAATGGTCTAAAGGGCCACATATATAGTCAACTACGTAGTTGGTCACCTACAACCACCTATTAAAGGATTGGTCATGAAAAGGTGGATAATTAAAGGTAAAATGTTTCAAAAGGTTTAAAAGGAGATATTAGTTAGTAAAATCCATTAAGGAGTTTGAGAAAAGTCTCAAATGTTTAATGGAGCTCCTAGAACACTAAGTTTTAGACCATGTCAAATGAGTATATAGAGTCATATTTCCTCCAATACATAATTACAGTTAGTTGAGAATGTGATTTGGGAATTAGTGATTAGTGGATATTAAACTTAAGGGAATTGAAGATCATTTCAAGACATGAATGACAATACGACTGAGTCATTGGTTATTAGAGGATTGCTTTGGAGAATTAAGAAAAGGGAACCACCTAAAGTTAGGCATGCAATCTGTCCAAGTGGATTGAATCCTCTTCAAATATTGAATATGGTTTGTGTGAATGTTTAAGGAAATAAAAAAATTTAAGGATGTCAAGTTCAAGACCAAAGGAGATTCTAAAATAGGGGTTACATATTCAACTCCAACATACACAGTCTTTGACTAGTAACAAGGATGCGTACCTATCCAAAGAAGGAAGTTTCTCTCTTGACTGGTAGGATATTGTGGGTAATGGAAAAAAAAATCATGGTGAACATAGAGTATCATATAATATTTAAGTTCACTCAAAACCTCAATATTTTAACTAGAAACCCTTGTATACTCAGTGTAAGAAAGACACAAGATTACATATTCATGCTAAAGGAATTGCTTATGTGAATAAGGTTGAATGAGAATACAGTAGCATCTAAGGGAAATTAAGTATTTTAAATACAATATAAACATGATGATATCATCCTTCAAACCTTTAGCTAAGGCAAAAAACATGACAACTTTATTTAGGCCTTGCACACTCTTAAGCAACTACAGTCAACAATCCATTAGAGATGAAGTGAAATAAGTGGATTTAAGTGGAAAATTTGACATCCTTAAGAGATTTAAAGGGACATATAAAAACATTTCATGGAGTTTTAGACATCTAATAGAGAGAATAAATGGAATAACACAGTCATTAGGGTATGATAAGTGGTTTAATACAAGAACCCTAAGCTTAGAACATGAGATGTTATATAGAGTTTAATGAATGAATATGATCATAAATATATTAGAATAAATAAAGGGGGATGTCATAGATCCAATTGAGGACATTGGAACTCATTTTTAACTCAGGAAAGCCACCTATAAATTGCAAACTTATTTAGACCCCCTAGAATGCCTTGTTTCCACCTGAGAGGCTAGTTTGTTTTACTTGGTATGGTCAAGAGGATTTGCATGGGACCTTGTGATCCTAGCATAAGTTATCCACCCTAATTTACTTCAAGTTTGTGAATTTTTTTAGAGGATTCATATGTCCAACTTTATGAATCATCGTTAAGAGTTTAAAGTACTTTCATGATACTTAGGAGGACTATAATGCCCAGTTTATAAAGATGGACCTAAAAATAAAATAAAATTCCACAAATTTCTCTTTAAACCTATTGGATTTTTTTTTAAGACTCCAAAGAGGTTATTCACATGTACTTTATTTGTATGAAATGCCATATGAATTTCTAGAAATGCCTTATTTTGTGTTTTGTAGGGATTATTGAGAGATGGATACTTGAAAATAATTTTTTGAGGTCATATGGGACTTATTTAATCTTTTTAAATTAATAAATTTTCTTAGGAACCCTTATAAGTGATTAAACTAACTCCTTTTTGTAAGGCCATCCAAATAGGCTTGTGAAGTGCTTATTTTTGGCCATTTCATGGTTTGGATATAAGTGGTTGTTACAGAAGCCCAAACTTGACATGTAGGTTGGTATTTTAATGGATAAAATTAATCACACAATACCCATAGGTTTTATAAGTTCAAGATGAATTTAGATCCAAAATCCACTTTCTAGGCCTAGAGGCCTAATTAAGCCTAATTGGTAGAAAAGATAGGGAAAAAGGTAGCCTTAAATTTTGATTCAAATCATGAAATTTGGCATGGAGTTTTAATAGGATAGAGGGTCCTATAATATGCATTTATTTTTTCAATATAATTCAAACAACTCCCACACAAGGAGAAAAATGGGAAAAAAGGCTATAAAGAATGAGGCCTAATTGAGGATTTTGGTAGAGAAAGACCTATTGGGGCTGGTTTGAGGCCTCAAAATAGATTTTTTTATGTAAAATATTATGTAAATAGGATATAAATGAATTTTGGATGATCTAAAGTAACTAAACCCAAGTTTTGACACTTGTGTGCAAAATAAGCCTAAGGAGATGAAGAGCTTTCTAGACACCTTGCAAGAGAATGGGATGATGTGTCAAGAAGAACCTATTGGGATCATATGAGAGGTGTCAAGAGAAAATAAAACATTTAGGAGAAACTTATCTGACTTTTAATAAGGCCACTTGTCCTTCAACATGTCAAGAAAAAAGAGAGTTTTAAGAAGCTAGTCAAGGATTCAAGCATGTATTTCAACCTCCCACACCAATTGGAGAGCTGAAGCATTTGAATAAGAGAAACACATGGTGTCCTAGAACTATTTTATATATTACCTAAATTCTCTTATTTTTTTAAATTAGATGACACATGTTTACCTTCTCTCTCCTTACCACTTCTTCTCATCTCCTTCACTTTCTCTATATAAGCAACCATTTTTGGCTTGAGATGTATCCTCCATCTGGGTATGGAAAATACTTAATCATTTTCCCTTAATTTTAACAATAAAATAATTAATTTTTTACCTCATTATATGAATAAATATAGGGATAAATCTCTAAATGGTTGATCTTATCAAGTGCAGATGTATATCACCTTGTTTGTGTCCTATTTATCTTGCCTCATGTGGTTGTTTCTATATTTCAGGTTGTAGTTGGTGTCATTAGGAGTATCTTGTGGGTTTTTAAGTGGAGTAATTCTTACCTCTTAGCCATACAATACCTTACCCTTTTACAAAACATTTATGAGATAGGTTCATTCTAGGATGTTTGTATGTTCATGTTGTCTTGTAGGTCTTAATGTAATGTGCAATGTGTTGTAGCGGTCAACAAAGTTTGGTTCATCACCATTGTAGTTAGGTTTATTTTAGTTATTTATTCCATTTTCTAATAAATCAAGTGTTATAGTAGTGAAAGTGAGCCTAAGTGATTCATCAAGGGGTGCTATCCCTTCAATCTAGATGTTTACCCCTACTATAAATAACCCACAGGTCTAGGGGTAATCCCATGTTTAACCAAATTTGGAGAGGTTTGAACAACCTTCTCCAAAGGTGTAAAATTAGTTTTGGTATGCTTGATGGGACTTAAGGTCCAAAAGAGTGGAATAAATTTTGGTGTGTTCTTCTACCTATCAGATTTTGGGAAGCATTTAAGAAAACACCAATGGCAACTCCGAATGTAATCAAATAGTTATAAGCAACTCAGGTACTTATTGTAAAATATTTTTCTAAAAATATTGTATTTAATTTGACTAATGAAGTTGGTATGGCTGGATATTATCATATTTCATATTATACACCTCCCTACCAACCTTTTCATGACCCATACTATGTTCATCAACAACCCTATCAAGATTATTATCAGCCCTATGAGCCATGACAACCCTATGGTCAGCCTATTCCTTCTCCAAATGATCATAATGTTATTGATCAGAATTATGAAGAAGCCTATTAATAAAGATGTCATGAATAAGAATATGTGATTTAGAATCTTAAAGGAGAAGTCCAAGATCTTAAGAGACAACTTCTTGAAGGTAGTCTTCCTCAAGCTATACATATCCCTCCTCAAGAGGCATGTTTTGTTCCATATCATTTTTCTTATTCTCCTTATGAAATAATTCAATATCTTTAAGAGGAGCCTCCAAGAGATCCAATATAGTCCTCAAAAGAGCCTACTAGCTTCAAAGTTCCAATTTGGAACCAAGTAGTGAAGTCTTGGGGAAAGAAAGATGAAGAAAGTGAGGACCAAGAAGTTGATGTAAAGAAAGAAAACCTTGTGTTTGTTCAAGCCCCATTGCTTTCTCCCAAAGGACCTATAACTTGTCAATATTGGGGTATATCCAATAATATTTTTAACTTAAAAAAGAGGCATTATTTGAGAAGGTTGAAGATAAAATTATAGATGTTGAAGAGCCTCAAGAAGGCTATGGGAAAAGTGAAGTAATTGTTGAAGAAAATAAAATGTCTATAACCCAATTGAACATGCTATCCCTTTAAGATTTCCTCCAATAATATCTCATTTTCAAACCCCCAAATTGAAAGAGTAATCCTTCCATCCCCATTCCCATTCATGAGCCATCCATCACACCTCACATTACTCCCTCCAACCCATGAACTATTTCACCACCCTCCCACCTCATCTCTTCTTGAAGGAGAACCCATCATATGGGAGATTAGGAAAGAAGATCTACCTAAATTTATAGCTGACCAAGAAGATGACTCAAGTGTCTATGATAAAGAGTTCACTATAGGGAATCCCCTTGGTGAAGACAGGAATAAGTCAACCTTATTAAGTGAATAAAGAGAAGATCTAGACCATGTTGAAGCTGTTAAAAAAGAACTTGATAAAGAAATGAGAGAGGAGGTGCTTGAGAAGGACATCACATCAACTGAGTTGGTTAATATTCATGAGATTGATCAAGAGGTTGAATCTAAAAATAAAATAAAAGGTGGAGCTATTGTTACTTCCATGGAATAATATGACTTATGGCAAAGATTCAATGAGATATATAGATAATTTGAGGCCTTTCAAAATCCTACACTTCCTACTATTCAAGTTGAAGATAATGATGAAGATGGGGTTGAGTATGTAAAGCTCCTTGAGGAGCTTGATGATCTTGCATCTGATAAATTTTTTGATCTCATTCAAAATGCCATGAAAGATAATGAATCATGCCTAGATGAAGCATCATTGGGTCAAGTTGTGGCTAACGAATACCATGAGAAGATGGTTGAGTCACAAGAGGAATTTTCCTTCATAGGTGACATGTTTATAGTTATCATTGCTTCACTTGAGATCATACCAAAGAGATTAGAAAGCATAAAGGAGTTTAAGACATCAAAACTAAAGTTCAAAAGGCAACATGATTCATTTTGTTGTCCCCCCAAAAATATCACTCATTTTTGGGTAACATATGAGCTATTTTGGTCCTGCAATACAAAATTATCTCTTCCCATTTCAAAAAATTATTCTAAACTTTTAAAATTGGGAATTATTCAAGCTTTTTCAGTTAAAGGACTAACAGTTTCAATAGGTTCAATGGCTTTAACAAGTGAGTTCTAGAAAAGGAACAGGTTCCTCAACACTTAGATGCTTTCAAGGCTAGTTCAATGCCTTGGTTCAACCAAAAATGTTCATCGGCAAGCTTCAAAGAAGGATTAAACCATTGAACCATCGAACATCACTTCTAAAAAGTTTCAAAGGTTCAAAGCGGTTGGTTCAATGCAGTTAGTTCAAAGAGCTTGGTTCAAGCAGTTAATTGAATAAGTAGAAAAGAAAGAATGAACCATTGAACCATTGAACCAAAGTTGGTTCAATCGGTCAGTTCAAGTGGCAAGTTCAAAGGAGTGCCCCAAATTTGAAGAGACAAGTGCCCTTGCATAAGGTAGTGGAAAAAGTGACTAAGGCATAAAAAGCCCATCAGAGCCTAGCAGATGCTGTCAAGTGTCGTCTACCGAGCCTCATTATACTTTGTTTCTAAGAGCTACAAAAGTTGCCACGTGTCCCTTGTAAGATGAATGGAGCATGCCAAGTGTCAATGTCCACGTGAATCCAAGTGAGTCCCAAGTGTATCTATAGTGTTTCTAAAAACTTAGCGGAAGCTGCCATGTGTCATCTTCTATGGGACACTCAAAAGGCATCCAAAGCCTCTATAAGTTAAGCGAATGCTGCCATGTGTCCTCACCTATTTCACAGTAGATGCTGCCATGTGTCACCTATTGAAGATCAGCCAAAAATTGACTAAGGCAAAGCCAAAAGACAAATAGCCCTTGCAGAGGATAGGTGAGGAGTAGATGGACCATTACAAAAACTTGAAGGATAGTTCCATGCTCGAACAAGTCCTTGCAGAGGACATAGTTCACTTTCAAAAAATAACATGGAAAAATAGTTAAGGTAAGAATCCTTTAGAATTTTGAAGGAATTCACCTGAGAAGATTTCATTTAGACAAATTATTTGAAAGAATTCCTTCAAAATTTTATCCAAAGGAAAAGTCCACCGAAATAGAAAACCCACCAAAGAAATAAAAGCCTAAAAGCTACCACATGTTCCTCATAAAGTTGCAGTAGAAGCCACCATGTGTCCCTTAAAAAATTACATGAAAGCTACCACATGTCATCGTCTGCATAAATCTAAAATAGTCCCAAATGTTTCCATAATGTCTCTAAGAGCTCAGTGAAAGCTACCACATGTCATCCTCAGTGGGATTCTCAAAAGACATCTAGAATATGCTACGTATCCCATTATATCTCTATGAAACATGACAAGTGTCTGCATCTGCATCTCAAGTTTCTTACAAGTTTCAAAGCTTCTTTCAATAAGCGTCTCTCAGAGTCCCACAGATGCTGCCAAGTGTCTTGATCTATTTTGCAGTGGAACATGCCACGTGTCAATTTTTAAGATCAGTAGAAAGTGACCAAAGAGCAAGGATCCGATTGAATGAAGGACCCAATTCAATAGCCAAGAAAGGAGGAACGATAAAGAAAGACCAAAAATATCCATGCATGAAATATGTTTCTTGAAGCAGACCACTAGGTGAACATTGGAGAACACAAACATTCAATGGCGTGACCCATTTTTATGCATTGAGAAAAGCAAATGGGCAAATATGCCCGATTCTAGCATATCTTCTTGACAGAATTTAAAATGTATTCAAGGCATTGAATGCAACATGATGTGTTACTGATCCCAAGTCTTTCTTGGAGGGATATATATTGGACTCTCTCTTATTATTTTAGAAAGAGATCTCTCAGTTATAAGAAGCAAAACTCTGCCCAAATTGAGAGGCATTACTAAGACTTTGAGCTCAGATTATTCATCATATTTCTTTGTTTGAATTAGAAATCAAGTTCCTTTCAGACTTTGTGCTGTTATAGCTTGTATCATTTTAAGAGATTGTTCTTATGTCTATTTCCTAAATGTATTCTTGTTTATGCAATTTAACAAGCAGAGCTAGTGGAGGTGATAAAGAAGGTGTCTTGAAGCCAGTTGCTTTTAGACTTTGTGTTGTCATAATTGTCTTCAGTGTGTGTTTATTTTCTATTTCTATGTAAAGAACCTTGGGATGACTTTGTGCCCTCATTTTCCTTCATATTTCACTCTTTGGTAGTTGAGGTGGAGACTTTATGCCTCATTTCATCTTGCTGTGTTACTGCGCCCTACTACAATTACTTGTCACTACCAGAAAGGTTCTTTTTGTCTACCAAACAACACTTTTGAAAGAAGAGGAGTGCCTTCTATCATTTCATCAAGATTCCTCCTTTGATTTGTGAACATCATCTCTAAAAAAAGAGAGATAGATGGTGTTATCCTATCCCTGAGTGTTATTTTCAAATTATTTATAGTAGATTAGCACATATATATAGTACCTTATACTTATAGGGAACCTCCCCTTGATGAGAAGAGAGATTAGTCCCCTTTTGATGTGGTAAACCTACACATTTGGCTGATCAATTTTCTCACTGTGGTTGATCAGACTTATTTTGTTTATTAGTATGCTGATTGACAAAATATTCACCCAACAATTTTTGGCGACTCTGCTAGGGAATTATGTGCATTCTGAAGCCTCAAGTTTCAGATTGAAGCAGTCCCTACCCTTATCCATTATAGATTCTGGTGAATCCATTCCACTTCTTACCCATTATCATTATAGCCTTACCATCTTTATCCATTTTTATTATATAATCTGGTCTGCAAACCAGATCCACTGGGAAAGAACACACAATTTAAAGACTTAAGCTTCAAGCTGAAGCAAGGCCAGTTCTTTCTCATTTTTGTTCCACAATCTGGCAGATCCATGGTATACGCGAAGCCAAAGGGCTAAAAGTATTGTTGACCCTATATTTGAGTTGGTGTAAGAAAATAATTTTAATATGTTACCTTCACCATCTCACCTCCAATGAACCAGGAGCTTTCCTCCTACGAAAGTCAGGTCTCCATTACCAGGCAAAACATCCACTTTTGCTATTAATAAAGCTTTGATAATACTTACTCCTCTGAGATTTGTTATTCCACCTTTCCATAGTCATACAATATAAATTCAAGGTCATTGGGGTAATTATTTTGGCCCTCTCAATCTTACTCCACCTCTGCATGAGCTTCCACGTAGCTCAAGAAAAAATTTCTCCAAATTCTATGGTGATGGGAGAGTTCATCTTGATGAACACATTGTAGCCTTCAGCATAGCCTATGGTGTAATAGGAGTGGAATTTGAGGATGTAGTAGTCAGGTTATTTGTAAAGACATTACAAGATGTTGCTACAGATTGGTTCTACCATCTACAGGCTCAGTTAGTAACTGACTAGAACACTCTCAAAGCCAAGTTCGAAGCTAGATTCAAACCTGTAGAAGATGCACATGATCTTCTAGCTTAGCTCACATAGATGAAGAAGGAGCCTCATGAACTAATGAGGGACTTCATAGCCAAGTTTGATAAATTGAGGAATAGGATCCCTACAATTGCTTGACATACAACTAAAAATCTCAATTGTTTCTTCATTAATTCACAGCTACATGAAGTGAGTTTTTTGTTGAGACGTGATGGTCAAATACACCTTACTGTAGCTCAAGATTTGGCCACTGAGGTAGAAGATGATCTCATCTTGGTAGTGAAGATAAAGAGAGATCCTAATAGAAATAGACCCTCATCATCTTCTGAATATCCATCTACAGGCACCACTGATCCAATGGTGCAAAAGTTGAAAAATGAGTTGTTTGCTCTCAAAAAGCAAATGGTGCAAGTAATGTCTTCTGATCCTTCATACAGAGATATGCCAAGGTAGACATTTCCAAATCAGTCATACTAGGGCAATGCTGCTAAGAATAAAGGGCAGCTAAATCATCTTCCTCCCCCATAAGGGAACTTGTCATTAAAGTACCCCCAGCCAATTCAGCAGTGGAATATATTGAAGCAAAATCAGATTTCTCTTTCTAGCCTGAATTGAATCAAAAAAATGATGCTGATCTCCTTATAGAAGGCCAAGAAGAATTAGCTGGCGACTCCAACATTGGTTTTTTGAACTATCAAGATGAACCTAGAAGTAAAGGAGAAGCATTTAATGGATCATACATAGTGTTTACCATGTCACAAAAATAGTCAGCTCAACAAGCTGATAAGGGAAAAATGGAAGAGTGTTCTCAGCCTGCAATTTCAATTGCTAAGTGGGGAACCACCCTACCTTTCCAACCAAAGGACTCGATGATCACCAAAAAGGTAAATACATCAAGTTCACCTTCACCTTCAATTTCAATTTCACAAATCAGTCCTCCCCCCTACAAATTAGAAGGTTGAATTACCTTCCTCTGTTCCTAGTCATATTCAGTCATTTGACATAATTGATCATGTCAAGAACAAAATACAAATGACTGAGTTTGAATATTTACAATCCAATCCTGAGCAGTTAGATAGGTTAGTTGAGTGTGTGAAGAATAATGCCATCACTACAGGACAAGATGTTAAGAAAGTAACTCATGATCCCCCAAAGAACATGTCCATATCAAATAATATTGTCATTACTCTTCCTACTGCCCCTAAAAAAATAGAGCCTTTCTATGTTTCCCTATTGATAAATGGTCACAAGCTAAGCAACTGCATCATAGACTCAGGTGCATCTAACAACATCATGCTTACCAAAGTGGTAGAATCTCTTAGACTCACACTAACCAAGACCTTTGGCAGATGCTTCTCCATGGAGAACAAATAAGTGCCATTGTTGGGACAAATCAAAGATGCCCAGTTTGCATTTATGGCCTTTCTAGAAAAGAGAATCAAGATGATTGTCCTGGTGGCCGATATTTCAGCCTCATATGTCACTCTTTTGGGGTGAAATTTTTGCAAAGATGTTAGTGGAGAATTGAGCATGGACCTGTCTAAAGTGAGAATCCCTATCAAAGGCATCATGCAGAGGCTACTCCCTGAAAAGAAAGCAAAATACATGGTCACTCAAACATCAACACCTAAAGCTCAAATTTTGTTTGAGTCTTCAGGCATGGGTAATTACTTTTTATCTATAGAAGAAGGTCATGAGGTGCTTGATGAAGTCACTAAATATAATTTAGAGTTTGAATTAGACCATACATTAGAAAAATTGGTAGGTTGCATTACAGATGGAGAAAGATCTTCCCTCTCTAATGAAAGAAAATCTAAAGAAAAATCAGTATCTGATGAGGTATGGATTCTAGAATTTGATGGCAGCTGCTCCTCTACGAGTTCAAGAGCTGGGATTGTGTTGATATCTCCTCAAGGAGATATTTTCCCCTACTCATATAAGTTATAGTTTAGAAACACCAATAACATAGTTGAGTATGAATCTCTATTGCTTGGATTGAAGGCAGCTCAAGATAAAGGCATTAAACTCCATTACAAAAGAGATGCTGAACTGGTGGTTTGTCAAGTGAAAAACTTATACCAAACCAAAAATGAGAGATTGTGCCACTACCAAAATATAGTCTAGGATCAAATTCAAAGTTTTGATGCTTTCAACATCTCTATCATACCCAAGGAATTTAATGACCGAGATGATGCATTGGCTGTTTCAGCAACTCTCTTAGTTTCTCACTCAGACTTTAAAGAAGATAGGTACACCATTCAACTATTTTTTTGACCAAGTGTGCCTGATAATGCTGATCATTGGAAAGTATTCAATGATGATCACCAAATCATTATCTTCCTATAATAAAAAGACATCTTTAAACAACTACATTTTGAAGGCAGTGAACCTCAAAAGTGTAAACTAGCTCTTGAATCAAATATGGATGTAGGTGAGGAGTTATTGCAACTAAAAGGGAATAAAATTCCCAAAGGCATAGTTTCACTTGAGAAGCTATTTGATAAACCTGATAGATTCATTAAATATCAGCAAATAGATTCAAGATCCTCTCAAAAATTTGATCAAGTAAATCTGGGTACTAAGGAAGGTCTCAAGATGGTTAACATTGGTAAATGCTGCACTCTCAAGGAAAGGTTTAAGTTAACTACTTTGCTCAACCAATACATAGACATCTTAGAATATTCCTATGATAACTTGAAGTCTTTTAAGCCTGATGAAATCTTCCATGACATTCCCCTTAAGGTTGACTCGGTGCCTTACAAGCAAAAATCTAGACAGTATAATCTGAAGATATCATGTACTATTCTGTCTGAGATACAAAAAATGTTAAATGCTAGAATCATTTTCCCAATCTATCATTCCATATGAATTGAAAATGTAGTGCATGTAAGGAAGAAGAATGGCAAAATTTACATCTATATGGATTTCAGGATTCTAAATCAGTCATCTTTGAAGGATAACTATCCTTTGCCAATCATGGATCAAGTGCTTCAAATAGTGATAGGCTTAGAGATGTTATCAATGCTAGATGGATTTTCAAGATATAATCAGGTTAAAGTTGGTGAAGCAGACCAACACAAGACTGCCTTCACCACACCTTGGGGCACGTTTACATATAAAAGGATGCCTTTTGGATTGATAAATGTTGGTGCCACCTTTTAGAGAGAAATGGACCTTGCTTTCAAGGATGAAATGAGTAAATTCATTATAGTTTATCTTGATGACTTAACCATATTTTCTAAGCATCACCCAGATCATATACGCCACTTGTAACAAGTGCTAGAGTGCTGCCACCAAAATGACATTTCTTTGAACGCCAAGAAGTCTATTTTTGAAGTAATAGAGGGGAAACTTCTAGAACACATTATGTCCAAAGGAGGCATAAAGATTGACTTAGACAGAGTCAAGTTTATCCAAGAGCTTACCTTGCCTAAAAGTAAGATTGCTATTCACTCTTTCTTTAGAAAGGTGAATTTCTTATGAAGGTTCATCCCTAAGTTTTCTGAGAAGAATTGACACATTGTAAACATGATGAAAGGAAAGGCCACCTTCAGCTGGGCTAAAGAAGGCAAGTCAACATTTGAGGATATTAAGACTGCCATTGCCCATGCCCTAACTCTAGTTTGTCTAGACTACATCAAAGAGTTCACCATATACAATTATGATTTTAAACACATGATTTTAGCGATTCTAGTTCAACAGAATAAAGAAGGTATGGAATCTCCCATTTCTTTTGTGAGCTGCCTTCTCAAAGCTCATGAGCTGAAGTACTTAAATATGGAGAAGCATGCTTATGTAGTGGTGAAGGTAGTCAAGCATTTCTGCTTCTAGATCCTAAATTCACACACTACTGCCTTGGTTCTTGACACCACAGTCAAGTCCATATTAACTCAGCAGGAGTTTGAGATGAAAAGAGGCAATTGAATTACAAAGATCTAGGAGTTTGATCTAGACATCAAGCTAAAAAAGCTGGTAAGGGGAAAAAGTCTATGCCAATTAATTGCTAATAACAAACCAAAAGAAATAGAACATTAAGAAACAAATGTAGAAGACACACTGACAGTCTTCTTTATCTCTACCACGAATGAGTGGTATTCAGGTATTGCTCATTTCTTTACTTATGGTGAGTGTCCTGCTCACTTATCTTACAAAAAGAGGAGGACTATCAAGTTGAAAGCTGCCAATTTTGTCCTTTAAGATAATGGCCTGTATAAGAAGAACCTTGATGGAGTCTTCCTTCATTATGTAGACAAAGAGCAGCAAAGCCAAATTTTGAAATCCTTCCACAATTTAGCCTGTGGAGGACATTTTTTTGCTCTTGTGATTTTCCATAAAATTCTTTGAGCCAGGTATTATTGGCCAACTCTTTTCCAAGATGCATATAAGTGGGTAAGAAAATGTGAACTATGCCAACAGTTTGTTGGGAGACCCAAGTTAGCTGCCCTGCCTCTCAAGCCAGTGGTCATAGAGGAACTATTCCAGCAATGGGGAATTGATTTTATTGGTGCTGTAAACCCATATTCAAGTGTTGGACATGATTGTGTCCTTAATGTTAGGTTGTGGAGCTAAAAGCTTCACTAGGATGCAAACAGGAGAAGTTATGGAGGATGCAGAGTTGTAGAGTCAGTTGCAGGGAAACCGGCGTCAGTCTAATCAATCGATGTTGGTCAGATAGCAGTGAAGAACCAACCGACGTCGGTTACCAGTTGGCCAACATCGATCATGGAGGAGCCGACATTGGTAGCCTGTGCGAGAATAGGCAGTTTGCATGTTGATCCCAGAGAGTCTATTTTTGGACTATTTGTTTGCATGTCAAAGGCTAGTCTTAGTCTTGAGTTGCGTGTCTAATTATTGTAATTAAGGTAGTCTAATTATTGTAAGCATGAGATCTATATATGGACTCATGGGCTGTATTGTAAAAAGTGTGCTAGAAAGCCATTGAGCTTTTAGAGAGAGCTAGTGTAGCTCCTCTTAGTTCCACAGGGGTGCTGAGAGTGTATGATCAGGGAGAGTTGCAGGGTCTGCAAGGTCTAGGAGCTGATCCATCGGGGTACTGGTTGAAGAATCATAAGGACTTGGTGAGGCAAGGACAAGGGTTCTTCAGGGATGTAGAGATATCTACATTGGTGAGTACGGTCTAGTGATTTACAGGTAGCAGCAGAGAGCAGGAGATCTACTTGGAGTATGGTTGTGTACTTGGTGAACTGGCAGCGTGTTACTAACTGATTGGAGAGGTGAACATCAATTCTATATTAGAGTTGATTGTTGTGACCGAGAAAGAGGGAAGAAGGTCTTGAGGTGTGGTGAACCTTTGAGGTGGAAGAAGAAGTGGCATCTTCTTTATTGTATTTTCTTTTAAGTATTTAATATAATTGTGTATTGTCTCTCAAATCCTATGTTGTTTCATATTTCTAGTTACTTATTGATTCTGGTATAATTCCATGTTTAGTTGATAATACAAGAAGTAATCATATGTGCTCTAATTGAGGAGCAAGATCCTGACAAGTTGGTATCAGAGCTTTTGGTTGGGTTACTAACAGGTGGTTTCAGATCTGGTAGTGTTTGTTGATTACGGGTTACTCACAGGGGTTTTTGATTGAGTGGAAGTATAGCAATGGCAGAAGGAAGTAAGCTATGAATGGAGAAACTGAATAACATGAATGGTCTAATTGATGGAAAGAAAGAGTAGGTAAATAAAAATTGTTGGTTGGTAGCAGATCAGCAGAGAGGAGTAGATGTTGTAGGGGATGTTGCATAAGATGTTCTGGATAAAGTGGAATCTTGTTTCAAAGATTCTTTTGCCTCTTTCCATGCAGCTCAAAATAGAGCATATTTTCATGGGTATGTCTTTGGAGACTTTGGAGAGATTTATTTAGGAGCTGGAGAGCCTTGTCAAATGATTGACAAAGGGGAAGTGAAGCTAAAATTACAGACGGATGACACACATTGGTTGAAGGAATTCATGCAGGTACCAATCTTAGAGATGAGTCTAATTTCTTCAGGAAATTTGGGTGATGGGAGATGTACTGTAATTCTCACAGCGGATACACTTGAATTAGATGGTGGTAAGAAAGTAGGTATCCTTTATCGATCTACTTATATTAGTGATTCACCTTCTGTTGCAGAGATATGGCTTCATGGGCTTGGTCACATATGTAGGAGGGGAATGCAGGTTCTCAAGTGGAAGACAGATGTTTTTGACAAGCTAAAGAACTGGAAAGCCTTGGTGTTCATGGAGGAGATGACAGACAGAGATCAGGTGAGGGAACTGAATTATTTTGAGTAGAGCAGGGTTGATTTGATCAAGATTTTGATCCATGGAGAGCTCACAGGTAAAAAGTTATCACTCACAGATGAACACAGTTATCAGCATCGATCAAAAAGTAACCAACGTCAGTAGAAAGAAGACCGATGTCAGTCATGAAGGAACTGACGTCGGCAAAAAGGATACCAGCATCGGCTAGGGAAATGATGTCGGTAGTTAGGGTCATTGCAGGTAACTGACATCGATCGGGAGCAGACTGTGAGATGGCCGAGATCGGTCACTAGAACGGATATTGGGCGGATAGCTAGCTGTCAACAAGTCTCAAACACTCATGTCGAGGTCAAAAAGGGTAAGTGAACCTCATATTCATTGTTCACCTTCTTTATATTGCTTATTGATGGTCAAAAACTAGGAAGATGCGAAGAGGCAATGTAGGTAGAATCCAGATATAGTGGGAGCTTGGCATGGATGAGGAGTGTGAGTCCTTAGAGAAGAACCAAATAGGTATTTATTGGTAGAGTTGTTAGCTGGAAGAAAGCACTGAGAGATGGATGGATTCTCATAGTTAAAGAAGAGAGTGGATGGACACGTGAGACAGAAGGCCAAGGTATATGGTCTTGAGGAAGCTGCAGGACAGTGGTATAGGTTTTGACAGGTGGATGACAAAGCATGGCTTTAGTCAACATTAGTGTAACTATTGTGTTTGTTCTTACCAGGTGGATGATGAGTTGCGACATTATTTAGTTACTGTATGTGGATGGTTTGCTATCAGGTTTTGTACATATAGGGATTTGCTGAGCTAAAAGGTAAGGTTAGTTCAGAGGTGTGTCATGAAGAATTTGGAGCAGCAAAATTATTTGGCATAAGAGACATGGAGATTTTATCTCTAGTGGGAGCTGATGTGAAGATGGTGTTGGTAGGGTTCATGATGCAGGATGTAGAATCAGAAAGCATACCAAGGGCTGGACAGTTCAAGCTTAGCTTGAAACAGGATTCGAAATCACATGAGGTCTAGTGTAGGTTTGAATTTTCCCAAGCAGTGGGAGTTGTCAAAAAGTATGGAGCCAATTCAAGGAAGGAGTACTAGAGGGCAGTTCAGTGGGATCAGTAGCAGGGATTCTTTTTATGCAGGGTCAAGGTCTTCACTACATGGATGTGTAGGTTCAGATGTGGTAGGTTACTTGAATGACAGGTACAACATCATAGGTTGTGTGGTGGTTAGTCTTTAGGATTGATCTTGAAGAGGGATACAAGCCAGGGAATAATTTAGATGGTGTACAGGTACAGGTACAGGTGTAGCTATTTATCTCCAAGTGGGAGATTATTAGGTTGTGGAGCTAAAAGCTTCACTAGGATGCAAATAGGAGAAGTTACGGAGCATGCAGAGTTGCAGAGTCAGTTGCAAGGAAACTGGCATCGATCTAATCAATCGACGTCAGTTAGATAGCAGTGAAGAACCAACCGATGTTAGTTACCAGTCAGCCGACATCGGTCATGGAGGAGCCGACGCCGGCAGCCTGTGCGAGAACAGGTAGTTTGCATGTTGATCTCAGAGAGTCTATTTTTGGACTATTTGTTTGCATGTCAAAGGCAAGTCTTAGTCTTGAGTTGCATGTCTAATTATTGTAATTAAGGTAGTCTAATTATTGTAAGCATGAGATCTATATATGGACTCATGGGCTGTATTGTAAAAAGTGTGCTAGAAATCCATTGAGCTTTTAGAGAGAGCTAGTGTAGCTCCTCCTAGTTCCACAAGGGTGATGAGAGTGTATGATCAGGGAGAGTTATAGGGTCTGCAAGGTCTAGGAGCTGATCCACCAGGGTACTGGTTGATGAATCATAAAGACTTGGTGAAGCAAGGACAAGGGTTCTTCAGGGATATAGAGATATCTACATTGGTGAGTAAGGTCTAGTGATTTGCAGGTAGTAGTAGAGAGCATGAGATCTACTTGGAGTATGGTTGTGTACTTGGTGAACTCGCAGCATGTTACTGACTGGTTGGAGAGGTGAACATCAATTCTGTATTGGAGTTGATTGTTGTGATCGAGAGAGAGAGGGAAGAAGGTCTTGAGGTGTGGCAAACCTTTGAGGTGGAAGAAGAAGTGGCATCTTCTTTATTATATTTTCTTCTAAGTATTTAATACAATTGTGTATTGTCTCTCAAATCCTGTGTTGTTTCATATTTCTAGTTACTTATTGATTCTAGTATAATTCCATGTTTAGTTGCTAATTCAAGAAGTAATCATATGTGCTCTAATTGAGGAGCAAGATCCTGACACTTACAACAACTGACTACTTCACCAAGTGGGTGGAAGCCATCCCAACCAAGCATGCTACTTCAAAAGTAGTGTGCAATTTCCTCTAAGAGAATATCATTTCCAGGTTTGGCGTCCCAACCAAGATTGTTACTGAAAATATAGCTTGTTTCACTTCCTAGGAGATTACACAATTTTGTTTCTACTATGGGATTACTCTCTCCCACTCTTCTGATTACTTTCCACAAGGGAATAGAAAAGCTGAATCAATCAATAAGAACCTAGTGACTATCATTAAGAAGCTGGTGGATGACAACCAAAGAACATGGTATAAAGCATTGGTTGATACTCTATGGGCAAACATAATTACACCAAAGAGAGCAATTGGTATGTCTCTATTCCAACTTCTTTATGGTATCAATGTTGAGATACCAATCACCTTAGAATTGCCAGCATTAAAATTGGCTAAGGCAATTAAAGATCAGACATATGAAAGCCCCTTTGATAAGATGATCATGTGCTTGATTGAGTTGGATGAGCAGAGAACTATGGTGGTGGATAGAATTGCTGCCCATCAAAGTCTGGTGAAGAAACTCTTTGACTAGAAGGCAAAAAATTATGATTTCCAAATTGGAGATAAAGTCCTGTTATGGGATAAAAAGAGAGAACCAAAGAGAATGCATGGATAGTTTGACTCCATTTGGAGGGGATCATTTATTATCCATCATCACAATGGTGAAAATAGCTTCCTGTTGAAATATCAAGATGACACACTCTTTTCTCTGCCTCATAGTGAGCAGCATTTGAAACACTTTAATTCTTGAAGTACCAAATCATTTTCATCTATACATATGTATATTTGTATAGTTTTTAGTTCTATTTTATTTTGTTTGTTTTCATTTCTAAGTAACATGACTCCATAGCCCAATGGCATGCATAAAGACACTGGAGATTCTAGATTCTACTCCCTCAACTTTTTCAAGTTTTCAACTAAAGGAAGTTCCCCAACTGAAGCCAGCTGTTGTTCTCCCAAAAATATCACTCATTTTTGGAACAACATATGAGCTATTTTGGTCCTACAAGACAAAATTATCTCTTCCCATTTCAAAAAATTGTTCTAAACTTTAAAAATTGGGAATTATTCAAGCTTTTTCAATTAAAGGACTAACAGGTTCAACAGGTTCAATGGCTTCAACAAGTGAGTTCTAGAAAAGGAGCAAGTTCCTCAACACTTAGATGCTTTTGAGGCTAGTTCAATGCCTTGGTTCAACCAAAAATGTTCATCGGCAAGCTTCAAATAAGGATTGAACCATTGAAACATTGAACCCCACTTGTAGAAAGGTTTAAAGGTTCAAAGCGGTTGGTTCAATGCGGTTAGTTCAAAAAGCTTGGTTCAAGCAGTCAATTGAATAAGTAGAAAAGAAGGAATGAACCATTAAACCGTTGAACCAAAGTTGGTTCAATCGGTTGATTCAAGTAGCAAGTTCAAAGGAGTGCCCCAAAGTTGAAGAGATAATTGCCCTTGCAGAAGGCAATGGTAAAAGTGACTAAGGCAAGAAAAGCCTGAAGCAAAAGCCCTTCAGAGCCTAGTGGATGCTACTAAGTGTCATCTATCGAGCCTCATTATAACTTGTTTCTAAGAGCTACAAAATTTTCCATGTGTCCCTTGTAAGATAAATGGAGCACACCAAGTGTCAACATCTGTATGAATCTAAGTGAGTCCCAAGTGTATCTACAGTGTTTCTAAAAACTTCACGAAAGCCGCCACATGTCATCTTTCATGGGACACTCAAAAGGCATCCAAAGCCTCTATAAGTGAAGCAAATGCTGCCATGTGTCCTCATCTATTTCATAGTGGATGCTGCCATGTGTCACATATTGAAGATCAACCAAAAATTGACTAAGGTAAAGCCAAAAGACAAATAGCCCTTGTGGAGGATAGTGAGGAGTAGATGGACCATTGTAAAAACCTGAAGGATAGTTCCATGCTCGAATAAGTCCTTGCAGAGGACACAATTCACTTTTGGAAAATAACGTGTCAAAATGGTTAAGGTAAGAATCCTTTAGAATTTTTGAAGGAATTCACTTGGGAAGATTTCCTTCAAACAAATTGTCTGAAAGAATTCCTTCAGACTTTTTGTCTAAAAGAAAAGTCAGCTAAAATAGAAAACCCACCAAGGAAATAAAAGCTTGAAAGCTGCCACGTGTTCCTCATAAAGTTGCAGAGGAAGCCACCATGTGTCCCTTATAAAATTATATGGAAGCTACCATGTGTCATCATCCACGTAAATCTAAAAGAGTCCCAAATGTTTCCATAGTGTCTCTAAGAGCTCAGCAGAAGCCACCACATGTCATCCTCTATGAGATTCTCAAAAGACATCCAAAATATGCCATGTATCCTGTTATAACTCTATGGAACATGACAAGTGTCTGCATATGCATCTCAATTTTCTTACAAGTTTTAAAGCTTCTTTCAATAAGCATCTCTCAGAGTCTCGTAGATGCTGCCAAGTGTCCTAATCTATTTTGTAGTGGAACGTGCCATGTGTCAATTTTTAAGATCAACAAAAAGTGACTAAAGAGCAAGGATCTGATTGAACCAAGGACCTGATTCAATAGCCAAGAAAGGAGGAAAGATGAAGAAAGACCAAAAATATCCATGCATGAAATATGTTTCTAGAAGCAGACCACTAGGTGGACATTGGAGAACACAAACATTCAATGGCGTGACCCATTTCTCTACATTGAGAAAAGCAAATGGGCAAATACAACCAATTCCAGCATATCTTTTTGACAAAATTTAAAATATATTCAAGGCATTGAATGCAACATGATGTGTTACTGCTCCCAAGTCTTTCTTGGAGGGATATATATTGGACTCTCTCTTATTATTTTAGAAAGAGATCTCTCGGTTACCAGAAGCAAAACTCTGCCCAAATTGAAAGGCATTACTGAGACTTTGAGCTTAGATTGTTCATCATATTTCTTTGTTTGAATTAGAAAGCAAGTTACTTTTAGACTTTATGCTGTTATATCTTTTATCATTTTAGGAGATTTTTCTTATGTCTATTTCCTAAATATATTCTTGTTTATGCAATTTAACAAGCAGAGCTAGTGGAGGTGATAAGGAAGGTGTCTTGAAGCCAGTTACTTTCAAACTTTGTGCTGTCATAATTATCTTCAGTGTGTGTTTATTTTCTATTTCTATGTAAAGAACCTTGGGATGACTTTGTGCCCTCATTGTTCTTCGTATTGCACTCTTTGGTAGTTGAGGTGGAGACTTTGTGCCTCATTTCATCCTACTGTGTTACTGCACCCTACTACAGTTACTTGTCACTACCTGAAAGGTTCTTTTTGTCTGCCAAACATCACTTCTAAAAGAAGAGGAGTGCCTTTTATCATTTCATCAAGATTCTTTCTTTGTTTTATGAACATCATCTTTGAAAAAAGAGAGATGGATGGTGTTATCCTACCCCTGAGTGTTATTTTCAGCTTATTTATAGTAGATTAACATATATATAGTACCTTATACTTATAGGGAACCTCCCCTTGATGAGAGGAGATATTAGTCCCCTTTTGATGTAGTAAGCCTACAGATTTGGCTTACCAATCTTTTTACTGTGGTTGATCAGACCTATTTTGTTTATCAGTACACTGATTGACAAAATATTCACCCAACACATTTAATCTTTCATCTCATAAAGCAAAGGATGGTGCAAGTTTCCATTTTGATCTAGGAGGAGAAAATTTTCTTTAGGTTAGTTTGTATATAGTCTAGTTTGCTTATGTTCTTGTTAGTAATTTTTGCATGTCAAGGCCAAATTACTACCCTACCATCTAAAACTTTTCCAAAATGGTCAATTAGCCTTTAAAGCTAATCAAAAATATCAAAAGCATAAAAAATGGTTTCAAAGGCCATTAAATTGTCTCAAGGAGCTTTAAATATGTTCAAAAGGGTGATTTTATCCTAAGTCTAAAAATTCAAATTATAAAAAGGTCATTTGATATGGCAAATGGCCCCAAATTAGCTCCCACATGACATATTTGATATTATTATTAATATCCATATATTTTATTAATTTTAAAATGTTATTTCATCCAAAGAAAGTTTTCAATGCCAAAAATGGTATTTTTTCAAAAACAAGAAAATTAAAAGATTCTTGAAAAAAATTGTATTAATTTTGAAAAGGAAAAAATAAATAAAGATGAGTCCCACTTCAAGAAGGAGAAGCATGCAAGTGGATTTAGTTAAGGTTGATTTGTCAAAGCTTGTTTTTGATTTCCATGCAAAGGGGAATTTTTTCTTGTTACAACTCAACTTGCAAGAAACTCAAGTGGAGTTCTCCTTAGAAATATGGTGTAGTATTTTTGGAAAGGGTATTTATTTCTATCAAACTTGGGCCCACAATTATTTTGAATGCCAAGATTTAGAGCTCGTCATTCAATTTTTGAGGAACTAAGGATTTAATGAATAAATTATTATAAAAAGGAGTTAGTCTTGAGTTGAGTCAACCAAGACTAACCCTTATCTCCTCCCATTTCTTATTTCAACAACAAAAAGGAAGGTTTATTGAAAAAGATAAAGAAAGGAAACATATCAAAAATGTTGTAATTAATTTAAATTCAAAATTGACTTGAGTTCACATCCACTTGATCTTCTCATATTCTTTTAATGCCAATCTCTTGGCATTTTGTATAATTTTATATAAAATGACCTTTTGGAAGTCATTTTGAAAAAGGATTATTGATATTCAATAATAGATTCTTGGAATATAGACAAAGGAAATTCATTCTGAGTTACAAATTTTTGGGTTTTGGATGTGGATTCTATATAGTGTGTATTTGATTGCATACCAATACTAAGTGGGATTACATCCCCTTTGGGTAGGTCCCTTCCCCACCTATTACTTCCCATCTCATTTTACCTCTCTTACCTTGTAGATAATTTGAAGAGGTAAAGACCTTCATATAGAATATTTATGCAAGGGTAATATAGAACTCCATTTTCATTTTGATTAATAGTGCCCAATGAATATCACAATATTGAGGTGCATCACCCCATTAAAATAAGTTTTCCCTTCTAATTTCCCCTTTAATTTTTATTACCCCTTTTTATTCAAGAACAAGAAAATAATCATATTTAATAGATAAATATTAAGAGAACCGACCCTCTCTAGAGGTTCTTCTCAACATAGAATCACCCACCCTCTGAGAAGATTTCATTATTTCAATTGGAGTGAGGGTTTGCTACTTCTCTAGGTTGACAATAGTTCCCTAAGTGCTTAGTTAGCACATGTGTGTAAACCTTCATTTCTTTGATTTTGTGTGTGTATTAATTTTTTGTGTTGTTAAGGTAATCAATTTGTCTTGTTGGTCAAGTGTCAAGGTGAGATCTTTTTATCTTAGAGTGTAATTGACTGCATATCCTAATGGAAGAATAAGGTTACTAGTCTAGTCAGCATAATAGGCATGCTACCCCTAAAAATCACAAATTTTTTATCCAATTTCGACCCCATAGGTTAAAATAAGATCCTTATAGTAAAAAAACCAAAACTTATGTGATATAAGAGGTCCTAGTAGAGTCCAAAATACCTTATTATCATTTATTAAGGTAAGTTTAGAAAGATTAAGGTAAAGTCATATTTCAGTCACATAATGGTTTAAGCATGTCATGAGGAGATAAGACATGTTAAGGGTGTGTAATAGGTGATTATGGGTTAATTAAAGTCATTCCATGTGTTAAATAACTTTTCACAACATTTCATGCAGTTTTGGAAGGTTTGAAGCTCACTTGCTAACTTGAAGGTGTTGAAAATACAAATAAATGTGATTTTTTAGCTAAAATTTTAAGTGATAAAGATACCTAAGTGAAAAATTAGTACAAGACATATTAAAAATATCTTGGATCAGTTACTAAACTAACACACCTATCAACTTATCAGATAAAGTCAATTTCTTGGAGATCAACACCACTTTGAAGAGTTATAGAAAGTTGTACGGACATGTTGAAGTCATGTGAAAATGAAAATAGTTGTAGAGTATACTTTGTTATTCTAAAAGTTAGGAACAAGCATTGAAAGAAGTTTGGAGTTCAAAATTTATAGACATATCCTTCTCTCTCTCATTGCTCCCTTCACAAGCTAGTGAAGGCCAACTTTAAGTAGAGGGTACAGGCCGTACATGTAGAGTTGGGGGATAATATTTTGAAAAATGTTTGGGACCCCTAAGGGATTTAAATTTTTGGAATTATTTTTTGGATTTGTGATCTTATATTTATGAACAATTTCTAAGAGCCTAGTCTATGTTTTAAAGAAATAAATGCCCATAAGCTAAATTTGACATAACTCTACTGTAAGTTTAGATGAGTTGGATAATTTAAAATAGTTAAAATACATATGTAGATGATTAATAATGATCCAACCATGTTCTTGGCACTTGTGAATGTCTTTTGGCAAGCAATTTTCCTTTTGTGCATTATTTGCAAGTGACTGGTCAAATTTATGAGTTATTCATGTGTTTTGGTGCATTGGAATGTTTCTAAATTATATTATAACTCCATATAAATTCATTCATGAATATCTGACTAGACGTAGATTCTATAAAAGTCACAAGCATGGCCATATCTTCATCCTTTCTTAGACTGTGTTCTATGCTTGCACAATAGATTTATGTGAATGAGTTTGAAGATGTTTTAAAATAAATTGAATATTTGTGTTTCTTGATATATCATGTTTATACAAAGATTAAAATGGAATTTTAAGATAAATTTTCATGTTACACTTTCAAAAACTTCAAAACTCAAAATTGTAGAGAGTCACCCATAGGCCTAAAGGAAAATTGACTGTATGAATAGTGAAGGTAGGGTTTGAAGGTAATTTGAAGGATATAAATAGGTTTTAAATGAAAATAAACTCCATTTATAAAATTTTATCCATTTTAGGGTCATGGTGTGAAAATAATCCTGGACCTAACTCAAGCCACATAGTCAAATTTTATTGATAGTTACCTACAAGACTGCAGGTGAAAGCAGAGAATATAGGGGTTGTAATTAAGACTTGAAGATGATAATGGATATTCAATGAATTTAAAATGGATTTAGGTTATAAACACCATAAATATAATAAATTTATCCTTTGAAAAAGAGTAAGATAACTGGAGGAGATGAAACTTAGTCAAAACCTCTCAAAATAATATCTACAATCAGCCTATTAAGAATGAGTCTTGAGACAGTGATGGCAAAGTATAGAGTTTCAGAGTGTTTGGATAAGGTATTAAGTCATATAAATATCATGACTAATTTTAATAGGGTTTCAATGCTAAACATGGCTCTTATAAATACTTAGACTACATACTCAGAGCCCTCAAGTTGACACCTATAACTAGGTGAAAAAATGTGCCTTAACAAGTGAATGATAGTGCAATCTAGAGATTCAAGAACATTGAGAATGTTTCAATACTCTTAATGACATATAAAATCTAATAGATAAGTTTGAATATTGGTTCAAATGGTCTAAAGGGCCACATATATAGTCAACTACCTAATTGATCACTTACATCCACTTATTAAAGGATTGGTCATGAAAAGATGGATAATTAAAGGTATAGTGCTTCAAAAGATTTAAAAGGAGATATTAGTCAATAAAATCCATTTATAAGTTTGAGGAAAGTCTCAAATGTTTTTGAACTTAAAAGGGGTAAAAATTTATTAAGAAAATGAAAAGACCAGATTTACAAATCATTCTCCTGGTTCACCAGATGAACCAATTCCTGATACATACTATCTGGGAGCATTCCTAGATCAGTAATACTCCAAATGGATCCATTCTCTGAAGCCCATTTGGCAAGGTGGTCAGCATCACCATTCCATTCTCGTGGAATATGTTTGAAAGCAATATAATTCAAAAAGGTACTTAAATGCCTAATCTGATGAACAATAAGATTAAGATGCCAATCCACTTTACCTGCATTACCGTTATTTAGCAAGTTAATCACAACTTGCGAATCCGATTCGTAGATGATATTATAGCATCCACGTTGACAACATAATTTCAGTGCCTCCAGAATCACCATGGCTTCCATAAGATTGTTTGTATGGTAGCCTTTGTAGATCAAAAAAATAAATTGGATGCTCCCGGAGCTATCCTGACCAATACCACCAATTCCAGCCTCACCTGGGTTCCCCCGTGAGGACCCATCCATGTTTATTTTGATAACCCCAGACTCAGGGTGGGTCCAATGGCCTGCTCTATTGACTGGTCACACTTTTTTTTTATTTCCTTTCTGCGCTCGTCTACCCGTCCCCAATTCACTGCTAGGGCTTAGAGCCAGGCCCAAGCGCTTAAATTGCCCAGCCTCCTCAGCGTCCAAGTCAGCGCCACTCATACACTTAGCATGCAAAGTTTCTTGCATCGATTTTAGGACTTTTGACCACAACTATCTCAACTCTAAATACGCTCCCCTGAAGATTCTCCTGTTTCTTTCTAACCACAAATTCCATAAAATAAAAGATGGGCCGACAGTCCAAGCATTTTGTAACAAAGAACTCCTTCCTGGAATAGGCCCAAATTTATTCTAGAATTCACTCAGTGAATGGACATCTCAACAGGGGGCACCCAGGCATTCCACCACAAGTGCCAGACCTGTTTATCAAAGGGGCATTGAAAGAATAAATGTGCCCCTGTCTCCTCACTATTATAACAAAAAACATAGATAGATGGCCCCTGAAAGCCACGCTTACATAAATTATCCTAGGTGAGGCATTTGTTGTGTGTAAGAAGCCACAGAAAAAAGTTACATTTGGGCCAAGAAATCTGGCTCCAGACTTTTTTCCCCCATAAGAACTGATCACCATTGAAAGTTTGCTTAATCAATATAGTATATCCTGACGAAATAGAATACTGGCTTGTAGCATCTCCACCCCAGGCAAGAACATCACGTCTTTGTATAAAATTGCATCCTTTGGACTCAAGGATTTGGCTTAACTCTCTTCTATCCTCTGCTAATCCTCCTAGTGGCCAATCGGAGGAATTTTTCCATCTGTAACCAATAGCCATGCCCATGCTGACAACCTCCTTATAATGCATCACAGTGTTCCAACCAGCTGAAAGAAAGAATTCAGCTAGAGGCTGTAAATGAGGATGTGAAACTAATAGGGGTGGCGCACCATCCCAAGAGTCTTCCCAGAACAAAGCTTCAGTCCCACTATTGCACACCCAAAAAAGGCTCTGCTTCACTAAATGTGCTCCAACCTTAAGGGTACTCCACACCATCGATCCTCTACCTTCAAGAGGAAATCTGGATATGTCTTGGGGCTCAGTGTCCATAAAGTACTTAGCAGTCAAAATTCTAGCCCAAAGGGCAAATTGATTAGAGCACCACCTCCAATATAACTTGGCAGCCAAGGCTTGGCTACCCAAGATAGCTGAGCACAATCCAAGGCCCCCTCCCTGCTTTGGTCTACACACCGTATCCCAATTGATTAGGCTCCATTTAGTATTTTGGAGATTCTCACTCCACAAAAATCTCCTAGAGAGGCTATCATATTCTTTTAGGAAATAGACTGGGGTAGTTTGAATCATGCACCGGTAAATGGGCAATGCCTGAATAACAGATTGTAGAAGAATCACACGACCAACAGTGGAAAGCCATCTGTGGGTCTAATGGCTGATTTTCTGTCTTAGCTTGTCCAAGACATTCTACCAAAAAAGCCTGGGCTGTTGCCCCACCACAATGGGAATGCCTAAATAAATCACAGGAAGTGTTTGAATTTGAAATCTCAGAATGGCTACTATCCTTCTCTGAATAGACTCTGGCGTGTTAAAGAAAAAGATGGAGGACTTGTGATCATTAATCTTTTGTCCCGAAGCCTCCAAATAATTTTCAAGGGTGTGATGGAAAGCTTCCGCTTCTCGGATCTGAGCTTTACCTACTAAAATAGTATCATCGACAAATTGGAGATGAGTCAGGGTAGTGATCCCATTTCCCCATATCCAGCCCTGTAGAGTATTCTGGGAGACCCAAAGTTTGAAAAGCTGCCCAAGCCCCTCAGCCATAATGATGAACAAGTAAGGTGAAAGTGGATCCCCTTGGTGAAGGCCTCTCGAGGCACCAAAAAGCTTTGAAGGTGCTCCATTTATAAGGACCGAAAAGGAAGACATCGTAATACAACTGAACACCTAGCTAATCCAATCCTGATTGAAGCCAAACGCAAAGAGGATTTTGCTCAGAAATCTCCAGCTAACTCTGTCATAGGCTTTGGCAAGGTCTAGCTTAATAAACATAGCCTTCTCCTGAAAAGTATTCATAGAGTAAATTGCTTTCGAAGCAATCACCACTCCATCCAAGATCTACTTTCTTGCTACAAAGCCTCTTTGTTCCTCCGATATAAGGCCAGGGAGGATCCCTTTCAACCTTTGTGCTATAATTTTAGAGATGATTTTGTAAGTAACATTGCAAAGCGCAATGGGCCTATACATCTCCAACTTATCAGCCTGTTCCTTATTCAGAATAAGAGCCAAGAACATGGCATTCAATCCTCTGAGCATTTCTCTGCTAGAATATGATTCCTGTATCACATCCATTAAGTCTTATTTTATAATATCCCAAAAGTCTTGAAATAATTCAGCTGGGAATCCATCAGGTCCAGGGGATTTACCTCTCTTCATGCTGAAAACAACCTCCTCCACTTCTGTCAAAACAATTGGACACATAAGGCATTCATTCATTCTCTCATTCACCAATGAAGGAATGCATGATAAAACATTATTTTATACCCCTTCATCTGGCATAGGGTTGCTAGTAAAAAGTTTAGAAAAGTACCAGACAGCTTCTCTGCTAATAGCTTGGGAAGAGGTTAAGCAAGTTCCATCCTAAGTGACAAGAGAAGTTATAAAATTCCCATTGCGTCGTGCCTGCACAGAATTATGGAAAAAGGCTGTGTTCTTGTCTCCCTCTTGTAGCCAGTCATTGCGAGCCTTCTGCTTCCAATAGATTTCTTCCCAAAGTTCCCACTCTGCTAAGATGTTGGCAGCTCTAGCTTCCTCTAGACAAAGGTCCTCTGAGAAATTGCATTCTCTTATTTGTCTGGTTATTTCATCTACCTGTTCTTGAGCCTTCTTCTTCCTGCATTGTAAATTTCCAAAACAACTTCTGTTCCAGCCTTGCAACTTTCTTTTAACATACTAGAGCTTTTTAAGAAAGGAATACATAGCTATGCCATATGCAGGGCCTCCCTATCTCCACCACTAAGCCATGAGGTCCTGGAGAGATGTGTCTCTAAGCCACATCATCTGAAACTTGAATGGAGGCTTTTTGGGCCCCTCAATGTAACCAATGGACAGCTTGATAGGCCAGTGATCAGAGTCCCTCCAGTCCAAAATTTTAGAATTGATAGAAATAGCACTAGATTGCCAAAAACAAGAAACTAAAAATCTATAAAGGCATTCAAAAATGGCAGCATTACCTGTTCTTTTGTTGCTCCATGTGAATAGCCCATTTGAGGGTCTAACATCAGATAAGCACTGCACTTTAACATTATGGCAAAGACATTCAGTAGAGGGACCTAGCTGATTCAATCCTCCCCTTTTCTCTTCTAAAATTAGCACCGCATTAAAGTCACCGGCAACTATCCAAGGCAGGAATGGATGACACTTTCGGATGTAGCGAATGTGCTCCCATAGCTGCAATTGTCCAGCAATATCAACAGGTGCATATACATTGGTGAACATGCACCATTCCCCAGTTTCAAGAGAGGAAGCCATCATTGTTAAAGCTGATATGCTTGAAATCCAATGAATTGGTAGAATTTTTCTTGGGTCCCATCCCATAGCTAAGCCTTTCGTGCTACCACAAGCACCAATACATTGCCAGTGTCCTCTAGGCCAGATATTTAACATACAAGCAAAAAATGATTCAACTGACAATTTAGTCTCCTAAATACAAATAATATCTGGAGAATTGTCCCACACCAATTTATGCATAGCTTTTTGTTTAGGGGAGCTATTCAAACCCCTTACATTCCATGATAAGACTATCATTGGGTGGGATGGGGAAAATGTTTGTCCATGGTTTTGACAACCCTGGCTTCCACCAGCAAATCACCAGTAATTTTTAGTCTATCTTGGTCCTTTCTTCTTCCAGCTTTGGAAGGAGCAGCCAAAGTGACTTTCTTGAATTGTTTCTGCATAAGTCCAAGTGTACTGCTGGTTCCTTTTTCTTTTTTCCCAGCCTCCCCTTCCTTGACCAAATCCGCCCATCTAACTTCCTTCTCTATCAGCTTGCACTGGGCCACAGGCATACCTCCCTCTTGTTGCTGAGAGCATTTGAGAGACACTTGAACCTAAAAATTTAGGACTTCATTAAATTCTAAAAACTAACTAGGTTGCTCCACCTCTTCCCCCTATTCCTCCATTGGAATGCCATCTTTTATGGCCATACAATCTAGGGCCTCAAATCTATTCAACCCCAGGTCTGCCTATCTATCAACACTTCCATGCCTTGGTCCATGGCCTCTTGCTCTCTTTTTAACTGGTGTGAAGCCATCCATCCCCGTCTGAAAATGGTCTCCTGACCCTTGCACCATACTTGAATTAAATGCATTTTTTCCTTTGCCTATTTTATCAGGTAGGGTTTTAGTATTTTCCAACAGAGTCCTATGCCCATTTTCCTTCCTAGCATCAGCTGAATTTGTCAATAAGGATTCTAAACCAGTTTCGTTAGCTTTGGCCACCAAAGGGCACTGCCAATGTAGGTGACCATATATGAGGAAAGTCTCAAATGTTGAAAGTATCTCATAGAACACTAATTTTTAGACCATGTCAAATGAGTATACAAAGTCAGACTTCTTAAAAAACATGCTTAGAGTCAGTTAAGAATGTGCCTTGGGAATTAATGATTATTGGATCTTGAAATTAAGGGAATTGAAGAGTGTTTCAAGACATGAATGATAATATGAATAATCTATTGAATATTATAGGATTGACTTGAAGACTTAAGAAAAAACCAACACCTAAAGTCAGGCATGCAGTCTGCCCAATTGGCTCAAAGCCTCTTTAAAGCTTGAGAATATGGTTTGTGTGAATTTTTAATGAAATAAAGGAATTTAGGGTTATCAATTTCAAGACCAAAGGAGATTATAAAACATGGGTTACATAATCAACTCTAGCTTACACATTCCTTGACTAGCAACAAGGCTTCCTGCCTGGCCAAAGAAGAAAGTTGCTATCTTGACTAGTAGGATACTATGGATAATGGAGAGAAACCTCATGGTGAACATAGAGTATCATAAATTCTTTAAGTTCACTCAAAACCTTAGGATTCAAACTAGAAACCCCTACATACTCAGTCTAAGCAAGACACATGACTCCTTGTTCATGCTAGAGGAATTGCTTGTGTGAAGAAGGTTTAATTAGATTGTAGTAGAATATGAGGGAAATAAAGTGTTGTTAATACAATAAAAACATGATGATATAGTCCCTCAAACCTTTAGCCAATGCAATAAATAGACAATTCTATTCAGACCCTACACAATCTTAAACACCTATAGTCAACAGTCAGTTGGAGAAGAAGTGAAGTAAGTGGAGTTGAGTGGAAACTTTGAGACCCTTAGGATATTGAAAGGGAGATATAGAAACATTTCATGGAGTGTTATTCCTCTAATAGAAAGAGTAAATGGAAGAATAAAGTCATTAGGGTATGATAAGTGGTTTGACATAAGAACCCTAAGCTTAGAGAATGAGATGTTGTAGAGAGTTTTATGAAGGAATATGGTAAAAAAACTATTGTAATAACTCAATGGGATGTCACATATTCCATTGAGGCCATTAAAACTCAAATTCAACTCAAGAAATCCACCTATAAATTGCAAACTTGATCAGACCCCCTAAAATGGCTTGTTTCCACCTGAGAGGCTAGTTTATTTTTCTTGGTATGGTCAAAAGGATTTTCATGGGACCTTTTTCTCTTATGGGAAGTTATCCATCCTAATCTAATTCAATTTTGTGAAATGGATAGAGGATTCCTTCATCCAACTTTATGAATCATTGTTAAGAGTTCAAAGTGCTTTCAAGTTGCCTAAGAGGGATATAATGACCATTTTTTAGAGATGGAATTTAAAATCACATACAAATCCAAAAATTACTCCTAAAACCTATTGGATGTTATTAAAGACTCCAAAGATGTTCTTCACATGTACTTAAGTTGTACGAACTATTATATGGGTTATTATAAATGCCTTATTTTGTATATTTTTTAGGGATTTTGGAGAGATATGTAATTTAAAATAATTTAAGGGGGTAATATGGGACTTATTTCATATCTTAAAATAAATAAATTTTCTTAGGAAAACTTGGAAGTGACTAAACCAACTCCATTTTGTAAGGCAGTCCAAACAGGGTTGTGAAGGGCTTGTTTTTGGCCATTTCATAGTTTGGATATAAACAAAATGTTAAATAATCCCAATCAAGGTTGTTATTGGAATGGGTAAAGTTAATCACACACTTTTTAGATGTTTCACAAGTGTATGAGGAGTTTAGATCCAAAATCCACTTTCTAGGCTTAAAGGCCTAATTAGGCCTAATTGGCAAAAGAGATAGGCAAAAAAGGTAGAATTAAACTTAGATTAAGCTAATGAAAAATTTCATGGAGTTTTAAGAGGATATAAGGTCCTATAATATGAAATTATTTTTTTAAGATAATCCGTATAACTCCCACACAAGGAGAAAAATGGGAAAAAAGGCTACAAGGAATGAGGCCTAATTAAGGCTTTTGGTAGAGAACAACCTATTGGGGCTAGTTTGAGGCCTCAAAATTTATTTTTTAAGGTATAATATGATGTAAATAATCCATCAATTATGTTTTTATGAAATACAATAACTAAAACTATGTTTTGACACTTGTGTGAAAAATAGGTCTAAGGAGATGAAGAGCCTTCTAGACACCTTGAAAGAGAATGGGGTGATGTGTGAAGTATAATTTATTGAGGTAAAATTATAGGTGTCAAAATAAAATAAAAAATTCAAGATAACCTTATATAACCATCAATAATGCCACTTATCCTTTAACATGTCAAAAAGAAAGAGAGTTTCAAGAAGCTAGTCAAGGTGTCAAACATGCATTTCACCATCCCATGCCACTTGAAAAGATGGAAATTTTGAAGAGGAGAAACACATGTTGTCTTAGATATATTTAATCTAATCCCTAACTCATCTTATTTTTATAACTTACATGACACTTGTCTACCTTCTCTCTCCTATACACTTCTTTTCTTCTCCTTCACTTTCTCTATATAAACAACCACTTTTGGCTTGAGATGTATCCTCCACATGGGTATGCAAAATATCATCTCATTATTTCCACATATTATAAATAAAATAATTTATATTTTACCTCCTTATTTGACTACATGTATGATAAATCTATAAATGGTTGATCTTATCAAGTGTAGATGTATATCACCTTATTTGTGTCCTATTTATCTTCCCTCATGTGGTTGGTTCTCTATTCCAGGTTATAGTTGGTATCATCAAGGGTCTCTTGTGATTTTTTAAGTGGAATAATTATTCCCTCTTAGCCTTAAAATAATTTAACCTTTTAAAAAACATTTATGCAATAAGTTCATTCTAGGATGTGTGTATATTCATGTTATCTTGTAGGTCTTAGTGTATTGTGCAATTTATGGTAGTGGCCAACAATGTTTGGTGTATCACCACTATAGTTAGGTTTATTTAGTTATTTATTCCCTTTTAAAAGAAATAAAGTGATATATTAGTGAAATTGAGCCTAAGTGATTCATCAATGGGAGCTAGCCCTTCAATCTAGAGGTTTACCCCTACTATAGGCAACCCATAGGTCTAGGGGTAATCTCATGTTTAACCAAATTTGGAGAGGTCTGAACAACCTTATCCAAGGATGAAAAATTTGGTTACAATAGGTCCCATAAAGGACAAGATCTTTTTACCATTTTCCCAAAATTTCATGGATGAATTGATTTTTACTTGGGAAAGTAATTTTTTTAATTTCCATAGAACAAAAATCAGGGTTAAATATAATTTTCTCACTATATGTTTTGTAAAGGCTCATAGAGCAATTAGAAAGAATAATTTTCTATAAACCCTTGGAAGTTGGAGGTCTAGGGTTCAACTCCCAATTCTGGTTAACTTTTCTATTTCGTCAATTTTCTTTTTGTAGGAATATTCCATTTTTTAGAATATTTTGCATATTTTGAATAATGTAAAGGGCATAAATTGTGTAAAAGAGTGAAATTTAGTGGGAGAAAAGTAATAGATATGTGTTTATTTGATGAAATAAGGGTGTAATTGGTGAAACAAGGGTGTAATTATGGAAATAGGGTGTAATATTTTATTTTTTGGTGAGATTAAGTGTAAAACACAAAAAATATCTCTTTTGATCTACGTGGAGGTTAAGTAAAAAAACCCATAAAAACATTGTTTTATGCCGAGTGTTACCATGAGTGTCTTGTTATTTCATTTTTATCATTTAATTTCATTTTAAAATATCAAAAATTCAATTTTTTTTCTTCAGATAATGATCATTTAACAATTTATAATTACACTAATTGGAAACATTTAATGGAATTCTCATTAGTTTTCAATGAATTATAGGATGTTGTGAAGAGTGAAAACCCTATGTTGCCTATAGAACATGCTAAAATTGATATTTTCAATATTCATGATTCTAAATCCTTAACATTAATCAGGTGTTGTTGCACTAAAGATACTTATATTCATATTAAAAACTCTCCTCATAGTTACATTACATGGAAGACTTTATATGACTTGTATGATAAAAATACCAAGCATAAGAAGATAGATATACACATGCAGTTGTTTAATTTGTCATTATATGAAGATGGGGATATAGGAGATTACATGTCTAAGTTGAATAATATTACTACTGAGTATACTAACACTGGGTTTGATAAACTTGATCATGATCTCATTGTAACTACTGTATTGAAAGGACTACCTATGTCCTATATAAATTTTATGGAAATGCTTCATGTATCAAACAAGATCAAGAGCATAAATTTTTACAAACTTACTAATTTTTTATACAACATGACCTCTCTCTACCCAACAAATCTAAGAAAAAATAGAAATCCCATGTTACAGAGTCCAAGCCTAGTTCTTCTTCTTCTGATTAACAAAACTATAGAGGGAAAAATTATAGAGGGGGTAGAGGTTATAGAGGAGGCATATTTAAAAATAGATGTTGAGGATATAATCAGAAAAAACTATTCTAATAAAAAATATAGCCATTATAATTCAAATTAAATGAGTGATAGAGGATGTGGTCATAACTCTTATAGAGGTCGAGGTAGATCAAATATTTAATGTCATAGATGTGGGAAATTTGGTCACATTACTTCTCAATGTAGGATTCCTTTTGACAAAATTTAGAATCCATAGTAAGTGACTAAGTCTAAATTTGATCAATATGATGACCATGATTATAATGAATCTAATAATGTTGCTCATGAATCTACATTCATTGCTTTAGGGACAATTACTTATATGGAATATGAGGCTAGAAATAAGTTCACAGATGTGTGGGTTTTAGATACAGGTGCAACCAAACAAATGACATTCAAGTGAGACTTATTTTAGACTTTCAAAGAAACATCTCTCACTCTAGTATCTTTGTTAGAAAAGTCTATGCATACTCCACATGGACTTGGGTCTATTCAAATTCTACTTCTTAATGGTTTTATCAAATACTTGGAGAATGTTTGGTATGTTCCCACATTGAAAAAAATATTCTTTCCTTGGTAGCTATTCATAAGAAGGGTTATCAAATTGTGATTGAAAATGGGCTCATTTATATTAACTCAGTAAAATATGGATACAAAACCATGTATACAGGTTATGAGGATTTAAATTTGGTTAATTTTCATTATAAAATGATTCCTCCCACAATGGAACTTGTGGTATTTATTGATACAGGTATAAGTATAATGTCTACATAATGTTTGTGGCATCTCCAATATGGACCTTTGAATATTCACTTTTTGGTGAACTTACAAAGATATGGTATGGTGAATGGTTTGCCCACTTTTCACAAAGATAGTATTCTTTGTGAATCAAGTGTTTTAGGTAAATAAAATAGGGAAAAATTTCCTAAGAGTTATTCATGACGAGCTAATAGATATTTAAATTTAGTTCATAGTGATGTTTGTGACATGAAAAAGTCATCCATTAGAGGGTGAAGGTATTTTGTGTTGTTTATTGATGATTTTTCTAAGATGACTTGGGTGTTTTTTAAGAAAAACAAACTAGAAGTTTTCAATAAGTTTATTGAATTATTATACTTAATTAAAAAGAAATAGGTTCACATTTAGCTACTCTTAGTTCAAATAATTGTGGTGAGTATACTTCAAATGAAATTTTAGATTATTGTCAGAAACATGGGATTCATTGAGAATACATTAATGCTTATATTACATAATAGAATGGAGTTTTTGAATAGATGAATAGAAATTTAGAGGACACATCTCAAGCTATGTTGCACTATAAATAACTTGATGATAATTTTTGGGTTGAAGCCATTGGTACTATAGTTTATTCAAGAAATAGGTCCCCTACAAATGCACTTTTGGGTAAAAATACATATGAGGCTTGGTAGGGGTTTAAACCAAAAGTTAAACACTTAAATTTTTTTGAATGTCTTTTTTTTCCTTTAGTTTTTGATAAACATAGAACTAAGTTAGAACATCAAAGTAGAAAATGTATATTTATTAGGTATTCAAAAAATAGAAAGGGGTATTATTTATTTGCACAAGTTAAAGGCAAATTCATAGTGAGTGATGAGCAACAAATACTCAGTTAGATAAACTTCTCTTGCTTCTTAAAGACAAGGAGAGTTACCATAGACCAACATATTCTACTTCATTTAATTTTTCAACCCATGGATGTAAACTTGATAGGATGGTGGTATTGTATGTGCACACTCAACCTTCTAATTTGACCTTATACAAATTGTATCTTAGATATAAAATCTATGTTGAAGTAAATTGCATAAATTGAATCACTCAAAGAAATCATAATCACACTAATTAAAATAACAGAAGCTTCTTAAAGCAGTTAATAAATCAATCTAAAATGAAATAACAAGATTGAATACTCAAATGCATAAATGAATTAAATAGAATACTAACTAGACTAACAGGGTAGGTTGTTGTAGCAAGGCTTCAAATGGGGGCCCTTCTTTTGTCTAGCTTGTGCTTCAACCTTTCCTTTCAACATGATATATTGAACTTAGAAAGACTTGCTTATATTAAATAAATGTAGCAATTACTGCTACATGAAATTACAAAATTGATAGCTTACACAATATAATAGATATAGTTCTGTTCTATATCAATTATCTATATTCCACTATCTATATATTCTATCTCAACCCTGCTATCCTTTGGATATAATAGGGGAGACTATATTATTTCAAAAAAAAATATATTAAAAAGTAGAAGAATCAGTTGTAAGAATCCATCCTTTTGCTTGAGCCATTTGTCACATGGAACCATGAAATGGCTATAGGACAAGTTTGATTATTGTGACCTTTTACCGACTTTATTTGATTTGTTATAATGTTGTTATGACTTCTTGTGGGTCAATTAGGTTAATGGATTGAATTCTAATTTCTATTGGCTTTGGCTACATAGTGGCTGTAAGATGTTTTTGTGATAATTATCTGCTGCTATAGAATGGTTGGTGAATGCTTCCATATATGTACCTACTACTTCAAACATCCTCTAAAACATATCATGAGAAAAACACACTATATATCAAAAGATAAAATATCATATACTTGATTTACATAAAAAAAGTCTTAACTATTCAAAAATATATGAAATAAATTGCTATTGTTGAATATAGCTATTGTATGGCAAAAGTCTTGTAGGAAATGATTAAAAACATAAAGGGAAACTAAGAAATTATGGTTGGAAAAGATGAGAAAACATAAAAAAACTAAGGTTAATCACACCCCCCAACTTAATGTGTTGCTCATCCTCGAGCATCAAACTTGTTTATTTCGGATTCACAAACAACCTTGAGATCAATCATCTCAGTGGCACCACTGGAAAGATGGGCGTAGAATCCATGCCTATGCTCATATAGTTGCTAGTGCTTCACTTATATAGATGCATCCAAGGGAACCATACTCTTCTAGTCTGGTATGGGATACCAAAATAGGGGAAAATAAAATTTGATGCATAACAACTTCGTTCCCATGTCACCTGCAAGTAATATGCATCTTTGGACTCTGTTGAAGGCTACCTTGAGATTATGAGGAGAATATGGCTCCTTCCTTCTTAGTTATATGGAAAGTTCATCCCACCTTTCTAGGCATGACCTTTCTACTGCAAGATCGATAGAATTTATTATCCATAAATAAAAATCCTGAGCTGCATCATAGTTTTTATGAAACCAAGAATTTACTTATTTATTATGCATAGTTTCATCCCATTCATTCAATACAACATCAAGAATGTTAGATTCTCTTTTGATCATCATTTGGATGCTTCTCTCTTTTTATTTGTATTCTTGTATTTATTTCCCTCTCTTATCTTCATTTAATAGATAAGATGAAAATGATTTTAAAAGAACATACCCAACATACAGGTTGGGGTTCCAATCTCTGTTATGTGGCATAACATAGTTGTGTAAGTAAAACTCATATAATTATACTTGCTCCTCTTTTAAGCTTGATTGATAAATTTGAAACAAATAAATTTGGTCTAATACTTCACACTATAGATCATAATAGGTCCTCATTTATTTGAATTTATACCACTGCTCCTCTACGTAAACTGAGTATACCCTGGTAGGAGGTCTGCAGCCTAGAATTGACTAGGTCAAACTGGTCAAGTCTTTAACCTTTCACCACAATATGGTTTTATTTTGTTCTTTTAATATGGCCTCTTCTTTTAGTTTCTTATTTTATTTTTCCAAATTATTGATTTTTTCAAGCCAATAGTCTAGCCATTCTATTGCTTTAGAAGACAGTGAAAATGGACTATATTTGATTGGTTGATCCATTATGACTTTGGTTGGCTATTCTTCTGCTATAGGAGGTTCTGAAGTGGATATTATAGGATGGTTTTTTTCTAATATCTGTAGCTGAGAAGATACATGAGTGATTAATTCCAAACCATTTCTTGATTCTACCTCTAACCTCTTTCTTAAATGTTTAATTTCCTTCTCAGCCTACTCTAGAGTGGAAAATTCATCTTAAATTAACACAGGGATTTATTTATTTTATTATTCCTAAAAAAATATAGAATGATATGTCCCATCACACACATGTTCATATCTTTATAAAAAATATTATTCTTTTTTAGAATATTCCTCTTCATCATTTTCTTCCTTGTTCAAAACTAGATTCATCAAAGACTTCATCACTGCTGGCCATCAAAATATTAGCTTCTTCCTCTTTTGTTTCATTAATTTATATGATAGAAGAAGTCCTAATTTCAATTCTTCCTTTTGTTTTTCTTTTAAACTTGTGAGATCTTTGAGGGGTGAATGTAACCTTGGTGTATTTAGGGGTCTTAGCTCTTGATGGTAGCTCCTCCCTAGATGATTCTATCTCAGGTTAGAGGACCAATTTTCTCATATTCCTTTGGCTTATTGAGGCCTCTCCTATAGGTTCTTGTGTGTTTGTAGGAGGAAATTCTACTGTAGGTTCTTGTGTGGATACAAGAGACACTTCTACTATAGGTTATTGTGGATCTATAGTAAGAACTATTACTACAAGTTTGTATGTGGTTGTAGGAGGCACTTCTACTATAGGTTCTTATAGATATACAGGAAAATATTCTTCTTGTTCTTTTACATCCTATGATTCCTTAACATTAACATTTTATTCATTTATTGGTAGTAATATAAAATTTTACCAACTCAGATTGGGTTTAGTCCTTTGCAAATAGTCTTATGTAATTAATTAAATCAAACAGTGATGGGAGAGGGCCTTAGGGTTACCTTTCTACATAACATCTACCATTGTTATGAGTATATTAAGCAAGAAATTAGGAACATTTATTATCATTCCATGCCATAGGTGATTGAGGAATTTGAAATGAACTCTATGCAGCATGGAGTAACTACCATCACAAGTGAAATACCTACATATAAATATTGTGGCTCTTGCCCATTTTTTTGGTAATGAAAATCATGTAGTCCCTTGATTTGAGGTTCTCAGCCTTTCATTTCTTCTATAAAATATCTGTTGCTCTACTTCGATGTCAAACTTTTCCTAACAAAGGTCTCCTATTATAGGTAGAATAATTACCCTACTAATGGCTATTTTAGTCAACTTTATCTCCATTCCTTTTACTATAGCCATATTATTGTACAATTTCTTAGCAAACTCTTCTATAACTTCTTGATCGAGTGACACAACCCTTTTGAAATACTAAAACCATTTGGCATTTTGACACATGGTCAAATTTTTGGGGTCATTATTCAAAGGAGAAATGTCAAGTGGCTCATACTTAAGTAAATATCCTCCCATATTTGTAAGATAGTATGCAAGTTTCAAGATATATATTTTGTAGCAAGGGTAAGGTGATAATGGTACTAGTTTAGGAAAATGGAGTGATCAGGCTTCCTAATTACACTTGAAAGGTGAGATAATTAGAATGATAATGGAAAAATCCCTCCCTCCAACTTAAAAATGTCACTTGTCCTCTAGGGATAGAGGTGGCACATGCAAAAATAAAGTGAGATGGTAGAAAAAATAAATATGGCAGTGGCATCATGTTAAGGGTCATCTCAATAGGTGAGAGAATGATGCATTGGGATGATAACATTTATAACCATGATCTAAAAATAATTAAAAAATATTGAAATAAAATAAGCATAAAATATTTACCTTAATTCTAAATGAGTACCTCTCATTAATGGATGGAGAATGATGATTGGCAGTGACATCTAAAGAGGTGGTAGAATGATGACATGATGTGATGGTTGTTTGGCAGGCATGCAGTGATCATTGATTGGAAGTGAAAAAGTGCTCCATGCGACGTCAAGTATGATCCTATATTAATCCAAATGTGTAGCAAAGCTATAAAGATTCATCTTGTGGTAAGAAAATTTTCCTGTATCAAGGAATTTTTTTCCTATAGCTATAGAATTTCATCTTATAGCAATATAATTTCATCTAATAACAACATAATTTCATCCTGTAGCAACAATAGAAAGGTGTTTTTATTTGAAATTGAGGATTAAATATACAATTTATTACTTTGATTTGATTTTTTTTGATCCCAACTCTCTTAGAATTGGAGTATTTTAGTGAGTTTGGATTTTATTCAGCCATGACCAAGCCATTATGAGTGTCTTATTTTTGGCTACAAGAAGCTTATTACTCTTGAAAAATATTGGAGAAAGGCTCATAGAAATACTCTTCAACTATAAGAATAGGTTGGTCTACCTCCTATAGAAGAGATGGATGTTGGTTTTCTAAAAGTTGGTGAGTGAGAGTCTCTATGGAAAAAGGCTTTTTATATAGCTTGAGCCTGTGACCATTAACAAGTAAGTGGAACTGGATGGAGTTGATGGTTATGAGATTTATAGCTCCATTTTCAAAGTGCTGTTTGATCTCATAGGGTCCAAGCCATCTTGACTAAAGATTTACTTTGTGATCTTTATGTTTTGAGTCAAAGAGGAGTGTCCAATCACCTGATTAGAAATTCTTAGTTTTGATGGTCCTGTCATACCAACCAATGCATTGTTTCTACACTAGTTCAATATGATTCCATTTAGAGTTCATCCAGTTCATTCAACTACATAATCCTATCTTGTTAGGATTGGGATAAATCCAAACCTAAGTCAAGTTCTATTCTTAATGTCTTGTGTGAAAACTCAATGGGTAAGATGGCCTTCTTACCATAAACCAATGCATATGGAATGAACCCAGTCATGGTTTTCTAGGTGATCCTATAAGCACATATTAATTATAAAATATGAGTTGACCAATCCTTCTTATGCAAGCTAACAATCTTAGTAAGTATGTTTTATAACTCTCTATTTGTAACTTCCACTTGACCATTTGATTGAGGATGGTAAGGGGTGGAATTTTTGTGTCTAATTTCATATTATTTCACCAAGGCAGCTATGAGATTAGATGTGAACTATGGTCCTTGGTCTATGACTAGTTCCATTAGTACCCCATAGTGAGTAAAGATTTATTCATATAAGAACTCAATGACTTTCTTATCTTGAACATGTGTTAGAGATTTGACCTTAGCCCATTTTGTGACATAGTCTGTACAGACCAATATATACTCCTTATTTTTGGACTTAGGATTGATGGGACCTAAAAATTCAAGTCCCCATTTGTCAAAGGGTTATAAAACCAGCTATGGCTATAATGGCATCTCATTAGAGTAGGTGGGTTTCCCCATACACTGACATTGGTCACATCTATGAGTATACATTATAACATCCTTATGTAAGGAAGGCCAATAGTATATTTTAGTAAGTATCTTCATGGTAGTCCTCTTGGCAGAAAAATGACCCCCACAAGGTTCATCATGATAAGCTCTGAGGATGTCATAGGCCTCATCCTTATGGATACACTTGTGTATGACAAAGAGATATCCTAAAATCCAAGAATAATTTTTTCTTTTTTGAATCAAGTGTTGCCTTTATCTTGGTGAAAAGTGTTGTGGTAATGATCCTATAGCAAGATAGTTAGCAATGTCTACAAACCAAGGAGATTGAATGGTTAGTGCAAACAAATGCTCATCAGGGAGTGAATCATCGATAATGGGACTGTGCTCATCATTTTGTAACTAAGATAAAAAATTTTCTACTAAATTATCCTTGCCTAGTCTATCCATAATGGTTACATCAAATTCCTATAGCAAAAGCAACCATCTAATTATCCTACCTATTACAAAAGGTTTGTTCATCAAATACCTGATTGCTATATGATCCATGTGGATAAATACTTGGTACCCTATAATGTAGTGTCAAAATTTATTGGTTGCATAAATGTCTGCAAGAAATTCTTTCTCTATTATAGTGTAGTTGAGCTCTACCCCTTGGAGATTCTTGTTGATAAAGTAGATTGCATAACTCAAAGTTTCATATTTTTATCCAAGGATAGCTCCTAAAGAGGTGTCAAATGCATCTACATGGATATGAAAAGGATTTTTCTGATTAGTCCCTCTCAAAATAGGATTTCTGATGAGAAGGTCTTTAAACTACTGAAATGCATTTTAAAAATCATTAGTCCAATTCAATTCAACATCTTTAGTAATTAATCCAAAAAATGGGGTAGTAATTTTACTAAAATCTTTGATAAAACATCTATAATAACCAACATGTCCTAAACATATTCTAACATATTTCTACTTCTTTGGTGTGGGTAGATATTAATGACACTTATTTTTACTAGATCAACCTGAATTCTAGCACGAGAGATGTGATGTCCTAACACAATCCCCTTGATCATGAGCATGTACCATTTATCATTGCTTAAGGATAACTGATGGTCTTAGCTTCATTTAAGGAATTTTTTTAGGTAGGCAAGAGCTTCTTAAAATGTCTACCCATAGACAGTGAAATCATCCATGTAAATTTCAACACAGTCATGGGAGAGATAAAAAAATATGCTCAGAATAACCCTTTGAAATGTGGCTAGGGCATTGAAAATACCAAAAGGTAAGATGGCATAGGTGTAGGTACCCTAGGGGTAGGTAAAAGTGGTTTTTGTCTTAGTCCTATAGAGCTATCCATATCTGATTATAATCATTATTGCCATCAAGGAAGGAAAAGTACTTCTTCACTACTAATGTGTCAAAAACTTGATCAATGAATGGTAGGGGAAAGTGGTATTTCTTGGTATCACTATTTATCTCATGATAATCTACATAAATATGCCACCTCCCTCCCTTATTTATTATAATAACCAAGGGAGAAAACCATTGGCTATCCAAAATAGTATAAATAAATCCTACATCCAAGATTTTCTATAACTCTATTTTGACAATGTCTTTGACTACATGATTCATTCATCTTTGAGGTTGGAAAATAGGTTTGCATTCTTATTTGATGTAGATATGTGTGTGCATAAATTTGGAGGTATCTCTCTCATATCATGGTAATCTGAAGCAAATGCTAATGTGTGCTTCCTCAACATTGTAAGTAATTGGCTTTCTTACTGGGCTATCAAGAATGTGTTAATACTGAGAGGTTTGTTGGGCATGATGTCCATTTTCTTCATTAAAGAGAGCATGGTTTCCACATTAGTGATTAAAGGAGCATAACTAAATTGATGGGGAAGTAGTTAATGGAATGCCCATATGTCCCTTGCTATTTCAGTAGGGTCATTCTCAAGGAAGGTATTCTGTAGTGGGCATGGTCTACATTCCAATATGTTTGTGGCTATAGGATATTGTTGGTAATTATTTTATAGGATACCAAAAATAATGGTATCTTTCTCTTGTGCATACAAAGTTGGAATTTAGTCAAGAGTGCACAAATTCTGCAAAGAGTTAGTTTCATCAAAGTCCTCAATCTAAGGAGTGGGTCCATCATCAGGCTTGGCTGGTAGATAAAGAACCAATTTTTTATTATCATTTCCATTAGAAATTAACATTTTTCTCAACCTACATCCAATAAAAGCATCTTCTGTGGCCAACCAAGGTCAACCAAGGATGAGAGGGTAACCCCCCAAATTACTTTTTGGCTATAGGATAATAAAGTATACTGGATATTATCATGAATCTACAATAATAACCAAGTCCTCGATAATCCCTTTGGGCTTAATAGTTGACCTATCAACCATCTACAAGATGGTGGGAGTTAGATGAAGAGTGGTGAATTTTAATTGTTGCATGGTCTCCATAGTCATCACATTGATGGTTTCCCCCAAATCAATTAAGGTATTGGAGATGGGTTGGTTGTAGATACTAACATTGACTACATGACTTCTAGGATCAAAGTATTTTAGGGAAATGATGTTTCCCAACATGATATCAGCTAGTTGGCTAATGACTTAGACTATTTTAGTATCCTTATTATTTTTTCTTGATTTATTTAAACATAGCTGTCTAATATCCTTATTATAGATAGGAACATATTTTACTGATTGAAAGATTGGAATCTTAATGCACAATTGTTTGAGTTGTCCTAGGATATCAAATTTTGGTTTTGGTTTTGGACGTGGTATAGATAATCTCTCCAAAAGATGAGGATTACCTACTTTTTGATTTTATAATATAATAGGCTCAAGAGTTTCCATGGGTGGGTTATTATGGATTTGGGGTTCATTAACATGTTTTGTGATAATGGGTGAGGTGGGTTGTGGAAGAACGCATCCTGAGCGAAGGTGGAGTTGATTGATATCTAAGGTGTATGTTAGATATTGAATTATTTTCCTAGATTGTGTTGGTTGAACCAACTTATTGGTAGGGTTTGGGACTAGTTGGAATAGTAATTGAGTTGGCCTTGTATTTTTTTGGGTGTTTGGCATTAAGGCCTATTTTTGTGTTTGTTGTATTTGACGAGAAAAACCTTGGTTACCTCTCCATCACTATTGCCATGGGTTAGAGGAAAAAAACCATTGTTGGTTTTGGAATTGTCTAGGTTGAGGTTGTTCCCAATTATAGTGTATCCATTGATTTTAGGGTAATTTCTAATTTTATTGAGGCCAAATTTGAGTTGGTGCATTTGTCCAAGGACCAAATTGTGAATTTGTAAATTTAAATTTTAATGGCATACCTGAATTTGATGGCCTTTATGGCCATGATTTTCATTGAGCCACGTAAAACACCTAATTTTAATCTCTTCCTATGGCATATAGTTCCACTATTTCTAGATTCTTTTCAGTTATGTTGGTTACCCATGCTTTCATCAGATGGCATATGTATTTTGCCTTTTTCTTTTTGCATTTAGGGTAATAAGCAGTCAAGGCCTTTTCATTTTCTTCTTGTTTGCTTCATGTATACAATGTGTCAAGTTGAGTGGTGAGATGGAAGATGATGTCCTACTTCATATCTTGTAGCAGGTTGCTAACTTCACCTTTAGAATGTAGATGTTGTAGGAAGGGTTTTACCCCTATTCTTATTCATGGTTGATCTAGAATAGTTTGTGCATAGAATCATCAATTCATTGATGGCTATTATGAAAATATCCCCAGACATTAAGTCTAGTACCTCTAGAAAATAATCTCTAATTCCTTTTAGGAATATCAACTTGATGGATTCTTTCTCCATTTTAGTTTGCTTAGATTTTTTTATACTAAACATAAATCTCTCCATATATTCTTTCAGTGATTCGTCATCAGCTTGTGACATTCAAAAAATATCATATCTTTTATAGTTTCTAATTTTAAAATAATCTTGATATTTAGATAAAAATTTATCCTTAATTGCTTCCCACGTAGTAATGGATTCCTTCCTAAGTCCCATGAACCATCTAAGTGCTGCATCTTTGAATGTTGCTAAAAATAGTTTGCATTTCTGAGCATCTTGATTATAATCATAGCTACAACATAAGATGTCAAATTCAAAAAGAAACATGTCAAGATCCTTAGATGCTTTCCCTTTGAAATTAAGGAGGGTAGAGAGAGGAATATTATTCATGGGTGCATTTATGTTAGGGGTACAGATGGGAAATTCAAAGGTAATAAACTCAGTGTCATTATTTTCTTCTTGATGATCCCCTATGCATATTCTTCCTGTTGGTAACCTAGAAGCTACCAATCTAATTAAGAATTCTTCCTATTCTTCTTATTTTATTGACAATTATGGGTGATCTTCAAGAATTTATTTGTCTTCTTCAGTTGTTGTAGGATGTAATTTTGTTCTTGTAGCAATAATTGATGCTTTAGGTAGGAAATTTCCTAGATGATCCCTTTCTTTGTGTATGTATGTCAACCACTTTTTTTTTTAAATTTTTGCCCACCCTACCTACATAGGGTTAGTATAATGGGGGTTTTGAAATTTCCTTCTATTCTACTTAAAAAAATGAAATTTAAACTAAAACAAGAATCTTTAATCTATAAAAGCAATAATCTTATAAAAACTATGAAAGCAGTAAACATCCATAAACAATTATGATCAAGATTGCAGATTAAGAGTGTATGTCACCCTTCCCTAGAAATGATATCATAAATGATGAGTAGAAAATACTCAATAATATATACTTCTCTTGCTTCTTAAAGATAAGGAGAGTTACCATAGACCAACATCCTCTACTTCATTTAATTTGTCAACCTAGGGATGTAAACTTGATAGGATCGTGACACTGTATGTGCACACTCAATCTTCTAATTTGACCTTATACAGATTGTATTTTTAGATGATAAAATCTATGCTAAAGTAAATTTCATAAATTTAATCACTCAAAGAAATCATACTCACACTAATTAAAATTATAGAAGCTTCCTAAAGCAATTAATAAATCAATCTGAAATGACATAATAAAAATGAATACTCAAATGCATAAATGAATTAAATAGAATACTAAGTAGACTAATAGTTTAGGTTGTTGTAACAAGGCTTTGAAAGGGGGCCTTTCCTTCATCTAACTTGTGTTTCAACCTTTCCTTTCAACACACTATGTTGAACTCAGAAATATTTGCTCATATTAAACAAATGTAGCAATTATTGTTACATGAAATTATAAAATTGACAACTTACACAATATAATAGGTATAGCTCTATTTTATATTAATTATCTATATCCCACTATCTATATATTCTATCTCAACCTTGTTATCCTTTATATACAACAGGGGAGATTGTCTTATTGCAAAATGAAATAGATTACAAAGTAGAAGAATCAGTTGTAAGAATCCATCCTTTTGCTTGAGTAGTTTGTCACATGGAACCATGAAACAACTATAGGAAAATTTTGATTGTTTTAACCTTTTCTTGAATTTGTTTGATTTGTTACAATGCTGTTATGACTTCTTATAGGTCAATTAGGCTAATGGATTAAATTCTACTTTCTATTGGCTTTAGCTACATGATGGCTACAAGATGTTTTCATGATAGTTATCTGTTGCTGTAGGATGGTTCATGAATGCTTCCATGTATGTGCCTACTAATTAAAACATCCTCTAAAACATATCATGACAAAAACACACTATATATAAAAAGATAAAATATCATATACTTAATTTACATAACAAAAGTCTTAACTAATCAAAGATACGTGAACTAAAATGTTGTGGTTACATATAGTTGTATGAAAAAAGTATTGTAGGAAATGATTAAAAAAATAAAGTGAAATTGAGAAATTATGGCTAGAAAAGATGAGAAAACATAACAAAACTAAGGCTCATTAGTGAGCAAGGATGTGATATTTGATAAATTTGGTACTATGAACACTATAAAGATTTACTCACACTTTGATAGGTTAGAGAGGAAGTTTTAAAAATGTACTAAGGGATTGAATAATGAGGCTAAATCTCATATATTATGGTATGAAATGAGTATCCCTTCCATTTATTCTACTTCCTTGAGAATTTCACAAGATAATGACTTGGAAAATGTTGGAAATTCTCTTAGTCCTCCTTTAAATGGCACACATGAAGAGAATTTTGGTATTATTGATCTTAATGGTTTAGAAAAGTATCCAAAATGGGATCAAATAAATTTTTATGACGTGAAAGAACATGAAATTGGTTGATAAGTCCTAGTAGTTCTCATAAATAGGAAAATTATTCAATGGTTATTACTACTTCCATCGAGCCATCCACTTTTGAGTAATCTTCTACTAAATAGGTTTGGCAAATTACAATGAAAAATGATTATGATACCATTATTAAAAATAATACTTGGGTTTTGGTTGATTCTCCACATGTTCAACCCATCATATGCAAATGGGTTTATAGGGTAAATTATAAATCAAATGGATCCATTAAAAAACATAAGGCAAGACTTGTTACGAAAGGTTATGTGCAACAAAAAGGTATTTATTATGAGGAAATGTTTGTACCAACTACCAAATGACACACTATTCATATGGTTCTCTCCATAGAAATGTAAAATGGTTATAAAGTACATTAGATGGATGTTAAAACTATTTTTTTGAATGGTGATTTACAAGAGTGTATATGAAACAACCCTAAGTTTTTGAGAAAGTGGGTGCAAAACACAAAGTGTGTAAATTAATCAAAGCTATTTATGTGCTCAAACAAGCACCCAAGGTTTGGTATGAAAAAATGGATTCCTAATTACATAAAATTGGATTTACACATAGTGAATTCTATGACACTTCATATTTGAGTGCAGGGTAATAAACTGGTAATTCTTGTTCTCTATGTGGATGATTTGTTTATCATAGGAAATGATGAAACCCATAACAAGTATATGAATAAGTAACTAAAAGATGTGTTTGAGATGATATATCTTAGACTTCTTCACTATTACCTTGGCATATATGTTAGTTATAAATATCAAAGTATTTTCATTTCATAAACTAAGTATATTTTTGAGTTATAAAATAGGTTTGACATGAATGGTTTCAAACTTCCCCTCAATCCCATGGAAAGTAACTTGAAATTATCTAAGGATGATGGTAGTGCCTTTTTTGATGGCACTAAATATTGACAGTTAATGGAGTTTGATACACTTGATTATTACCAAGCTCGATATATCCTTTGCAATTAAAATTTTATCTAAGTTTATGCATGAGCCTAGAGAAATTCATTTACATGTAGTAAAAAGAATACTTCATTACCATTTAGGGAATGAAAACATATGGCCTAGAGTACCATTGAAACAAGGAATTAAAACTTTTTGGGTATTATGATGTAGATTTTGATGGATGTGTGGATGATAGAGTATCCATAATAGGGTACACTATGCATATGGGTTTAACTACTATCGTATGGTATTTTAAGAAGCATGATACATTGGTAAATTAATCAACAAAATAAAAATATGTCAAAACATGGTATGATTCTAGATAAATTGTTCATTTATGATGCATTCTTGAAGATATTTAGATTTCTTAGATTACTCCTACACACTTATACATTGATAATTAAAGTGTAATCAAGATGTCTAAAAATCTAGTATTTCATACCAAAACAAAACATATGGATGTAAAATATCATTATATATGAATGTTGGTGTTGAAGAAATCACTTGATCTAATATATTTCCCAAATTTTGATTAAACAACTAATATCTTCACAAAACCCCTTGACAAAAATTAAATTTGAAAAATTTAGAAAAATGCTTGGCATGTGTCCAAAGAACTGACTTTGAATCATGGGTGGGGTTTATTAGGACTTGTTTCAATGTCTTAAATTTAGTTTATGTTGTTAGGTAATAATGAATTGTAAAGGGGCATGCATATTTATTTATAAAGACACTCCCTTTAATAATCATAGTCACATTTACTTAGTTTGGTTATTATTTTGAGTTAATAATAAAACTAACTTTTGGGTTGCATTCTTGTAAGGAGTTGGTTAATTAAGTAGTTGGTTTTTAATAGTCATAGGTGGAAACTATATATTTATGTTTGAGTGTGTAAAAGGGTTAATTCCATATTGACACCCTTTATATGTATCTATTTTTTGAATATTAATAAAATGATTGTGGACTCACCTTAGTGGGCAAAATATTTACCCTAAAGTGACTTTTATTGGTTGAAGTGATTCAAGTGGTATCAAGGTTAATAGATGTCTTATTGAGGCTGAAATAAAATTTATAGAATTAATTATGGTTTTTGATATCTATGAAACACCACTAGGGTCATAAGTTGTGATCCTTGGAGTGAATTGGCTCCCTAGACACAAAGCCAAAGTTGATAATTTACTTAAAAAGATTGAGTGTTTATATGATTTGGGTAACTATACCTAAATATGAAGAGATCAAAGAGAGTTGAAACTTAGAAAAATTTAAACCATTCAGTTGAAAAAGGCTCAATGAAAGGGATGTCAATCATTCCTAGTCAAGATGGGTGAAATTGGTGAAGGAGGCCACTTTGGAAGACTATCCTTTTCTACAAGAGTTTCAAAATGTTTTTTCAGAGGAGTTACCTAGTTTATCATGCAAGAAAAAAATTGATTTCACTATTGATATCATTCTAGGATCAAAATGACAATCCAAGGCCCCTATAGAATAACAACAATGGAATTAATTGAGTTAAAGGCACAAATTCAAGAAATGTTGGCCAAAATATTGATTTGGCCAAGTGTTTCTCCTTGGGGTGCACTTGTAGTCTTTATCAATAATAAGGATAAAAACCTTCATTTGTGGATTGGGTAATACATACTTAATAAGGAAATGATCAAGAATAAGTATCCATTACCTTGCATTGAAGATATTTTTGATCAAATGTGTGGTGCAATATTATTTTCAAAGATTGATCTTCGTGTTGGGTACCATGAGTTGAGAATTCAAGAGGAAGATATTCTAAAAATAGATTTCGTGACTCATTATGGGCATTATGAGTTCCCAGTACTTCCTTTTGGATTAAGAAGTGCACCAATGATGTTCATAAATCTCATGAATAATGTGTTCAAATATTATCTTGACCAATTTATTTTAGTCTATTTGGATTATATTCTCATTTATTCCAAAAGTGAATAAGAGCATGTTGAGCACTTATGTTTAGTCTTACAGTGGTTGTGGAAGCACAGCTCTTTGAAAATTTATCCAAGTGTGATTTATTTCAAACAAGATTATAATACTTGAAACACATTATCTCTATAGAAGGAATTTTGGTGGATCCAACTAAGATTAGGGACATTATGGATTGGCCAACACTCAAAAATGTGCACGAGGTGCATATCTTCATGGGTTTAATAGGGTAATACAAGATGTTAAACATGACATATACTGAGAGGTGGGGGGGTGAATCATTATATTATATAGCTTTTACTTAATTTGATTTCTTTTCTTTAACAACTTGATCACATATTCAAGATATGTAATAAAACTGAAACAATAATATGCACCACACAAGAGAGAGAAAGACACCAAATTTTTACGTGGAAACCCAAAGTGGAAAAAACCATAGAGAACAATCTCAAGTATATGAATGAGCACCAATTCAAAATACAAATTTCACAAACACCAACTTATAGGAGCACCAACCCCTTTGCTGAGCACCAACACAACAACTATTTGTGAGCACCAACCCACATGAGCACCAACCCCTCTTGTGTATGAAACACAACTATCTCTCAAGGTTGCTTACTAAAAAAATGATAAAACTCTACAATATATCCTTCTTTTCTCTCTTTGAAAACAAATGAAAACCATTCACTCTCTTGCATATTACATATGGCTTCTTAATCCTTTATTTATAACTTTCCAAATGACCTTTAACATTCACCCTTTATGACCCTTCAATCCTCATGGAAAATGGCACCAAAATTGCATGCCCATTCACATCCTTGCATTTGAAAATTCATATGGTGACCCTTCATAATCAAATGCATCCTTTCCTCTTTTGTCTTTATTTTAATGATTTTTCATATTCCTCCAAGTGTCCCTTCATGGAAAAATGCACCATGCCTTATTTTGTCTTCACATGGTGACTCTTGGAATTCCTCAAGATGACTCTTCATGAGAAAATGAATCCCATTCCTCTTTTTTCTTTTACCCTGTGACTCTTTGACTTATCCATGGGCCCTCTTTTGACTTATATGCAACCAAAAATATATTTATTAATATTAAATAAATATTAACATACATTAGCCAAGATATGAATATTAAAAAATACCATTAAATGTAATGGGACCTTTATCACTAATAATACTAGACCTTTGACATTAATGACAATATTTCTAATAATCTCCCCCTTTTGTCATTGATGGCAACCTCAAATTGAAATTAACACATCCTATAACCTACACATACTACCATCTAAAAAACATACAGTAACTCCCCTTTACTGTAGAAACCTATACCTATTTTTGCACCTGTACCTATACCTATTTTTGTTCTTCTCCCCCTTTGACATCAATGGCAAAGGGCCTACCTAGAGATAACACTTAGCTCCCCCTCAACTAATGCTGAACCTCAATGGCAAGAAGTAAAATAAATTACTCCCAACTTCTCCCGTAGATACTCAAATATGTATTTTGGTAGTGCCTTTGTGAAAATATCTACAATCTACTCTATAGTACTAATATATTCCATCTTAACCTATTGATTTGCAACCTGCTCTCTCAAAAAGTGATATCTAATGGGAATATGTTTTGTTCTTGAATACACAACTAGATTATTTGAAATATTAATAAAACTTGTATTGTCACAAAAAAATAGAAATATGTTCATCATATTTTACCTTGATATCTTCCAAAGTTTGCTTCATCCAAAGCACTTGAGTACAACACAATACCACTACAATATATTCAACTTTAGCTATAAAAAGTGATACTAAATTCTACTTTTTACTTATCCATGATACTAAGCTATCACCAAGGAAGAAAGCTCCTCCACTTGTACTTTTTCTATCATCCAAGCAACCTATCCAATCTAAATTTGTATAAGCAACTAAAGTGAAATCTCTACCTATGGGATACCACAATCCATAATCTAATGTCCCCTTGATATATTTGAATATTCTCTTCACCAACTGAACATGACTATCTTTTAGAGTTGACTGATATCTTGAAACCATACCTACTACATGCATGATGTCTAGCCTTGATGCTGTCAAATATAAAAGACTACCAATCATAGATCTATACAAAGATTGATCTATAATAGGTGAATATTCATACTTGCTCATATTATTTCCTATACACATTGGTGTGTCAACCAGTGCACAATCCTCAAAACCAAATTTCTTCAACATTTCCTTGGTATATTTACTTTGAGATATGAAAATTCTTTTATCTAATTGAAATATTTGCAATCTTAAGATAAATGACAATTTTCCAGGCATATACATCTCAAATTATTTTTGCATATTATCAAAAAAATCTTTTTTCATCTTTTCAATATTTCCTCCAAAAATGATGTCATCAACATATACCACAACAATCAATTAATGCTAACCTTCTATTTTGATGTAGAGATTACTATCAGCAAATCCTCTCTTGAAACCTTGAGCCTTTAGGTACTTATCAGGTCTTACATACCAATCTCTAAGAGCTTGTTTCAATCCATACAATGCTTTCTTCAATAGGCATACATGGCTACTAATATTTGAGAGAATAAATCCCTCAGGATGCTCAATGTAGACCTCTTCTTCTAGATTCTCATTTAGGAGGTAAATTTGACATTCATCTAAAACACTTTGAAATTTTTAAACACTACATATGCAAGAAACATTATAATAACCTCTAGCTTTGCCACTGGTGTAAAAGTTTCTTCAAAATCTATTCCCTCAATATGAGCATATCCTTTACATACTAATCTTGCTTTATTCCTGGTCACTTCTCTATTTTTATTCAACTTATTTCTATAAACCCATTTTGTTCCTATCACATTATGATCTTTTGATCTAGGCACTAATTTCCAAGTATCATTATTTTATATCTAATTTAATTATTCATCCATTCCCTTAACCTAATGCTTGTCATGTCTAGCTTTTGAAAAAGTTCTAGGATGAATTTTGGATAATAAAGAGAAATTAACTTACTCAGATTCACTTACCATCATTTTTATGGTGTGAATTCCTTCATTTATGTCCCTGATGATGTCACTTTCATTATGATTTCTCTGAACATATTTGGATGGAGTTTTGGTGTCCTTTTTCTCCTTCTTCTCATCTTTGTTTGATTCTTCAAAATCTTTCTCTTCAATTATTTTATGAATGTCTACTGGATCACTAATTCTTTGTGTTCCATCTTCTTCTATCCTAACACTTACACTTTAAACAATTTTCTTGGTTCTTTTGTTATAACATTTATAAGCTTTATTTTTGCAAGAATAACCAAGAAATATACCTTCATTTCCTCTGAATTCAAACTTAACAAATTTTTTGTTGATTCTCTTTATGAAGCATTTGCTATCAAAAACTCTGAAATAATCAACTATTATTGGTTTGTCTTTCCATAGATCATAAGGAGTCTTATCACTATTGACTCTTAATAATGCTCTATTCTAAATATGCACTATTTTAGCAACTTCATCTCTCTAATATTTATCTGGTATCTTGGATTCATTTAGTATTATCCTCACCATCTCCTAAAATGTTTTGTTTCTCCACTCAACTACTCTATTTTGTTGTGGAGTTTTGGATACTGAATAATGTCTCTTTATTCCATGGTCTTCACAAAACTTAATAAACTAATATGACATGAGTTCTCCTCCTTGATCTAATCTTAAACACTTAATCTTATAATTGGTTTCATTCTCAACTAGTGCTTTGAATGCTTTGAAATGTCTGAAAGCTTCTAATTTTTTCTTTAAAAACATTACCCAAGTCATACATAAAAAATCATCAATAAGCAACATGAATTATTTCTCACCTTGAGTACTTTGAGTTCTCATAAGTCCACATAGATCAGTGTGAACAAGCTCTAATATCTGAGTGGTCGAGTACTCTTTTATTTTGAACCACCTTCTGGCTTGCTTCCCATGCTACTAAGGTTCACAAAGCATGTCAAATAGCTGTGTAATCTTTGAAAGATTTTTGACTACTTGATTTTTGTTGATGTTAACAAGATTTTAAAATTTATGTGTCCCAATCTCCTATGCCATATCCCAATTTCTTCAATTTGACTCAAACAACATCTTTGACCTTTGATGTCTGATAACATATACAAATTATTACCTATTCTCTGAGCATTTATAACCAACACATCTAAATATTTTCTCCTAATTTCACAAATTTATGCATAAAAATTTAGTGTGTGCCCCTGATGACACATTTGACTTACACTCAAAATATTAAGCTTAAGACCTTCTACATATAAAACATTATTAGTTTTAGTTCTACCATTATCCAAACTTCATGTACCTTTTTTGACAATTCTTTTAGTAGTATTGTCTCTAAATTTCACTGTGCCACCATTGATCTTATTCAAGGTTATGAACTTGATATTGTATCCTATCATATTCCTCGAACACCCACTATCAATGAACCATGGTTTTTCTTTATTTCTTGCATGCAAATCTATCTGTACCAACATAGATTTTTTAGGTTGTTTCTTCTACCATGAACCTATCTGAATTTTCTTCTTGATGAATGGAGGCTTGAAACTTTGGTCCTTCTTGACTAACTTAAATATGCTTGTACAATACCAAGCTATGTGTCTAAAGTTTTTTCACTTGTAACATATTATGGCATCTTCATTAAAGCCTAATAGATGATAAAAAGAGTTGTGGCTTTTGCTTGAATCTGCATGACTTTCTTTCTTATTTTTGAAATTGTTAGACCTTTTTCGACATTCTATTTTCTTATGACCATATCTATTACAATAATAATAGTAACCATAAAAATAAGACCTCTTTGTGTATTTCTGATCTGATTACCTTTTATATCTCTGTTCTTTCCAACCTTCTTTGTTTGAGATGTCCTCTGTATTCTTAACTTCTTCCTTTTTTATTTCCTCTTTTATAAGAGCATTAGCATAGCTCTTTCCTTTTTCCTTGTCTATGAGATTAGTGGCCTCCACTTTCTATTTTTCAAATCTGATATATATCTTATCTGACATTGATCTTTAACTTTCTAATATCTTATTCAACATATTAGTGTTATTCTAAAATTTTGAATCATTAACTGCTCTATCATTGATTGCTTTATTTATTTTCTCAAGATATGATTTTAAAGAATCAATTTCAATAGCATACCTTTCACATTCTTTACTTACTTTTTGTAATTATGTCGTTAGATCTTCTTCATTCTTCTTGGATTCTTCAAAGTGTGCTTTTAGATCTTTAATTATTTCCTTTGACTCCTTTTCATTTTTCTCGATCTAGAGATTTAATCTTTGATTCTTCTTCTCAAGAGATAAATCTTCTAAGGCAAAAATGAGTTCTCTTTCCAGATTCACTTTAGCTTCATCCTATTTTTCTTCTTGATCATCTATACATTTTTTTTGGAGGCATCTTCATGTATGTCCATGAATAGAATATCTTCTTCTTTTGAATCACTGACTCCACTATCTTCGACTGAACTAGGATCTTTAGAATACAAACTCTTCATCTTGAATCCATTCTTGAATTTTCCTTTGGAATTTTTTTTGTAGGTAGACTTTCATTCCTTATTGTCACCATTACCCTTATCTGGGCACTTAGCTACAAAATGTCCAATCTTGCTAGAATTAAAACATTTAAAAGGTAATTTTCCTTGATATTTACCTGTGCCCTTTTTTATATTGTGAATTAATAGAGCTCCATTTTCATCTTCATCATCACTAAAACTATCACTTGATTGTTGAATTTTAGCCTTCTTTTTCTTTGATGTCTTGAAAGTAGCTTCTTTCTTTGAGGGTTTCTTTTGTTCGGTCCATATCTCATATGCCATAAGAATACCATGTAGGTCATCCATCTTTAGCTTGGATAAATTCTTCATCTCTTCAATTGTTGAAATTTCTACATCATATCTCAATGGTTGAGACCTCAAAACCTTTTGAACCACAATTGATTCTTCTAACTTTTATCCAAGACCTTGAATTTGATTAACTATTTGATCAACCCACAAAAGATAACTTGCTATATTTTCTTCCTCTTCCATCTTCTAACTCTCAAACTATCTTCTAAAATTTTGAAGCTTAGCTTGTTGAACTTTTTCATCACCTTCTTTTCTACCAGAGTAGTTACAAGTGTCTGTGGCTCTTCATATTCCTCCACCACTGCTTACCAAATGTTGATTCTAAGGGCCATCAAATAAGTCTTCATCCTTATGCTCTAAAAATCATAATTTGTCCCATCAAATAAAGGTGCCTTATTTTTATAAAAACCTTCATGTGATATAGCCATCATGTTTTCATGATCTACCTTCTAGCTGTAAAACTTTTTCAAAAGAAACCTGCTCTAATACTAATTTTTAAGCATGAAATATAATGAGAGGGGGGTGAATTAGTACATTATATATATTTTAATTAATCTAATTTATTTTATTTAACCACTTAATCACACATTCAATATATGTAATAAAACAAAAACAATACTATGCACCACACAAGAGAGAGAGAGACACTAGATTTTTACATGGAAACCCAAAGTGGAAAAAACCATAAAGAACAATCTCAAGTATATGAATGAGTACCAACTCAAAATATAAAGTTCATAAGAATAAAATTGTAGGAGCACCAACCCATTTTTTGAGCACCAAAAAAGCAACTATTTTTGAGCACCTACCCATAGGAACACCAACCCCTCTTGTGTATAAAACACAACTATCTCTCAATGTTGATTACTCAACAAATGATATAACTCTACAATATCTCTTGATTTTCTCTCTTTGAAAATAAATACAAACCATGAACTCTCTTGCATATTAAAAATGGCTTCTCAAGCCTTTATTTATAGCTTTCCAAATGACCTTTGGCATTCACCCTTTGTGACCCTTCAATCCTCATGGAAAATGGCATCAAACTTGCATGACCCTTCATATCCTTGTATTTAAAAAGTCATATGGTGACCCTTCATAAAAAAATACATCATTTCCTCTTTTGTATTTATCTTGGTGATTTTTCATATTCCTTAAAGTGTCTCTTCATGGAAAAATGCACCATACCCTCTTTTGTCTTGACATGGTGACTCTTGGAATTCCTCAAGATGACTCTTTATGAGAAAATGTGTCCCATTCCTTTTTTTTATCTTTTACCCCGTGACTCTTTGACTTCTCCATGGGCCCTCTTTTGACTTATATAGAACCAAAAATATATTCATTAATATTAAATAAATATTAACATACATTAGAGAAGATATGAATATTAAAAAATACCATTAAATGCAATGGGGCCTTTATCATCAATAATGCTAGACCTTTGATATTAATGATAATATTTCAAACACAAGAGGTTTGTGATAAATTTATCTATAGTAGATAATCTAATTACCTCTCTTTATTATAAAGAGTAGCATTTTATTGTCTGATAAGTGTGAAGAAGCCTTGTAGGTTCTGAAACAAAAGCTTACTTTAGTGATGATGTTACAAATTCTAGATCTAAATGGCTATTTTAAATTATAATAGATGCTTTAAGAGATGGTTTAGGAGTGATTGTAATGCATGATGGTTCAGTTTTGGCTTATGAATCTAAGAAACTAAATCTGTATGAAGTAAATTATGTTCTTCATGACCTAGAACTAGTTGTCATAGTTCATGTTTTGCAAGTTGAGAGGCACTATTTATTGGGAAAACCTTTTGAGCTTAAGACTGATAACTTGGGTCTCAAGTACATTTTTACGCAACATAACCTTAATGATCATCAAAATTAGTGGTTATATTTTTTATTAGGTTATGATTTCAACATTAACTACATTAAGGGTAAAGAGAGAAGAATTATATATGCCCTTAGTCATAGAAGGTACATTATAGATTTGGCCATAATCTGAAGTACTTTTTGAGATCAGATAGTAAAATACTTACTTGGATATGATTTATATTAGTAGATTAAGAAAACTATGACTAAAAAATCTTAGGATCATAGATACCAAGGTTTTCAATTTGAGAATGATGGGATTTGAGGTACAATGGTATAATATATGCACTTAATAGAGAAAATTTAAGGAATATTCTGTTATTTTTTTTTGACAATGCTCCTTATTTAGGACATATTAGAGTGACTAAGATTTTAATAGAGTTAAAACCATTGTATTTATGGAGGGGAATTAAGAAGGATACAACTAATTTTATATCTAGATACTTGGAGTGTTAGTGAGTTAAGGCTGAATAATACATCTTGCTAGGTGGTTGTACCCACATTCCATAATTGAATGGATGTGGAAAGTTATTAGCATGGAATTTTTCCAAGATTTTCCTATGTCTAGGAACCATCATGACATGATATTTGTAGTTGTGGATAAACATACCAAGGTAGCTCACTTCATCTAAGAAAATTTGATAGATGATACACTGATGCTTGACAAAAGGATTTTGAAAGAAGTTTATATATTACACGAGTTTCAAAAAATATCATTTTATATAGGGAATCTAAGATGAATTCTAGGTTTTGGAAAACTCTCAATCAAGCTTTAGGAACATAATTAAACTTCAATATAACTTACCATCCAAAAATAGATAAGAAAATATAGATAATAAATTAGGTCTTGGAGGATATTTTGAGGATGTATTGTATGGACCAATAATACAAATGGGAGGAATACCTACCATTGGTTGAGTTTGATTATAACAACTCATACCAATTAGCTATAAAAATGACACCTTTTGAAGTACTTTATGGTAGGAGGTGTAGAACAACAATCAGCTGGGATAAAGTGGAAGATATTGGTTTTTGGGCTTGATATACTTGTATAAATGGAAGAATAAGTAAAATTAAGAAGGAAAATATTGGATAAAGCCAATGATAGGTAAAAAATTTATGCTAATTTGAAAATAATAACAAGACATTTCTTAGTTGTGTAGACATCTAATTCTGACAACAACTAGCCTTCGATCAGACTTTAGATCGATTCCTACCAACCATTACCAATTAATCCTAGGAATCACTAAACATCCCAATTTAAATTTTGCATAATTCATCAAATATCAAAATCATATTGAGGTATAGCTATTTTTTATACTATCCCATATACAACAATAACCTCTCATGAATTCCTCTTTAATCATATTATGACATAACAACTAGAAATTTGGCCTATAGACCCATTAAGCGAGGCACTTGATTAAGTATTAAAAGAGCTAAAATGCTGATAAAAAAGAATTATATAATTAAAAAAGATTAAATTCGTAGTTGAATAATCTATTTTTAATTAATGAATATCTAAAAATGGAAATTCCAAAAATCAAAATATCAAGCCTTTTCATCATTGCCTTTATGAGTTATCAAGCTCTTCAAAAATATCTCAAAATATCTAATTTGAGAGTCATGCCTAGTAATTGAAAATCATAATTACATAACAAATTTTAACTCAACTAGAGTTAGTCTCAACTCACCTATGGTTAGTTTGAAGCAATTCCATGTTTAAACTCATCCTTAACTCACGTTAGGTTAGATTTAATTCTTGAGGACATAAATACAAGGCCATACCCATTGATTTTTAAGTTATTTTGGTGTAAATTTGTTATGCCTAGATGTCTTCAAATATCTCATAAGCTAAAGTAATAATGATAATTTGAAGAGAGATAAGCTTTTCAAGTAATTTTACCATGCCAAAATAATAATCTAAGCAACCAAGCCAAGGTGCCAATGAAAGGTGAAGCCAACAAAGCTCCATTGATGAATATTTATTGATGTAAAAACTAAGCAAGCCACTTCAAAAATCCATTTAAATCACCAAGGAAGGTAAAATAGTGACTTATTTATGTTCTAGTTATACTTTCATATGTATGTTTGTTACCTATGCTCTTCATAGTGTCTAGGCTAGAGGTGTTAGGATTTTAGTGTGTTAATTTGATTTATTTTATTGGAATAACACAAGACTAACCTCCCCTCTATTTTATTCTTTTTTCAAAAGTTGGAGATAAATTTTTTCTATGGGTAAAACCCCAAAAGAGCATAATAAAGTTTGGCAAATGAGCAAAGTTATCATTGAGATATATGAGACCCTTTGAGGTTTTAAAAGTGATTAATCCTGTAACATATAAAATTGAATTGCCACCATATTTAGCTCAAATTCATAATGTTTTTCATGTATTTTATCTTAATAAGTATATTATTGATGTTACACATGTTTTGAATTGGAATGAATTACAAGTTTATAATCCAAGGGTGGTGACAATAGAGCCAATAAGAATGATTGATACTTGAAATCTTAGCTTGCGTAATAGGGAAGTATCATATTGCAAGGTCTGGTGGGACCAATATTCTAAGGATAGTGCTACATGGGAGGACCATGATGAATTCTTTTAAAAATAAATGTCATCGAGTGATGACCTATTTTATGGGGGAAGGATGTCACATCTTTTACTAATCTAAAAAAATGGATTAAGCATTAATAGTGTACTATGAGACTTCTAATTTATAGTTTTGATTTATGTTTGATATAGATATATGCACACTATATGTTTGACAATTACATGATTGTTTTCATGATCAATATCCTGATGGATAATTGTTGCATATGTTTTATTATACTTTATGATCATAATGGTTGATTTAATCTAAAAATTATTTGAATTCAATAGTTTATTTATGATTATATGTTGATGATGATTATGATTTCAAATTAAATACCCATTCATTTTATTGAGGTAGTTGCAAGACTATGCCACCCTCACATGCATTAGAGAGGGAGAGTATCATCAAAGAGGGAGTTGTAGATACCTACATTGGGGGTTAAGAGACTTCCACTGAACTTGCACACACCACATTTAGTTACATGAGAAAATGAATATTAATTACATTGGTTGTTTGGTAATAACTAAGTCTTATTTTCTTTGATTTCATTACAAGTCATGATTTTCATATATATGTTAAATCTCTACTGTGTTGTGTTGATCTTCACTACATTAGATTTGGTAAAGGCATGAGTGTATTAATCTGGATGGATTGCTTATGCATATTTTTTAGTTGGTCACATTATGATTTTTGTGATATAACATAGGAAATTCATTGATTATGTTAGGTTGGTTAATTGATCTCATATAACTCTACCTTTATAATCTTGATTATGTTTCTAGTTATCAAAAGTTTCAAAGGCATTTATCTTGTTTAGTTACTTGACTATATTGATTTGGTTACTATTTTATCAAATTTAGAGACATTGTATAAAGGTCTAAAAGAGATAAGATACACCAAAGCAATTTTATTTAAATAGGACTTCAAAAGATTTATATATTTTGGGTATTTGCATACATTGACATATATATGTAATATGAAGTTGAATGCCAATAAAAGTTAGTTTTATTTTTGGATTTTTGTAATTTAATATTATGATATTCTTAGCATAGTTATATGATTCAAATTAAAAATGTAAATGAAATATTAGGGTTTTTTTTTTATGGCAATGATCATGAATGTTGACTTGGCATTTTTGAAGAGATCAGGGTTTTGGTCTGCCACCATGCCTGGATATGGAGCTCTATACTGAGTTTAACAAAAATGAATGGATTGGTGCATTGATGAAGGGAAGTTACATGATGGATAGCTTGTAGATTAGTATTTAGATCTGGCAAGACATGCAATTAATTTATGGATGGTGGAAAAAGAGTAAGAAAGAGAAGTAATGGAAGAAAAGACACACAATAGGGGAAATAGATTATGAAGTGAGGAGGCTATGAAGATTTCCCTTGGAAAAAGCAAGCATATAGTGACCAGGTAGGGCAAGTTTCAATTTATGCATATATAATGTATGTAGTTTTTCTTAGTGGTTATGGACTCAACCTTGTTTAAAAAAATATATTATATTTTCATATTAGGGTTGGGTTAAGTTGACTCGAAAGGAAATGTGTGCAGTTTCTTGATGAAAACATAGGATAAAATCATAGTTTTATGACTAGATGTCATGAGGCTTCAAGATATGATATATTTTTTGTATAGAATTTATTTAAAATGATTAAAAGAGAAAATACTTATTTCTATGAGTATGGGAGGTATAACCTATAAGTTGTAATTCATTTTACCTACTGACCTTTTATTAAGATGTTTAGAGCTAGTATAGTTGTCTTAGGATTGCAAGTTATTATTTTTGTATGAAGGTGGATATATACCCATATATATATATATATATATATATATATATATATATATATATATATATATATATATATAGGTTAGAGTTTATATATATATATGCACATACATTTAAGACCTTGTAAAATAAATGTGAATAAGTTTTATATTATTTAATTGAGTAATAGAACTAGCTTTAGCCTTTTTATAAGTGAATATATATATTTATATATAGGGAGTAGGAAAAAATGTTTACATTTATTTATGAATGCAATTTCATTAAGTCTATGCATGAACTAATTTTATTTTAGGTGAGTTAGTATAACTGTAGGTACAAATCAAGAAATCTGAAATAGGTACAACTTGTAGTAATTATTTTAGTTCATTCACAACTTGGTTTCTTAGGTCGATTCACGTAATGTAGATGTAGTATTTAGATATTTTTGAATATATATGTATATAAATACATAAATATGACTATATTTGTATACATACCTATATATATAAGGATGCATGAAGATATAATAGATTGTCTCGTGGATAAATAAAGGGTAGAAGATGTGTACATATATGTAACTTGGTATATATTTACTTATCTAAAATTAATAATGAGATATTAATATTAAGGTCATATACTTACACGAACATGTAGTAGACTATATTGATAATACCAAATTAACATATAAAGTTTCTATATATGCAAATAAAGACTTTCATTAATTTGAATAGTGTCTTGAACATTGATGAAATATGATAGTGTATGGTAGGCAATATAGATTATTGAGGTTTTGATAAAAAATGACATATGTCCATATGAATTCTAATAGAACACCAAGTTAATTATATAATCTTATTTTTGTTCAATCTATATGCTTACATAACTATAAGTGATAACGTGGAGTTCAAATGAAATATTTTTGAAAGATAATGTTTCTATATCAATATTTGATTTGTGTATATATATAAATAAGTGTGTTGTTCTTGGTTATATGGATATTAAAAAATTTAAAAGGAATGAATCTTAGGCACATTTTATACATAATCTTAGATTCTATATTATTTGTAATAATTCTAGTTGTATGTGAAAAATCAAGGCTGAATTTGTTTAAAAGTAATAACCAATTTGTAACTTCATTGTAACAAGATCTTCATACACAATAGATCATGATGGAATAATTATGAGATATGTATAAAGGAAAATTTTGAACTTAAAACTGAAATGAGTTATTATGAGATGCATAAGTTAGCATGTTGATTGAGAATTGTCATCAGTCAGATATACTTGTATATATGAATTGTGATAGAAATTTATATTAGGAAGAGACTTAAAGACTTGATTCTCGTTCTATTATACTATAAATACTTGGTTTTGAATATATCTCATTTATTAAATTTATGTTGTCACTTTGGTGATTACATGAATGGAAATAAGCATATTTATGATTGATTTTTTTGCATAATATAATTTTGTTTATATTGAGTGTATGCTAAAGTTTATATTATCCTATTTTGAATATCTATATAAAAATTAATAAACTACATTTAGATAACAAGATATAATTATATGAGTATGCCAATAGGTAACTCATATACTATACCCTGATATCGTGTGATAGTCATGATTCAGTAGTAGAGAGGTTTGTGCAAGTGGAACTAACTCAGACTTTTAGATCTAACTTCTGTAATGATTTTTAAAAAAAAATAATGTTATTTCTAAGTCATTATCATTCCACTATACTTCTAGTTTACATGTGTATGATGATAGCATTTAAATATCAGATTGGATTCTAAGGTCTATATGATTGTTGCATGTAATAATGATAGTATGTACACTAGTTATGGTTTATTTATTGATATCCATGCTATTCTTTTCTGCCCCTTCATGAAGGGTAGGAACACTTCCAATGAGGAGGTGTGTGGGAGACTATTGGTCTATGGTTGAAGGTAAATCACTTGGATGATGATCTTTGTGTATTAGCTGATTCAACCTTTGGGATTATGCTCATGCTATGTTTATGCATCTTGGAGCTATTCAAGAAGTTCATTTTTACTATTGTACAGATTTTATTGTATATATTTTCTTTGTATCAAAATGTACATTAATTTTACATTATTATCTAATGGATTTTAGCACAATAGTGGCTATGATAATTGTAATTAATTCTAAAAATTATGATAGTAGTGGTTGCATGCTTATATGGATTATATCTATGTTATGAACTTAATTTATTCCACATCTCATTTATGTTAGATATTTATTTAGTAAATCTAAATTAAATTATTTGGGTACTATATGGGTCAATTTATTAGCCAATAGGTTAATATGTTATAACATTTAATGCTTCAAATGAATTTAATAATAAAACACTAGTCTTTCAGATAATTAAAGATGATTTCATATCTGTACATTATGATTTTTTTAGTGTACTTTTTGGTTAAACCAATGGGGTCTTAACACTATTCATCATGATGTACTAATAATTCCCCCAATGCATGTTTTGTTGATGAAATATACCATAGTATAGGTTTACATGGAGCTGGTGGAATTAGGACTGTGGAGTTACTAGATATTGTTATAGATTTGTAAATGCTTATTTGCATTACTCATTCTAATGAAAAATAATGTTATTTTTTAGAATAAAGGTGAAAAGATGACATATGTATGCAATTTAGGATATGAATCTATGGATGGATTGAATCTTGCTTTCAAAACTATGAAGCTGTTTAAGATTTTTTGGTGGTGGCATTTTTTTGATAGTTGTGACATTTATAGGATCCACTTATATGCCTTGTTGTGATAAAATAAAGCCTAAAATATTACCCCAAGCAACCCTAAACACACATTTATTTGGATTGAGATTAATCTTATATTCCCTCAATCGTTAAATTCATTTTCATAGTACCATAGGATTATTTTCTCTTGTTCTTGATTTTGCCAAAATATCATCCACATAGTCTTAAATGATATCTTGAAACATATCATGAAAAATAACTATTATTACATGTTGATAGGTGAATCCAATGTTATTGAGACCAAATGGAATTAATTGATAATAAAATTTTCCCCAAGGTGTGATAAATATTGTATTATGTTGGTTTATAGGAGCTATTTTTATATTATCGTACCTTGAAAAACCATCCATTAATGACAAAATATCATGACTTGATTTGGAATCAACAATCATGTTTATGTTTGTTAAAGGGAATTCATCTTTAGGAAATGATATATTGATATCCCAAAAATATATGTATATTATGATCCTTGTTGGTTTATTAATGACCAGTATTATATTGGCTATCCACTCTAAATAGTCTATTGGTAGTATTAAGTCTACTTCTAACTATGTTTACAATTCCTCCTCCATGAGTACTACTACTTTTAGATGCATTTTTTTGAGTTTATGTTTGACTATTTTTGAATATTTATGTATAAAAAGGTGATGAAAAACTAGTGAAGGATCCAAACTTGGCATGTCTGCATACAATTGTGCAAACACATCTAAAAATTCCTTAAGAAGTAGAGCCAAAATAGATTGTTCTTCTAGATTGAGGGAAGTAATAAGTTTCACAATATTATGATTTTATTTAGTTTTAATATTGATGCTGATATTTTTTTAATTAATAAAGAAGATTATTATTACAACTTTTTTAGAGGTGGAGGAAGATTCAATTCCTCCTCAAGGTTTTGTTGATTAAGAATGTCTTCATCTAATATTGTAGAAGATGTAGATGCATGGATTTGATTGTTTTAAAAATTATTTGAGTCTGAAAGCTCCCCAAAGTATGAAAAATTATCAAACTTAATTAAAAATACCTTATTATGATATCCATATGGGATAAGATCTCTAATTCTCAAAAAATATGATTTGTCATCATTTTAAAAGTGATCAAGCATTGGTGGTTTTTGTTGGTTCCATAGTATAATCTATGGAATGGTTAGTTTTAGGGTCAAAAAAATGTTATCATGAAATAAATTCATGATGGATAGGTATAAAAAATAGCTATAAATGGAAATCATTTTAATGTTTGAAAATTATTCCTCAAACGTGGAAGAAGAGTCACTATCATAATTACATAAGCTCTTTCTATATGGTTTGAATCCAATATCTTGAAAGGATTAATTTGTTTTGGATATTATAAACTCAATGAGACATTATTAGTGGAGACCAAAACCTTTTTCTTTATATTTCATAATATTTCACATATTGGATTTAGGTATATGATATTGATTATTTTGGAAACACATAGTTGATTCATTAGAGTAGAGCCAAGAGGAATTAGAATATTCAACCCATTCCTTAGAAGAAAATCCACCTTACACAAAAGATATTTTTACACATTTATAAAACACATGTGTCTATTTTATATGATGGGGCCTACCATTATTATTGGGGGACATATGAATATTTACCAAATAATAGGCATCATGGATTTCATATTCTCCCATACCTATATCCACAATGGAGAATCTAGATGGTGGAATTGTGGATTTGGATGTGGATGGTTGATTTTAGGATATAGATGGGTGATTGGTGGATGTACAATATAACTCATCTCAATGGATATAGATAGAAATATTTGGTTACTCCTTGGTACGTTCATAGGTATATTCATTAAATGTTAACTAATTGGAATTTTTATATCTCCCTTCTATTAGTTTTTAATATTGAAAGGGTTGAATATCACCTAGAATAGTAATTTATATACTATCATGAAAAAAATTTAAACACTAATGGAGGGTGCATGAAATGGAATTCATGGGATGGATCCATGGATGGCCAATGAGTAGGTTGTATGGGAGATATAGATCAAAAACATGAATGTAGGTTTCTTTGATGATGTTGAGACCAACATACCACCATTTTTATGATTTTGCTAAAAGGGGAACCTTGTGAACATTTTAAAACATCTGTGTTCTAGATTTAATGTGAAAGGATTATTCTCTCTTGAAATTTAAAGGCAATTTAATTAAAAGACATGAGCCTTAGTGTATCTAGTTGTGATTATGTTTTATGGACTAATGTTGTTAATGATTGTCTTTAAGGTGATTAGTTATGGGTTCTATGGAGAAATCTAGTGTTCATAAGTAGTAAAACCTAGGGGTTTGAATTCAAACATCTATAGGAAAAGTTTAGCAGGAAATTATATTTCCTTTCAATTATAGAAACCCTAAGTCTAACTTTATATTAAGCTTTGATTAAATTTATTTACATGAATAATAATTAAGATAAAATCAAGACTTGGACCTCTTACTTTCCCCTTTAAAACTCAAGATCCCTTTTGGATTAATTAGGTTTTTATTAAGGTTTAAATATCTTGGTGTTTGTAAGCATGAACAAAATTTTAAAGGTCAAAACCATAGTTTAAACCTTTATACATATCAGGCCTTAACTTAAAACTCACACACTTTTGTAGATCTGACGCCTTGCATTCAATCAGATATTTTGATCTAATGGTGTGAACCAAAGCCAACACCGAAAGGGAGACCAATCACTATCAAGCACTCAGATTATAATTCGGTTGTCCTCGCTACCTTGGGGGCCCTAATCTAATGGCACACATCGACCCCAAATCCCTAAGAATTCTTGAGAGCTTGACACATGGAACTTAGTCATTAGACTAGATCAATTCCATTGTCTTAAATTTGACAAGCTTTCTCCTATCATTTAACATCCATGAGGATGTAGTTGACGTTATCGAGCCTACCAAATTTAATCTAGATAACTTTTCAAAGCCTAAGCAAAGGGAGCATTTCTAAAGACAATTTTAAAGGAATTCTTAGCATTTTTACATAGAAAGACTTAGCATAAAATGCCTTAACCTAATTTAATTTTTGTTTCTTAACTTAAAAGTACCATAGGAACATCATTTTAAGTCTAAGTTTGTATAGTCATAGGACTAACTAAAAAGTGTGCATCTTGCAAGATCCAACATCGATCACTCACCCACTAGATTTTATCCAACAAAGCCTTGAGCCCGAAGAATTTTCAAAAGGATTCATAAGATTAACATGTGGCCTACCAACGATGAGGGTAATTGATAGAGGTACATAGAGCCCCATGAGGAGGATGTGTGGTAGCTTGCCAGTTGAAAGATGAAAATATGATGGGACACACTTAATAAAGGCACTCAATTAAATGAATTAGACATTATAAAAATCAATAGAAATTACTCACCCATTAGATTTGATCCAATGATGTGTCAATCTTGAAGAATTTTCAAAGTCCCCACCTAGTCTCAATTTAGCTGGTAGGCCTCCACCATGCTCCAACCAAACTAGAGGTAATGCATTGTATCGACCTCCTTACTCTCATTTTCATCAATTATAGAATAGATAAAGAATGAATAATTCAAGAGGGAAGCACTAATAATATTTCATACCTCACCCCTATGGCCTTTAAAAATTATTATAATCTCCCCTTGCCTCATATTGATCTCCCATCCTTGAGAGAGTGGACAAACACCCAAGACCTAGATTCAATCCTCACAAGTTTATATAGTCATAGGACTAACTAAAAGGTGTGCATCTTGCAAGATCCAACATCGATCACTCACACACTATATTTTATCTAACAGAGCCTTGAGCCTGAATAATTTTAAAAGGATTCATAAGATTAACACGTGGCCTACCAATGATGAGGGTAACTGATAAAGGTACATACAGCCCCATGAGGAGGATGTGTGGCAGCTTGCCAATTAAAAGATGAAAATATAATGGGACACACTTAATAAAGGCACTCAATTAAATGAATTAGACATTATAAAAATTAATAGAAATTACTCACCTATTAGATTTGATCCAATGGTGTGTCAATCTTGAAGAATTTTCAAAGTCCCCACCTAGTCTCAATTTAGCTGACAGGCCTCCACCATGCTCCAACCAAACTAGAGGTAATGTATTATATTGACCTCCTTGCTCTCATTTTCATAAATTATAGAATAGATAAAGAATGAATAATTCAAGAGGGAAGCACTAATAATATTTCATACATCACCCCTATGGCCTTTGAAACTTATTATAATCTCCCCTTGCCTCATATTGATCTCCCATCCTTGAGAGAGTGGACAAACACCCAAGACCTAGATTCAGTCCTCACACCTTAGTTTATTCAAGGCTCCCATGTTTTTAGGTCCCTTGATGGTGGGATTACTATTTTATAATTTAGGGAGGGCATTAGGATAGCTATGACCTTACTGAATAGAGCCTTTGGTGCCCCTTCCAATACTTATGTAAGCAAAGTCTAGGTATTTTAGGTTCACTACATGTTGGAATGGAACTTAACCCCTCCCATTGGAGACCTAATAATGTCTTTCTTGGAAAAACAATTAATATACATCAAGAGAAGGATCTCCAAATAATTTAATATGATGTCTTATCTCTTGGACTCACTTTTGGCCTCTGTAGATTTCCCTGGTATCAAAAATTGGTCCCTTGATAGTAGAACCACTATTTCTCATCACTACACTAAATTGAATATATTCAAATGTAGGAACCACATGAAATTTATCTATGATGGTGTTTTCCTATCTGTATATGAGGAAATCACTGGTGTCCCTATGCCAAGACTCCACCCTCTAATCAAAAGGCAAGTAGAAGCCATGGGGGATGTATGGTTCTATTCAGATTGCACTATAATAAGAATAGAAGGAATCATGATTCATCCCTACTGATTGCCCATTCATGTCCCTAGTAATATTTTAGATTAAGATATTTCCTATAAAATCATTCAAGGAGTGGATGGGGTATGAAAGAAAAATAATAAGGCTCAGGGCCACCCCTTTCCATCGGACATTGGTAGGATTGTGATCAAGGATTGGAAGCAACTAGAAATTATGGTGATCCATAGAAATTATTTTGATTTCTAGTTAGATGACCTTAAGATGTCAGACCCAAATAATAGAGTGACTAACCACATCAAAGATAAAAAGGTCCAAAGATAGAATATAAACATCAACCAGGTGTGGGAGATGGTATTTATACAAGGGTAAATAACTTTGAAGAGATCTTGTCTAGGATCAAAGGGTACAATATCTAGTTGGAGCATAGGCTGGTCAGAGATAATAAACCCTCAGGAGAGATATGGAAATTGTATCCCTTGGATTATTACTTATTTCTAGGACATTCTGAGACTACTCATTAGGAACCACCTATTGGAGGATAAGATTTTGAGCCTCAACGAGTGGAATAGACAAAGTAATCCCAAGTTAGGCAACCTAAGGATATAAAAGGAAAAGGTAAAGTTGTGGTTGATGAGCTGAGGATAGAGAATATACCTAGAGAAGGTTCTCAACCCCACACATCCCCATAGAGGCATCCTTACCCATTGGAAATCATTAGCATGATTGCCCCAGAGGTAGGAAAAATAGTGGAGAGTGCCCTTGTTGGCATTGTAGCATCCTATGGTTTTGATAGGGAGGAGGATCCATTTGATGTAAGAAGAAAGGATTTGATCCCATTGAAATGAGGAAAGAGACAAGCAGAATTGTCCTTGGTGCCCCTAGCACCTAAAAAGAAGCCTAAGATAACCTTCACTCACCCTACCAGTGAAGTTAACCTCTTCAGTGATGAGAACCCTATTTATGGACCATCCATTCCATATTAGTTTGTTTATGGGAAATTACAAAAAATTACATCTCACTCTCTCCATCATGGGCCTTAACCTGAGTTGGCATAGATGTGTAGGATAATGTCAATCTATGGATCTAGGACATTTTAAATAAACAAGTAAAGAGAAGGATCTAAATCCTTCATGACAAAGAAAGCTAGATGATTGAAACCTCAGGGGCCTCTGGGAGTTCAAATTTATAAGTTCTTGAGCAACCACAATTCAAGGAGTCTGACACAAAGGTCTAATTCAATCTAGACACATCAGGGTTTGAGATATTAGTAATAAGGAAAGACACCATTGGAATCGAGGAATTCACTTTTTAAAAGGTGTAACATTTTGTTGGCCTAAGTCCTATCTAAAGGAAGGAAATAAGGGAGCATCCCATCCATCAAGAAGATGTGGCTAGTTTAGTGGTGGAACAATTAACAATGACCTTGGCTGAAATACAAGGAATGAAGCAAAGGATCCTCAAATTGAAGAAGGAGAAGCAAGATTTGGAGGCTCAAGTCCTACTCTCAATTCTTGAGGACATATTAAAAGTGTTGAATAAATATTTATTGGATACATTTGAGAATTTAAATAACATCAAGCTTAGATTAAGTGATTTAAACCATCAAGATGAGATGACACAAGCCTTAATCACCCAATGGTAGGATTCTCAAGCTTAGATGATAGAACTCATGAAGGTGAATATGATAAAGGAGGCCCTAGACTTCAAGATCATCAAGCTTCAACATTTAGATATCCTCATGGTAGTTTTGATGGATAAGCAAGAAGATTTGATCACCTAGTGAAACAATGTCAACAACTTCATCAAGGAAGATAAGGACCTAGTAACCAAAATGGAGAAAATTTTGGGGAGTCTAGTGGACAACCCTTCTCAAACCACTGCTATGTACTTGATTAGTGATGGAGAATTTGAGCAGAGAGTTGGTGTCTACTTCTAGGGCATTACAGACAATCAAGGCCATTCTACCAGGGATTTTTAGAAGATCCTTGACACCATCCTTACTTTAGGGAAGTATATCACATAAGCAAAATGTATCAAGGAACTCATGGCTAAGGTTGATAAGTAATTTGACACATTAGAAAATCAAAAAGAGGATTGTCTTATGAAGCTTGTAGTGGATTTTGAGTTAATCAAAGAGTAATACACCAAGGTGAAGGACTTCCTTAGATAGGGCTAATTGAGGGGCCCACTACCAATGCAATTTGTAAAAGAATATCCCTTTGTAATAAATATATGCTAGCATGTTAGCATATATGGTTTCCTTTTATAAATTTTGATGTAGTAGGTCATATACATTGTGTCTTTGTATTAAGGATAGCTACTCTTAGCCTGCATGTTGATATTTTGAGAAAGTTAATTTGTGAACTACCTATGTTTCCTATAAATAGACAAGGATTACCATTTTGTAAAAGGAGAGAGATTTTGAGCAATTATATACCAGGAGCATTTATTATAACTAAGGAATTATGAAAAGACTATCTTTATAGTTTGTTAAATGTCAATGTTGTCTCTCAATTACATGTTGTCATATTAAGTTTGAATGATTCTCCATAATTTGAATCACATTTTATATCATAGGGATGTTGATTTGTGATAATGATATATTAATTGTAAAGATATCAAGTATACTTGATTTTATTTTGCTCTGCATTTGGATTTGCTTAGGCTATTCAGACCACAATAGTAAATGTTTAAAGTAAACTTGGTTTTTACTTATGATTTATATATTTCCTCTGAATTTTTCCTAATTTGTGATGTAATATGAGTTCATGCTATTTTATAACATAAATTGGTTCATATGTGCTCAATGTAATTAGAATTTTGTCATAATATTTGAGATGAGAATTTGCAATCCCATTTCCTTTCTACCTTACCCTTCCCTTTTATTATTTTTTTATCAAGACTCACTTTAGTTTAAATATCATTATTAATATTAATTTATATTATTCTAGAAATCATAAAATTCACAAAGATCCAAAGATTTAGACCCTGGTGGCTCCCAACTACTAAAATAAATAAATATTGTGGACAATTCCCATACTCTACTTCTATTCCACCATAGACATCACCAAATTGTCACAAATTGCAACTCATGCCTTGGATTTTTTGAAATCCTAAAATGATAAGTGTTCATCAAAACTGAAGAGCACTTGTGGTACATTTAAAAGCATCAACAGGGGGAAGCTTCGCTAGAACTAGAAAGAGGGCCATGAATCTTTACAGATATTTGCTAGATTTGGTGTATTTGGTCAAAGATCACTCTATGTTTTACATGCTTGTGTTTATTTTATCATAATTAGTGTAAATATTGGTGACTATCATGGTTTTATACCAGTCTTTGGGTTTACTCAGGCAAAGATTGATATTCTTTGAATACATATGCTTAATTCTAGTAAATACACTTTTGATGCTAAAAAATCATTAGTATTTGAAAATAGAATGGCTTATTCGAGTTAAAATCAACAATTATTTATTAATAAAAAGTTTATTTGAGTTATAAGTTGCAAACAATGGTCATCTTTGCATAATTAAACACATCTTTGAGCTTGTTTAGTCAAATATTGATGTCCTGTATTCTCTTATGAGTAAATCCTTACAAAATAAGCTTAATATACAAGTTGATTGTTGATTATCTATGAAGATATAAATTTAATCACCATATTTTAAATAAGATCCTTAATCTTAAGCTAGAATTGCCAAGGATTAGGACCAGATCACATTCAGAGACAACGGAGCCCTTGCTCGAGCTAGAAACTCATAGGAAAACCAAGAAGGATAGAGGAAGGCGTAAATGTTCTAAGTCTCTACCATATTCACCATTTCAAGGAATCATATGTTCAATCTTCATCCAAATATGGAATGGCTTGGAAGTTTACCCATTAATATACCAGGTGTGGTTCATGATTTACCACATAATCTTGAAAAATATTTGCCAATATTTAGTCCAACTAGTATTACAACTGCAGAGGAACATGTTAAATCTTTCAAAGCTGAATTAAGATTATTAAACATTATTAATGAAGATGTAGTGTGTAGGTTGTTCCCATTTACATTTAAATATGTTTCATATGAATGGTTCCTTAATTTTCCTAATAATTGTATCACCTCATGGAATAAATTTGACACTATTTTTATTTATCAATTTAGAAATATCATAAGCCCCTGTGTCATCTATCATCAATTCACAACTATTAAGAGAGACACAAGTGAACCTACTAGGTCCTTCAATGCTAGGTTCCAAAATATGTTTATTCAGACCATGGATCTATATAAACCTAATAAATCTTTAGCTATAGAGGTTTACAAAGATGTTATTGACCCCATGACTTCTATATTTCTTAAAGGAGCTATCCCAGTTATCATCACATTGGCTCAATCTTATTTTGAAGCAGTGGGTATTAATGACCAAATAAAACCCCAATGATAGATGGCTTATTCTATCCCAAATGTTAATCCTCAAATTTTTACATTAAACCTTTTCCCAAATAATAAACAAAATACTCCAACATTAAACCAATTCCCTACCTTGAATGTATTACCTACTAGCCATGTTGCCCCTAATTAGAACCTAGGTTTCTTGAGCCATCAAGCTATCAATGGATCTCATATTAATGACCATAAGGATTTAGTGCCTTTCAATGACATTAACATTAGCCAAGGTCAAAAATTTGAGACTCCAAAGAATGAGAGTGAATCTATATTAAAAATGGTCTAGAAGCTTAACACAAATTTCTTGCAATTGAAAAAACAAGTTGGTAATGATAATGACAACTCTAGAAGAAACTTCACTTTCTAAAAGTTCAATCAGCCTAGGAATAGATTTCAAAATGATAGTTTCTAAAATAATAAAGCTAATGAGCCTTCCTCTAGTAAAAGCACTATGGATATTAACCTCACTGATATTGCCTTACTAGAATACTGTAGGGTGCATGATACCTCCAAACATGGTGAGATTGAATGCATTGAATTTTACAAAGCCTTTGAAGCTTTCTAAGAGGAACTTGACACATTTGAAGTGGTCCTAAATTAAGATGTTTCTATAGGTCTTTTTGAATATAAACCATCTGATCAAGTGCATATGGTAGAAACTTTTCAATTCCCTTTTCAAGAAGATAATGAGCCTGAGAATATCCCTAAAGAGATTCAAGCATTATAGTAGTTATTGAAGACATATAATCTAATAAATAGGGATAAAAAATAGCCATTAACCACTTCTACTCCACCTAAAAACTATGGGACCCCTCTAGACACTGTATCAAAAAATAATCCTGAACCTTCCAAAGGAAGCTCTTCCAAACTTATGATTGATCCTTCAAGCAAAACTGGTTACAGTATTATAAAAGATATGAAAAAGATTAAAGCTAAAATCACTCTACATGAGCTAACTCAGATCACATTACAAAGAGACTCTTAGAATCCTTTTCCAAGAATCCTATCAAGCCCCTTAGGAGTTATAGTGTAAATGTAACTATGCAAGTAACTAAAGCAGAGTCCCTGCCTTTCTTGCTTATAGTTAGGATATTTGGGAAGAATGTCCATAATTATCTTTTAGATTATAGAGCCTCAACCAAAATCATGCCTATTTGGATATGTGAACAACTTGGGGTAACACCAATCAAGTATGATAGTGTGGTTACTCAATGGGATAAATCCAAAGTCAAGGTCATTAGGGAACTATTAAGTGTACATATGCAGCTAGCCAGTGAACCCAGGGTTCAACAATTCATTGACATATAATTGGTAGATATTCATAATGATTATGGATTTCCCTTGATTAGAGAATGGAATAAGGCCATAAATGGTTACATGTCTACTAATTGCTCACACTTATGGATACCTTGGAAAGGTGTGCCAAATCAGATGAGATTAGAAAGGGAACCCAGAATGAAACACATGATAATAGAATACAATGCTATCAATGAAAGGCTAAACTTCCTAGATTCTGATCTAAGAGTTTTCACTTTACAAACTACAAAGGAACCTAGTTTCAAGAGCTCTCCTCCAATGCCTAGTCTATCAAAGTTATATTTTGATGGTGCCAAATGTAAATCAAGATCAAGTGTTGGTATTGTATTGATAGACCCTATGTAAAAACATTACCATGCATTTTATAGGTTACAATTCCCCCACACTAATAATTTGGCTAAGTATGAGGCTCTTATCCTAGGATTATAGCTTTCCATTAAGCACAAGGTCAAGGAAATCCTTGTTTATGGAGATTCTAAACATTTTAGTTAATCAAGTAAGGAACAAGTACCATTGCAAGCTATCTTACCTGAAGAGGTAAAAATTTAGAGTTTGGGACTTGGTGGAATCTTTTGACACCTTCAATATCTTGTCTTTCCTCAGGGAAGAAAATAAAGTTGCTAATGAGCTTGCTTCTACTATAACTAACCTCATGCCTAATCATGATTATTAAAACCTTAATATTGAGCTTATACCATGTCCCTTAGTCCTTGAAAACATAAATCACTTCTCAGTTTTCAATGATGATCAATAAATTATCGATTTCTTGACTAATTATGGAGCCTTTGAAGCTCACATTATTGAGGAAGCTGATGAAACTTTTCTTGAGAGGGAACTTAATGGTAAAATCATATAACTAAGTGATAATAAGATACCTAAAAGGATGATCTCATTGGAAAGGATATTGGATCTTGAAAATATTTTTTAAGTACCTAAGAAACCCAAGGTAAGTGGGAAGGAATATCATGCAATGAAACTTAGCCCACATGATCAGCCCCAAATGATGAAAATAGGGAAGGCTTGCACTGAAATGGAAAAAAGAAAATCTAGAGAGCTGCTTATAAAATACAAAGATGTAATTTCTTGGTCCTATGAAGATCTAAACATATTTGACCCAAGGGTTATTACTCATACTATACTTCTCTAAGAGGGTTATAAACCCTTTAGATAAAAGCAAATACCAGTTAAACCTATTTTAGAATCGATGATCTTTAAGGAGGTTAATAAATTGCTGGATGTAAGGATCATGTTTCTTATTAAATATTCCACTTGGTTTACAAACCTAGTCCCAATAAAAAAAAAGAATGGAGAAATAAGATTATGCATAGATTTCAAAAATCTAAACAAAGCATCTAAAAAAGACAATTACTCCTTGCCTTCTTTGGACCAAGTTATCTAAGCTATTTCAAGATCTACCATGATGTCCTTTTTTAAAGGATTTTTTGGATATAATTAGGTTCTTGTTACTCCAAAAGACATGATGAAAACAAATTTTAATACTAAATGGGTAAAATATTCTTACAAAATAATACCTTTTGGATTAATTAATGTAGGGGTAACTTTTCAGAGGGCCATGGACCATGCTTTCCAAGGTCTAGTGGTAAAATGCATCATTAGATATATGAATGATCTCATAGTATTCTATAAGAATAGAGAAGAATATTTCATGCATTTGAGACAAATATTTTATAGATGTAGGAGTTATAGTGTAAATGTAACTATGTAAGTAACTAAAGCAGAGTTCCTGCCTTTCTTGCTTATAGTTAGGATATTTGGGAAGAATGTCCATAATTATCTTTTAGATTCTAGAGCCTCAACCAACATCATGCCTATTTGGATATGTGAACAACTTGGGGTAACACCAATCAAGTATGATAGGGTTGTTACTTAATGGGATAAATCCAAAGTCAAGGTCATTAGGAAACTATTAAGTGTACATATGCAGTTAGCTAGTGAACCCAGGGTTCAACAATTCATTGACATATAATTGGTAGATATTCCTAATGATTATGGATTTCCCTTGATTAGAGAATGGAATAAGGCCATAAATGGTTACATGTCTACTAATTGCTCACACTTATGGATACCTTGGAAAGGTGTGCCAAATCAGATGAGATTAGAAAGGGAACCCAAAATGAAACACATGATAATAGAATACAATGCTGTCAATGAAAGGCTAAACTTCCTAGATTCTGATCTAAGAGTTTTCACTTTACAAACTACAAAGGAACCTAGTTCCAAGAGCTCTCCTCTAATGCCTAGTCTATCAAAGTTATATTTTGATGGTTCCAAATGTAAATCAAGATCAAGTGTTGGTATTGTATTGATAGACCCTATGTAAAAACAATACCATGCATCTTATAGGTTAAAATTCCCCTACACTAATAATTTGGCTAAGTATGAGGCTCTTATCCTAGGATTATAGATTTCCATTAAGCACAAGGTCAAGGAAATCCTTGTTTATGGAGATTCTAAACATTTTAGTTAATCAAGTAAGGAACAAGTACCATTGCAAGCTATCTTACCTGAAGAGGTAAAAATTTAGAGTTTGGGACTTGGTGGAATCTTTTGACACTTCAATATCTTGTCTTTCCTCAGGGAAGAAAATAAAGTTGCTAATGAGCTTACTTCTACTATAACTAACCTCATGCCTAATCATGATTATTAAAACCTTAATATTGAGCTTATACCATGTCCCTTAGTCCTTGACAACATAAATCACTTCTAAGTTTTCAATTATGATCAATAAATTATGGATTTATTGACTAATTATGGAGCCTTTGAAGCTCACATTATTGAGGAAGCTGATGAAACTTTTCTTGAGAGGGAACTTAATGGTAAAATCATATAACTAAGTGATAATAAGATACCTAAAAGGATGATCTCATTGGAAAGGATATTGGATCTTGACAATATTTTTTAAGTACCTAAGCAACCCAAGGTAAGTGGTAAGGACTATCATGCAATGAAACTTAGCCCACATGATCAGCCCCAAATGATGAAAATAGGGAAGGCTTGCACTCAAATGGAAAAAATAAAATCTAGAGAGCTGCTTACAAAATACAAAGATGTAATTTCTTGGTCCTATGAAGATCTAAACATATTTGACCCAAGGGTTATTACTCATACTATACTTCTCTAAGAGGGTTACAAACCCTTTAGATAGAAGCAAATACCAGTTAACCCTATTTTAGAATCGATGATCTTTAAGGAGGTTAATAAACTGCTGGATGTAAGGATCATGTTTCCTATTAAACATTCCACTTGGTTTACAAACCTAGTCCCAATCAGAAAAAAGAATGGAGAAATAAGATTATGCATAGATTTCAAAAATATAAACAAAGCATCTAAAAAAGACAATTACTCCTTGCCTTCTTTGGACCAAGTTATCTAAGCTATTTCAAGATCTACCATGATGTCCTTTTTCAAAGGATTTTTTGGATATAATTAGGTGCTTGTTGCTCCAAAAGACATGATGAAAACAAATTTTAATACTAAATGGTGAAAATATGCTTACAAAAGAATGCCTTTTGGATTAATTAATGTAGGTGTAACTTTTCAGAGGGCCATGGACCATGCTTTCCAAGGTCTAGTGGTAAAATGCATCATTAGATATATGAATGATCTCATAGTATTCTGTAAGAATAGAGAAGAATATTTCATGCATTTGAGACAAATATTTTATAGATGTAGGAAGTATGGTGTATCTCTTAACCCCAAGAAAAGCATATTTTGTGTCACTAAATGAAAATTGTTAGGGCATGTCATTACCAAAGATGGGATCTCCATAGATCTTGATAGAGTGGAAGCCATTTATAAAATTGGGCTGCCCAACAACTAAAAATAACTAAAGTCATTCTTTGGGAAGATTAACTTTGTAAGCAAGTTTATTTTAGGCTTTGCTGAGATTGTCAAAACTTTGAATGATATGCTTAAGAAAGATGCTAAAATTTCTTGGAATGAAGAATCCAAGAAGGCATTTGTTGACATTAAGAAAGTAATCAGTCAAACCCCAATCTTAATAAGTCCTTACTTTTCAAAATAATTTTTATTATATTTATTTGCTTCTGACCACACCATGGTTGTTGTCTTAACTCAAAAGGTTGATGGGAATGACCACCCTATAGCCTTCATGAACACCAACTTCAAAAATGTAGATGTGAACTATTCCATCATTGATAAGTAATCTTATACGTTGGTAAAGGTAGTAAAAAAGTTCAGACATTACCTCCTTAGAAAAAAGGTGCATGCCGTTTTATCTAACCTAGCCACAAAGCTTATGTTGAGTCAAAAGGATCTTGGGGAAAGAAGAGGCAAGTGGATGGAAATCATAAAAGAGTATGATATAGAGATGAAAATTACCAAATCAGTGAAATGTCAAGGATTAGTTCAAATGATTTCCAATATTAACCCCAAGCTCCATGTCATGCAAGTGGATCAACAAAACTTCCAACCCAGTGAATGGTATGGATATTTAATGCATCTTCTTATTAGAGGTAGTTGTCCCCCGAGACTCACCAGAGAACAAAATAGAGATTTAAGGCTCAAATCATCCCATTACCTCATCAAAGATGGAGTCCTTTATAGGAAAAAATTTGAAGGGATCTATTTAAGACGTGTGTTGAAAGAAGAGGCCTCTCAAATCATGTCTACTTTTCATGAAAAGTTGGGCAGTATTATTGGCCCACCCTTTTCAAAGATGCACACAAACATGTGAGGGAGTGTCATTGATGCAAGATCTTTAGTATAAAAGATCCAAAGGCAACCATGCCTTTAAAAACTGTGATGGTGGATAAGCCTTTTTCACAATGGGGATTAGATTTCATAGGAGTGAATAACCCCAATTATTTTAAAGGTCACAAATATGTCCTAACTAATACAAACTACTACACTAGGTGGACTAAGGAAGTAGCCACTAAGTAATGAAGAATAGAAGAGGTGATTAATTTCTTAGAGGAAAATATTTGCACTAGATTTGGAACCCTAGTTTCTTTAGTTTGTGATAATGGATCTACCTTCATATCTATTGAAATGACTAAATGGGCTTATGATAATGGAATCTCCTTGAAGTTTACCTCTAATCATTATCCACAAGGAAATGGTGTTTGTGAATCCACAAACAAGAATCTAATGAAGTCCATTAATAAGTTAGCAATAGATAAACCTATGACATGACATAAACAACTTAGGTTTGCATTATAGGCAAATAGAATTAGGATCAAACAAGTCCTCAAGGCTTCACCATTTTTGTTGGTATATCATCAAGAGCCTATCTTTTCCATCACCTTGAAGTTTCCTATGTTCACATTCATGTAAGAATACATGGAGGATAGCCAGGAACTTGCTAACTCTAGGCTATTGGACATCATTCAAATGAAAGATACCAGGGAAAAGGAATTTGCAGACTTAAGTAGGAACCAATCAACCATGAAAAAATGGTTTGATAAAAGGTCTAAAGTGAAGGTGTTTAGGTAGGGAGACCTAGTCCTCATTTGCAAAAAAGCATCAGAGCCTAAAAGAAAACATGGCAAGTGCACCCCTTTGTGGATTTCCCCATACCAAATTGTAGAAATCTTAGGCAACAACACTTTCAAGTTGAAGGATCTTCAAGGATTAGAGCTTAGTTTGCCCACCAATGGGTAATACCTCAAGCATACTTTGCTACTACCCCATAAGGGGTCTTCATGGAACAAATTTGTAAGATTTTTAAGGTTAGAGTAGGTAGGATAGTTAGTTTCCTCTCTTACTTTGTTTTTTATTATTGGGCTTATATATATTTATTTTCTTATGCTTGTCTATTTTTGTTGTTTGTTTGTGTTTCATCTTTTCTACTTGGTGGTGTTACTTGGTTTTAGTAAAGTCTTGTAGATTATCTTTGTTTAGAATTGCTTAAAATGTGTGAGTATGAATCTTAAAAAAGTGAACATGAGGTGGTGATAAAGTATCATGATGCAACCAAGGGCACTGACACAGATAGGTATATGCTATGTACCTAGGGATATGATATATTAATGTATATGAGTTGATGGAGATGTCGACATCTCTTACCCAATGTACTACTTCCAAAAGTTACTCTATTATCCTAATATATTGTACCCATATAACTAACTAAGGGGATGTGTGCCACATGTCGACATCTCCATCAACTCATATACATTAATATATCATATCCCTAGGTACATAGTAGTATAAGAGCTAAATGTCCCACAAAGATTCAAACCTTATTCTAAATCAAAACTTGGTTTTAAGAAGAATCATATGTGTATAATGTGAATTTAGTTTGTTAATTCACATTCATGCTTACACTTAAAACACATCCTTGTTTGGGATTAAAGTTTCAACTAAAGGAGAGTATCCTAAGGTCAAAACATTTGACCAAATCCTTAAACCTAGCTATCTTAGCTCCCAACCTTTGTTAAAAAAAGAAAAAAAGAAAGACTTAATGCTAAATCAAAAGATGCAAACTCAGAGGTGATTCAAGAAATATCTACCAGGGCTGTGGATTCCTAACTAGCAGTGGAGCAATGACATGAGTGGAACCAAAGGTATCTCTATTAGGGTTATAGATGCTTGGCTGGTAGCAGAGTAATGCCCAAGCCTCCCATAAATTAAGAGCAATTCTTCCTAAGAGAATATTTAAATATGCTCAAAGTCAAATGCAATGGATAAAAGGATATGAACCTAGATGTTGTTTCTTAAAGTCTCATGATAAACAATAAGTGGAATCAAATCACACATTGCATGTTTTTGTTTTAATATCCAGGTTTAAATTTTACACATAAGAGGCTTTTTTCAATTGAAAATTGACTTAGGAGATGGTATCTGTCAAAATGGGATATATATATATATATATATATATATATATATATAATATAATATAATTATGTACAGGTCTAAACTAGAGCCCTGCATTCTAACATATTGCTATGTTCCCCCTATGAGTCACCATTTATTGAGACCAACATACCCCCATTTTTTTGCTTTTGCTAAAAGGGGACCCTTGTGAATGTTTCAAAACATCTGTGTTTTGGATTGAATGTGAAAGGATTATTGTCTCTTGAAATTTAAAGGCAATTCATTAAAAGACATGAGCCTTGGTGTATCTAGTTATGATTATGTTTTATGGACTAATGTTGCTAATGATTGTCTTTAAGGTGATTAGTTATAGGTTCTATGGAGAAAGCTAGGGTTCGTAAGTAGTAAACCCTAGGGGTTTGAATTCAAACATCCATGGTAAAATTTTAACAAGAAATTATATTTTCTTTTAGTGATATAAACCCTAAGTCTAACTTTATATTAAGTTTTGATTACATTTCTTAACATGACCAAACATTAATATAAAATCTAGACTTGGACCTCTTATTCTCCCCTTTAAAACTTGAGATCCCTTTTGGATTAACTAGGTTTTTATTAAGGTTTAAATATATTTGTGTTTGTAAGCATGAACAAAATTTTAAAGGTCAAAACCTTAGTTTAAAAATTTATACATATTGGGCCTTAACTTAAAGCTCATACACTTTTGTAGATCTGATGCCTCATGTTCAATCAAAGATTTTGATCTAATGATATGAACCAAATCTGACACTAAAAAAGAGACCAATCACTATTAAGCACTCAGATTATGATCTAGCGGTCCTCACTACCTTGGGGGCCTTAATCCAATGGCATGCATCAACCCCAAATCCCCAGGAATTCTAGAGAACTTGATTCATGGAACTTAGTCATTTGACTAAAGAAATACCATTGTATTAAATTTTACAAACTTTATCCCATCATTTAATGTCTATGAGGATGTAGTTGATCTTATCAAGCCTACCAAATTTAACCTAGACAAATTTTCAAATCCTATGCAAAGGGGGCATTTCTAAAGACCTTTTAAAGGAATTCCTAGAATTTTTACGTAAAATAACTTAGCATAAAATGCATTAACCTAATTTAATTTATGTTTATTAACATAAAAGGACCTTAGGAACATCATTTTAAGTCTAAGTTTACATAACCATAGGACTGATTAAAAGGTGTGCATCTTACAATATCTAATGGTGATCACCTACCTATTGGATTTGATCTAATGGTGCATCAAGCTTGAAGACTTTTCAAAAGGATTTGTGAGTTTAACATGTGGCCTACCCACAACTAGGGTAAATGATAGAGGTACATAGAGCCCTATGAGGAGGATGTGTGGTAGCTTACCGGTTAAAGGATGAAAATCTGATATGACCCACTTAATAAAGGCACTCAATTAAATGACTTGGACCTTATAAAAATCAATGGTGATTTATCACCCATTATATTTGATCCAATGGTGCATTGAACTTGAAGAATTTTCAAAGGCCCCATGAGCTCAACACATGGCTAATGCATGGTCAAGATAACAAATGGCAAGAATAAGCAACATGGGTAAGATTTGTCAGGGTACCAAGTGGCATAACCATGAAATTAAAGATAAAGGGAAAAATAAGAACATAGGACTTGGATTTGTATTATCAGAGAAAAATAAAGAAATCTTTTGAAAGCCAATGGCTAGTCTCCAACTAGATTTTATGAAAATTACTATGAAAGGCATAAATCCATGCCACTTAGGCTCCACATAAGCATGGAGAATCAAAATCAAAGATCTCCTAAGATCAAAATCATAGAGGGAATGAGAATAATATACCATAAAATCTATGCCATGTATAAGATTAAGAAACTTAATAATTCCACCATTAAAGCTCAAAAACCCTAGGCCCTCTATAAAGAAGACCTGAGTCAGCTCAATTAGTCATAAAGCAATCATAATAACACAATTAAACCTTGAAACAAGTGCCCTATTGAAACATTTGGTGACCTTGAAAATATAATTTAGTGTCATCAATGGTGGTAGGTAGGTAATAGATGAAGATGGAAGTAGAACTTTATCTAAATTTAGAGAGTGAGGGAAAGATCTTCAAAGACACAGAGCTGGATGTGATGGCCCTAAACATGCATGGAATCAAGAATTGGTATAATTTATTATTCCTTGTGGAGTAATTACAACCAATTTCATAGGAAGAAGAGATGAATGCCTATATGTATCAGAGATACAATGACCTAGTCTCAATTTAACTGGCAAGCCTCCACCATACTATAGCCAAACCAGAGGTAATGCATTGTATCGACCTTCTTACTCCTATTTTTTTTGATTACATAATAGATAAAGAATGGATAATTCAATAGGGAATCACTAAAAAGGTTTCATGCATCACCCCTATGTCCTTCAAAACTTATTATAAGCTCCCCTTACCTCATATTGATCTCCCATCCTTGTGAGAGTGGATAAACACCTAAGACCTAGATTCAGTCCTCACACCTTGGTTAATCCAATGTTACAATATTTTTAGGTCCTATAATGGTGGGATTACTATTTTAAATTTTAGGGAGGGAATTAGGATATCTATGAACTTAATAAACAGAGCCTTTGGTGCCCCTTCCAATACTTATGTAAGCAAAATCTGGACATCTTATGTTCACTGCATGTTGGAATGAAACTTAACCCATCCCATTAGAGACCTAATAAGATTTTTCTTGGCCAAAAAATTAAAATACATCAAGAGAAATACCTTCAAACAATTTCATATGATGTCCTATCTCTTTGACTCACTTTTGGCCTCTATAGATTTCCCTGACATCCAAAATTGGTCCCTTGATGGCAGAACCACTATTTCTCATCACTACTCTAAATTACATATATTTAAATACATGAACCATATGCAATTTATCTATAATGGTGTTTTCAAAACTATCTATGAGGAAATAAATGATGTCTAATGCCAAGACTCCACCCTATAATAAAAAAACAAGTAGAAGCCATGGGGGATGTATGGTTCTATTCAAATTGCACTATAATAAGAATATAAAGAATAATGATTCAACCCTACCAATTGCCCATTAATGTTCCTAGTAATATTGTAGATCAAGAGACTTCCTATAAAATCATCCAAGGTGTGGATGGGATATGCAAGAAAAATAAGAAGGCTCAAGTCCACCCCTTTACACTGGACATTGGTAGGATTGTGATCAAGGATTGGAAGCAACTAGAAATTATGGTGATCCACATAAATTATTTTGATTTCTAGTTAGATGGCCTTAAGATGTGGGGACCCAATAATATAATTACCAAACCTATATAAAATAAAAATTTCCCAGAGATTTAATACAAACATTAACCAGGCATGGGACATGGTATTTATACAAGGGCAAAGAACTTTGAAGAGGTCCTGTCTAGGATCAAAGGCTACAATATCCAGTTGGAGCATAGCATAGTTAGAGATAATAAACCCTCAAAAAAGAGATGGAAATTACATCCCTTGAATGATCAATTATTTATAGGACCATCCAAGATGGATCATCAGGAATTACCGATTAGAGGACAATCTTTTGAGCCTCAATGAGTGGAATTAACAAAGCTATCCTAGGTTGGGCAACCTTAGGATATAAAAGGAAAAGGTAAAGTTGTGGTTGAGGATTTGAGGATAGAGAATAGACATAGAGAAGTTTCTCAACCCCACACATCCCCATAGAGGCCTCCTTACCTAGTGGAAATCATTAACATGATTGCCCCAGAGGTAGGAAACATAGTGGAGCGTACCCTTGTTGACATTATAGCATCTTATGGTTTTTATAGGGAGGAGGATCCATATGATGCAAGAAGAAATGATTTGATCCCATTAGATTGAGGAAAGAGACAATAAAAATTAGCCTTGGTACCCCTGGCACCTAAAAAAATCCTGAGTTAACCTTCACTCACCCTACTAGTGAAGTTAAACTCTTTAGTGATGAGAACCCTATTTATGGACCAAACCTTCCTAATTGGTTTGTTTATGGGAAATTAAAAATAATTACATCTCTCTCTCCATCACAGGCCTTAACCTAAGTTGGCATAGATGTGTAGGATAATGTCAATCCATGGATCTAGGACATTGTAAATAAACAAGCAGAGAGAAGGATCCAAATCCTTCATGACAAAGAAAGCTAGATGATTGACACCCTAAGGGCCTCTAGGAGTTTAAATGTAGAAGTTCTTGAGCAACCAAAATTCAAGGAGTTTGACACAAAGGTCCAATTCAATCTATACACGTCAGGGTTTGAGATATTAGTAACAAGGAAAGCCACCAATGGCATTGAGGAATTCACTTTTCAAAAGGTGGAACCTTTTGTTGGCCTAACTCCTATCCAAGGGTAGGCATCAGGGGAGCATCCCATCCATCAGGAGGATGTAGCTAGTTTATTGGTGGCATAATTAGTAATGAACTTGGCTAGAATCCAAGGAATGAAGAAAAGGATCCTCAACTTGGAGAAGCAGAAGCAATATTTGGAGGCTCAAGTCCTACTCTCAATTTTTGAGGACATATTACAAGTGTTGAATAAATATTTGCTAGATACATTTGAGAATTTAAAGAACATCAAGCTAAGATTAAGTGATTTAAACCATAAAGCTAAGATGACACAAGCCTTAATCACCCAATGGTAGGATTCTCAAGCTTAGATGATATAACTCATCAAGATGCAGAGGACAAAGTAGGCCCTAGACTTCAAGATCATGAAGATTAGACATTTAGATATCCTCATGGTAGTTTTGATGGATAAGCAAGAAGATTTGATCACCTGGTGTAGCAATGTCAACAAATTCATCAAGGAAGACAAGGACCTGGTAACCAAAATGGAGAAACTTTTAGGGAGTTTGTTAGACAACCATTCTCAAACCACTACTATGGACCTGATCAGTGATGGAGAATTCAAGTAGAGAGTTGGTGTCCATATCAAGGGAATTAAGGACAATCAAGGAAATTATACCAGGGATAATTAGAATATATTTGACACCATCCTTACTTCAGTGAAGTAGATCATGGAAGCACAATGTATCAAGGAACTCATGGCTAAGGCTGACAAGGAATTTGACACATTGGCAAATTAAGAAGAGGATTATCTAATCAAGCCTACAGTGGATTTTGAGCTAATCAAAGAGCAATACATGAAGGTGAAGGACTTCCTTAGATAGGGATAATTGAGGGGCCCACTACCAATGTAATTTTTAAAAGAATATCCCTTTGCAATAAATATATGCTATCTTATTAGCATATATGGTTTCCTTTTGTCAAATTTAATGCAGTAGGTCATATACATTGTGTCTTTGTATTAAGGACAACTACCCTTATCCTGCATGTTGATATTTTTGAGAAATTTAATCGGTGAACCACCTATGTTTCCTTTAAATAGGCAAGGATTACCATTTTTTAAAAGGAGAGAGCTTTTTAACAATTCTATACTAGGAACATTTAATATAACTAAGGAATTATAAAAAGATTGTCTTTATAGTTTGTTAAATGTCAATGTTGTCTCTTAATTGCATGTTATCATCTTAAGTTTGAATGATTCTCCATACTTTGAGTCACATTTTCTATCATAGGGTTGTTGATTTGTGCTAATGCTAAATTAATTGTAAAAATCTCAAGTATACTTCATTTTATTTTTCTCTACATTTGGATGTGCTTAGGCTATTCAAACCACAGTAAAAAACATTTAAAGTAAACTTGGTTATTACTTATGATTTATATATTTCCTCCAAATTTTGCCTAATTTGTGATGTAATCTAAGTTCATGTTATTTTATAACATAAATTGGTTCATGTGTGCTCAAATTAATTAGAATTTTCTCATAATATTTGAGATGACAATTTGCAATCCCATTTCCTTTCTACCTTAACCTTCCCTTTTCTTATTTTTTATCAAGATGAACTTTAGTTTAAATATCATTATTAATATTCATTTAGATTAGTCTTGAAATCATGAAATTCACAAAGATCCAAAGATTTAGACCTTGGTGGCTTGCAACCACTAAAATAAATAAATATTGTGGATAGTTCACATACTCTACTTCTATTCCACCACAGACATCACCGAATTGTCACAAACTAGAACTCATGCCTTGGATTTTTCAAATCCTAAAATGAGAAGTGTTCATCAACATTGAAGAGCACCTATGGTACATTTAGAAGTATCAACAAATGACAAGCCCAACCATGAGTGGAAGATAAATATTTTCCACTGATTGGTACTCATTATTATCATATGCCTTTATAATAATGGTATTAGGCTCTAGTATGTCATAGAATGTCACAAATGTTTTATCAAACTTAACATACATAGATTTAAGCCTGATCTATTATCTACAAACACCCTTTTTACTTTATGCTTGGAAATAAAGACTTCTATGTATAATGAAAAATTATGAGATGAAGCCATGGGTGAAATGTCTAAGTGGTAAAAATTCATTTGATTTTTTGAGAACAAGTGTAACAATAACATTTATAAGTTGGATAGATTGATATCTTATAGAACTTTGGATTCTTTCAAGGTTATATAAAAATGTCTTTATAAATGAGAGATGTCTTGAAAAGATCCAAAATGAACATTTGAGATATATTTTTCTCAAGTTGCTCTATGATGTTATATTTTCCTTTAATAGTAGTCAAAGTGACACTTATAATTTTAATATTTACATGCCTCGTGGTGATGGTGCAATATTGGGACTTAATTTTAATAACATAAACATGATGTTCCACATGGTCAATGTGATCCATATAATCAAAGTGATGAGTATCTTGGTTGAAATACTTCATTTAGTTTTGAACTTGGTTTTGATTAATATGGCCTTTCTCATGATTTATGAAGGTATCTTGATATATCTCTAGTTTTTAATTGTTACAATTTGATGCAAATTTCTCTACTTCTATGTTACCACAATCAATTATACCTTGGACATAGTGATTGAGTCTCATATAATGGTTGGTGGAATGCCCTTTTATTTTTTGGTAGTGGTAATATTCATTATCTATATATCACTAGGGTTTTAGAGTATTCTCATCCAAGGGTTTAGTGTTTGGAAATGTGACCATGTTTACAACAACCAACTTTAAAAAGACTACTTTGAGTGGTTATCCCAATAGAATGAATGTTCATTTCTAATTTTCTTGTTGAAGTTGATTGATAGGTACAATAATGTTATTAATAGGTTGAATGATTTGGATATGTTTAACATAAGTTACACCATCCCATACCTTGTTTTTTTTCTTTGTATAAAACTTGGGTTTTTCATTTTGACTTGAAGATGAGTTGACTTATTTGAAGATTTTTATAGTACCTTTAGTGAATAATGCTCTTTAAATTTGAACCCCTTTTCCTATTATTTCATGAAATGATGTATCATAATGGAGTTGTAATTTATATGCCAATTTTGAATTGATATTATTTGTAAATATAATTTTAATTTAATTTTTAGGAGGTAACCATGGGAACTAACTTACTAAGGCATGCCATCTCTACAAGAAGGAGATGAATCTCTCCCCACTATGTTGTTTAGTGTTTTATATATTTAACATGGTTAATTAATGTTCAAAATTATATGAAAAATGTTTCAAACTTTTTTAAAAAAGGTCCTCAAGGGTTGTGATGGAGCCTTAGGGTAAGTGTAAGAACCACTCTAATTCTTGACCACCTAGGCTAAGTGGAAAGGGTATTAAGAGATAATTATTTCTATAAGCAAAATTTACTTGTTTTTGCTGCCTTAATTTATCAAAAACATTTAAACATGACATATAAAAATATTTAAGGTGTTATGTAGGATATACTTTTAATTTATACTTGTCAAACTTTAGGGGGTCAAAATGTGAAGGAAAAGGTACCATCATCATAGTAATGTCAAAGGGATGTGGACACATTTATTCATTTTTTTAAATCTTTGGGAATAACTATTTTGTTGTAATATTTGTATTTGATATTTTTCCATTATTAGACAAATTCCATGTCCTTGAGTGGTGATATTTGGTTTGGGTTTTGATTTAAACATGGGTTTATTTGTAAAATTTGTTTTGATTTAGATTTGAAATTGAAAATTGATATTGATTTGGATTTGAGAATTAAAATTGATTTAGTTTTGAACTTGGATTTGGATTTGGATTTGGATTTTATTTTTAATTTTTATTGATGTTTTGATTTGAATTTGAAATTAAATTCAATTTTAGATTTGTTGATTAATTTTGATTGAAGTTTGGATTTGGATTTAGAATCAAAATTAAATTCAAAACTTGATTGATGTTTGGATTTAGATTCAATAATTAAATTTTAATTTGGATTTTGATTTTTATTAATGTTTGGATTGGTATTCAAATTTGAATTCAAATGTGGATTTTGATTTTGAATAATGTGAGTTAATCTTAGGGTTAACTCTGATTAATATTTGGATTGGTTGACTTATTTTTTGAAGGATTGTTTGATATGTTGGATTTAAGACCAGTTAATTTATTTTATAACCATTTTGACATGGTATTTAACAATAAATACATGGATTTGTTAGGATGTTTCATCTAGAACCACCTTTTCCTTATCCATATAGGTTTAAGAGACATTTTCATAATTATTATGGGAGGATTATATGATGGCCTTGATATTACCTAGAGAATAATTGGATGTTCCTTGATATTTTATAAGAGGTTTTGTAATTCTCTTAGAAATTAGGAGAGACAAGTCTTTAGGATCAAAATCATATGGAAACTTGGATCTGAGACCTAACAGTTGTAATGAGTCTTCGTTCTTATTATCTAGGAGGTAATAAATAACTTGGGATGGTTTTTACTTAAGAAAACTAATAGCATGTTCATATTAATCTTGAGTGGGTACCTCATCATTATAATTGTCATTGATATCAATATTAAGTTATTTGTTTCTAAATTGGAATGGGTAAATTCTAAAATGTTCTTCTCTAAACCTAGGATTATTCAATAAGGTTTGGTGCCTTGTATTGGGAGACATAGATTAAAGTTTTTATTTGAATCCAAAAAATGTATATGAATCAGAAATAAAAATATCAATTCTTTAAAAAAATTTTGAGTTATTTCATTTTTGGAATTCTTGATAAAGGCTTCATGGATTTAAGACATTTTATTTTTGAAGGTTCAAACTTTGATTTTAAAACATTAAATACTTCAATTACGTGGCTTTTGAAAGGACATAAAAATAAAATAAAGACACATAATAAATTTATACTCTAACAAAATAAACATGCAAGTCACATAAAAGAATAAAATTTAGGTAAAGGGAATTGAATGAATTGTAGGCTAACATATACACTAGTTCATATTGAGAAGTGTTAACCTAATGTTTCAAATCATTAACTATGGAGGTAGAACCATACCCATAGCCCATTAAATTCAATTTTAAAGGTAATTTGAGAGTAACTTCCCAAAGCTAATTACTTTCTAGGGTACTAAAATTCAAATGACTGAATAGATATCTCAAGTCTTAAAGTTTATATAATTTTATATAAGGCATGTCCTATATATACCTCATGGTACGTTGAGGCCAAAAAACCATGGAATAAGTTGACTAATTTTTTTTAAAAAAAGGGTATAGTACCTAATTTCCCACTTTAACTGTAATATTTAAGTGGAGTGACATCAAAAAAATTAGATTTTGAGGTCATTATTGAAACCCTGATTATTGGAGAATGAAACACCCTCATATTATAATATTATTAAAACACACAAACTCATGGATATTGAATTTATATTCCTCACCAATACATGGATTTGAGACTACCACATGGTAGTGAAATCCAAAGTTGATAGATCCCCTAAAACAAAAAAGAGACTAGATCAGTTTTTGATTTATAAGAATCATCACCAATGTGACACAAAGAAAGAGCATACATGAGAATAGCCTAAGTAACATGAAATTAAAAGAATTTATTTTTATTTATAGGAGTATTTTACAATGTGAAATAAGAAAAGAGCATACACAACTCTTGAAATAAGAACATACAAGCTTGCAAGGAAATAAAATTGATTAATTGAATAAAACTTGAAATAAAAAAAGGTTAGCCAAAAAAAATAAAATAAATTTTTGGTTTAGATTTTTTATTCTTTGGAAAGTGATCCTACATAATTGTTTTTGTACTTTTTATGTAAATAATTAGGTAATCCAGGAAACCTGCAAGTTAGTTGAAATAAAAACCAAAAAAAAATAAATATATAAAAGACAAAAACTAACTCTCTAGAATAAATTCGCTATTATGCAGAGACAAAAAATAATGGAAACAAAAAATAAGTTAGAAAATAATGAAAAACCATAGAAAATAGAAGAAAAACACTGCTTATAAAATCACTGATATATGTGACAAAATCATTAAAATATGAGACAAAACTACTGAACTATGCTATAAAACCATTGATCTATGTAAAAAATTCATTGTTATGTCTTAAAAAATTGTTGTTCTGTAGAAAGGCCAAAATAAGAAACATAAGAGGTAAAAATAGGAAAATTAACAAACGGTGAGTGTTAGAAAGCCAAAAAATCAAGAAAAAATAGAAACAAAAAGAAAAAGTTAAGAAATGATAAACAAAATGACACATAAGACAAAACCATTGTTTGGCACTATGAACCTACCATTATGCAAGATGAAACTATCAAAAATGTTGATGAATTCAACACAAAGTAAAATGAAACTTCCAAAGTGTTTTATAAAATAGTTTAAATGTTCTATAAAACCATTGAAATGTTTCATAAAATCATTTTTTATAGAAAATAAGAAAACATGAAACAAAATAGTGTAGAAAAAAAAATGATAAAAATAAAATCATTGATAAGCTTAGAAAGTAAAAAAAATGGAAACTTTAAAATAGTAAAAAAGACTCAAGAAACAACTAAGAATTTTTTTTCTAAAATGTTATGTAAAACCATAACTCAGAAGGACAAAATCATTGTTATGTAGGAACACATACAAGCACTCAGAATTTCAAAAAATGCACCTAAAAACTAAAAAAATAAATTTTCAAAAAAAGATTAAAGATCTATTCACCTTGAAAGAATCCATAAATGATTGAAAAATCCTAAGGAATGTAATTATGATGAATAAGATGTGGGAAGGGTCCCACTGAGCATGGAAAAAAGTGATAACTAAATTTTAGAATCTATGTGAAATAGGAAATTAAATAAGTGTAAATTCCTATTTTAGATCCAAACTAAAACCTCAAATTGAACTATTTAAAACAAATGAAAACAAAGGAAACATTTAAGATACCATCATGAAAATTTAGTGCATCACCTTCTCCATTGAGTGAATTGGGTTTACTCTTGATTATTAATATGTGTGTGCTCAACTCAATTCTCAAAGTAAAGGGAAATTCAAAAACATATGGATGTGTGATATTTATTTTCTCAATGGATGCATAGGATAATTTTGATATAAATTCAATATCTTGAAGGTGGATGATGAAAATGGATGGTGACACTTTCATTTATAGAATTTTAGGTGTAAATTTGAATGGTTGGGATAAATCCAGATTTATTGAATTATATCAATTTAGATAGTCATATTTTAGTCCTCATCCAAGAGGAAGAGACCAACTCCTCATATGTGTGAGAGAAGAGGGTAAGGCTAGTTGGTAGTTGAATGTCTTATAAATGGATCAAGGTAGTTTGATTACTCACCAAGTTAATTTAAATGTTTAATGGTGACTCAACAATTGGTTTAAGAAGTTAAGGAAGTGGTTGGATGAATCAAAACTTGGTTGAGAGAAGTGTGAAATATGTTTGACAACTTTAAAATTGTAGATTTTTAATTAGTTTTGTGGAGTATGTGTGCATGTATAATTAATTAATATGGATCAATTAATTATTCAAAAAAGGGAGGGAAGTGATATTAGGAGAAAATTTGAATTTAAGGTGGTGATTAAGTTAGTGTTTCAATTTTAAGAAAAGTTATTATGACACTAATGTGGTGGAATTTAGGTGTCTAAAATGTCAAGTAGTTATAACCTCCAAGTTAAATATGAATTGGTCCTCTATATGAGGATCACTTAATAAAAATCAATGATCAAAAAACTAGGAAAAAATTCACCATGGATGAAATGTGTCACTAGAAGGTACCAAAAAACTAGTAAAACCACAATGAAAATAGAGAAGATAACTTATTATGTAAGGCATCCCAAGAAGTAAAAATCAAAATATCAACATAATGTTGTAGTAGGTTCACTTAATAAAGTGAATCCCATAAAAAAAAGTGCACTCAAGGACTCAAAAGTCTCAAATATATCTAACTAGAATCAACTACCTCCAATAAAAAGTGTGGTGTGTCAAGAACAAGGAGCATGACACCTAAATAAGTGTGTGTACTCCCTATCACACCCCTCTTTACCCTGATAATATGAAAATGGGTGTAGTGAGTCCGAATATTTTTATGAGTGGGATAATCCCACTAATTAAACACTAAAAAGCTGACATAGGGATTCAATAGACTATCTACTCTTTAGAAGGAGAACAATCTCCAAGATAAATTTGAAGGAGACTATCTACATCAATGATAAAAATAAAAAATATCTCAATAATATGTTTATAGTGGTGATGGGATAGTCATGCCACTAAATAAGAAATTGATCATCATGGAACACACACACATAAAGTACAAATTCCATAAATCTTAGTATGACTATAAAATGGTCCCATCCAATAGACAAGATCACCAAATGACATGAGAAAATATAGAATTTAGTCAATATATAAAATATTAATTTTTTGAAATGAGAGATGCATGCTAAGAAAAAAATCCACCTAAAATAACTCATACAACTAAGGAACATCAAAAGGTAGGAGGAACAATGTGTGTTTGAAGAAGCTGAGTGGTGGAGGAACCTTACTTGTATATTCCTCTCAAAGAATGCTATTAATGCCATATAGATATATTAGAAACCCACTTGAGATGAATATGAATGGTGGATGAAGATGATTAAATATGAGTGGGTTTAAAATCCATAATAGAAGAATGCGAGGTAACTTAAAAGGTGTCAAGATGATCACGATTGACAATAGTAATATTATGTTGCTTAGGTCTAAGTGAAGGAACATTAGAGATCATATGTTTTTAAACATAAAATATATATGAAGGGTGAATAAAGGGTTAAATGGGTAGATATATCTTAAGGCACAAGCATGGTAGACTATCTTTAGAGCAGACCAATTGTTTGTGAAACATAGATAAAACATACACTAAATTTATTATACTAAGATGCTAAAGATATAAAGTATATCTATGTTAGATATTGTAATGATAAATAAAATAAGATACCTAGATTTTTATGGTGCTAACACAAATCTATATCTAGAATAGGTATAAAGTGGATTGGATTTGAATTCTAGAATAATAACCTAAGTCTAAAATTTAACCTCTGTAGTTATGGACACTTGTATCAACCTGATATGGTTGCATTGACAATATTATCTAACTCATATGTAGGTGTCTAGTATGGAATACCTATTAACATAGGATGTGACCATCTGGATGATTATGGGTTCTATGTCACCTTCATTCTGGTGAATTTAGATTTGGGTCATGGACTGTCACTCCTTGTTAAATAATAAAACCTTAGTTCTTCATCTTCATAGTGGATGTGGAAAAAATGGGTTAGTTGGCACACAATGTGGAGATACCCCAATGACCCCTCTATCAATGATAACTACCTACATATCTAATAATCTGAAAAGGGCATCAAATGTATGTAGTTCTCCCCTATATGTTGGCTTGTGTGTGAATCATGCAATGTGTGATAAGTAAGTACAATAATGACTTAACTTGTAACTTGGAAAATACAGCTCTTGGAATACTCTGTCAATACTTTAGACCTATATATGTGTTATCCCTATGACTAATATGGAAATGGGAGAAAATGGGAAATATTTTTTCACTTGAGTGTTTAATGGAATGATTTTGGTAAGTTTTCTTGTGATTTTCTAGGTGTTTCTAGGTCTGTGATAAGTGAGGTATGAATGTGGGTTGATATTGTATTTGTACCAATATATTTAGAGAATATATATAATTAAATTACTTAGGCTAACCATAAGAATACATTTCATTAAAAAATTATATGAACTTATGGAAATAAAAACTTGTGTTTGAATATGACATTTGCATTAACATAGGCATCTAATTAGGATGCAAGTGTTTGGGTAGTTGGAAAATAGTTACAAGTCCAAAACTTGCAAATCTGAAATAAAAGTAGGTTTATAGCATTCTATACAAGATAGAAGGTTTGAGTCATCAGAATAACATTGGTCAGACTAAGAGATATGTACTTAAGAATAAATAGATAGTGTATGCGAGCCTTTTGGTAGTGAGAAAGGTATAGAAGCTAAAGGTATATCCATGATATGTAATTTCAAAGTGTAAAAGATTAAGGTGCTATATAATTCATAAATAGTGTCTGTAATATGTATCTTAATATACTCACAAAAAGTGGAGTGAACAAAGGATAGATATATATCAATTGATGGTAATGAAACATTTGAATCTTAACCAATTCCATTCCATTCAAGCCACTTAACATGATGTATAGAGTTATAAATACCTCATAGATGTTTACCAATGCGCACAAGTTTAGTAGTGTGACCCATGGAACAAATCATGCAAGAAATAAAATCAATGTTATGATTATCAAAAGAGGCACACATACATGCAAATGGAATTGGAGTGGGATATGTAGAGTGTTTAAAAATAATAGGTACAAAATCATAAGCTAAAATAATAGGATAAAAAAGAATAACGGATTACTTAGGATCTAGTAGGTCACATTGTAAAAGTGAATCAAATGGATGCATGCCAGATTTAAGATTACATGATAGAATAGAAATAAGGACCTAAATTTTGAACATATTAGTCTGACATTGCATGATAAAAATATGGTTCTTTAGGGAGTAAATAAGGGATCCCTTACTGTGAATGAGAAAGCACAAAAAAAATTTATTCATTAATTTCTTGTTCACTTGATGTAGTGCTAGAAAAGAGGCCTCTACAGAAGGCATAGTAGAATCAACAATCACATCATCAAAATGTGCAATGGTATGAGAAATATAATGAGGTATGGGTTACTATTATGTATCATAAAAAAATGGTGTAAGCACATCATCCTAACAAGATAATTCCTCACTAAAAAATAATGAATAAGGAATTAGAACGTGAGGAGATAAGGTCTCAGAGGATTTAGAAGGTCTAGAAGCCTCATTTTACTCCTAAAAAAATACTAAAAATTTGTCCCAAACTTATGTTGGTGATGTGGCACCTATCATGTATAAATGTAAGCTATAAACCACTTTGAAGAAGCTAATAATTCTCAAGCAACCACAAGGTATCTTCTACACATTATAACCACAACATTTTCATTAGACACACAACCATACACACATAAATAAATCAATATCATGAACATTTAATCAAATGAATATACATAATACATAGCATCATCTCTAAATTATCTAGGGGATAACATAATGAGTGCCTAATAAATAGGCTTAGGAGTTTTTTTGTTCAACAATAATTTTTACATTTGCCTGATTCCTTCACCATTGGCTTCTTAGTCTATTGAACCTTATAGTGCCACATGGTTTGGTCAATCCATAAATCACTACCAATATCCACCACATGGATTCAAACCAATTCATATTACTCCACTAGATCTGAATCTCTACTAGTCAAATCCTAAAGTGGTTGGCCACACATTTTTATGCATGTGACACCTTATCCATTTATTGGTAACCACCATTCATTAATGATCACATTAGCCCCTGAATTATAGGAGGTTTGAATGACATTTGGAAATGACATTGGATTTGTATAACTCTAATTAAATTATTATGCATATGTTCATCAATTTAAAATAATCTTAGGTTTCCATGTCATCACATGGCTTGGCATCGACCTTCAAAAGGTTGATATTTTAAAGTTTAATTTCCCTTGGTTAAATTTATAGCTATATTTTTCCATTCTTATTTTCTAAACCATACTATGGATACATGTATTTAAGCATTTTGGTAAAACCCCCAACCATACATAGGTTTATGGTTCAATCCATAAAACATTTGAAAATTTTTGAGTGGTGTTCTATTTTTTATAAAGGAGTTAGATTTTTTAGAAGTGGGGGGATAACAAGAGGAGAAAAATTTATATGTGGTGAAAGTGGATAATGTGGGGTATTTAAATTAATAAATGGGGGCACACATTTACAAATAAGGAGGGGGATTTTTTCATTTAAAAAAAGGAATGTTATTCAAGATGGGTGTATTTTTTTCAAACATGAAGTATCATTTTTTTCATTTCCTCTTCTCTTTCCTTATTGTACTCTTATTCCCCTCTCTCAAATTTTTTGCCACTTGTGATTTTTGGCCATATTATTGTGCCACACTTATGATTTATAGGCATTTCATTTCTCTTGTACTCATTTTACCTTGTATTTTCCACTATTACAAACACATTTTTCACAAAGGCCGATGTCCATTTTGTTTTTTGGGAGGGTCTCTTTCTTTTATTTTTGTGTAATTTGAGCCTAAAATTTGTGAACTATGTACTTATTATTAGTTTTGGAGAGGTGTTTTATCTTAAGTGATTTTTTGGTGTAAGGTTTATTCTTACCTTAGTTGTGCATTCAATAATGGTGTCCCTATTCTTTGAGCCCATCAACACCTCCAACTATAACACATGGAAATAAAAAATAAATATAGTTTTATAGTGTTAAGGTTTGTGACACATAGTTCATGATGATGTTCCTACATTTACTTTGGAAGAAGATAAGTCTTGGATTACATGCATCTAAAAAGAGGATCTTAAATTGATCAATGTTAGTTATAACTTGCATTTATACATGATATATGGCACATCACAAAATGAAGTTTGGGAAAAAAATTTAGAATCCTCTCCCAATGATCTAGGAGATATCCTAAGGAGTGCTTAATAAATAGGCTCAAAAATTTATTTAGTGTAATTATAATTTATTTTATGAAACCAAAATTACTTGGCATGGAATATTTTCATCACCAAATAATACATTTAAATATTCCTCACACAACAAATAACTAACTCATTAATCAATCTTAACTCCTATAGTGGGTTTTAACATGACTAACATAAATCTAGATTTTAAATGTCCCAAACCATTATCTAGTGTAAGCATAACCACTCCAAAAACTACAAGTTTGTGTGAAATTATATATTAGTTCATTAAAAATATATGTTAAATAATATTCATTAATATTCATGTTTTTACATTTTTAATTTCAAATTTCACTTTTTTAAAGTTTAAAAGTTTCAAAGGTACAAAACATTCAAATATACTCTAGATTCATCTGCAATAGTGTGATTCACCTCATTTTTCAAGTGGGCCATGCTAGATTATAATTACACTCAAATTCTATGGTTAGATTTTAGTGAGACAAATTTTGTGGTTCCACCCCTTCTTTTTATACTACAATTATTATACATAGTACTCTACACATTCAGATGAGAGTTGGAACATAGTATCTTTCTAACTCAAGGTTTTTCATTAGTTTTCAAAAATTGAGACTTATGTAGATTATTAAATATATATTTAAATAAATTAGTATTATATTCTTGACAAATATATCTCAAGGTTCTAATATTCAATTTGATCTTCCTTTTAGTCAGAAGGCTTGCATTCACCAGCTCACTGGGTCTAATTACTTATTTATTAGTCCAAAATTGATTAATATAATTATATAGATCACTTGTAACCAAAAAAATCCTAAATTATTATATACATCCTTTAGTGGAATTTCAAAATTCTTAGTTGCTTTCATCTATCTTAGATAGTTGCATTTAGGACATGACAATAATGCTGATGCTACTATCCCTACTTCATTGCAACTGTCCTTTCCATACAAAAACTAAAATTTGAAAATATTTCAGCATGTATGGGTTGGATAATAATTTCATTAGTCCTTATATGTGTATAATTTAAAAAGAGTTATTATAAATACAAGTCAAATCCTACACATTATTTATCTAGTAATCATCAGAAAATCACCTTTAAAGCTTATACATACTTCTGAATTTCAAAGCAAAAAACTAAGATATTATGCCTTATTCATCCCTATTATCATAAAAATCATAATATTAGTCATAATAAAGATATATATCACTTAAATAACAACCCATGAGCCATACTTGTTAACCTACAAGTTACATCATTGCATGCACTTGCATATAACATTATACATTATTATTCACACACATACTAACATATAAAGGAGAGATATATAAGTTAGAGGCATTTCTTGGAGTATTGTATATGTAGGAAACACTCATTGACATAGGGGTCTTGGAGGTTATCTTAACACCATGATCCCACTAACCCATTTTGATAAGGTAACCTAACCTAAGTTGGAGAGATAGGGTTTGAGATATAAATAGTGATACAGAGCCTATGTATGAGATATAGATACATTAGATGAAAGGTGACATAAAATATATAAATAATAAGTGGTATCATATTTATAAAATGAAAATTCCATATAGGATAATTCTTTAATATTTAGATAGTAGAATCAATGCAAGTGTCCACAAGTTGATGCAAGTTTCTAGGCAACTAAAAAGAATATTTCTAAAATTTGATGACTAGTACCTGAACATTACACAATATGTTTCCAAAAATATACATCTCATTTATGTATACACATAATTTCATAATATAATTATTATTTATTCTTCATGATTACTAATCAAACTAATGTTTTGTATTATACATTCTATATTTAGTATTTTTTGTAATTTAGCATTGAAATTAAATATCATAAACTAAATTATTTAACTGGATGACTTTAGGGAATAGTTTTATATATTATTGTTTAGGATATTCACCCCCCAACCCCATAAATACAAAAAGGGTTAAACATTTAGTGAATCTAATCACTATGTATTTTCATGCAAATCCTAGCTTGTTTTATGTTTTTTAGCATCCTAAGGTATTTACTTGATGTTTTATTTAGATTTGTTCTATTATTTGCATATAACCTAGGCATAGTCATATATTATGTGGTGTTCCTATTGAATATCTTGATATACCCCTTAGGCCACGTAAAATGTCCTAAGATAATACCATGTCAAATTCTACTAATAATGAGAGTGCCAATAATGACAATGAGCCACATACTAAAAAATTTATGATATAAGATATATCTGATCATGAGGATAATGAAACACATGAGGATCATGAAAATTAAAAAGTAGATCACAAACAAGTTAAAACTATTCCTTATTTCATGAGCATATTCGTGAAAATCCTAAAGATCTTTAGAATATCTTCCATACTATTTTATACACTCAAATAAATAAAACATTGATGAAAAACCATGTGCATATATTGATCATGATATTAGAGATATGGGAGATATGCATATTCATGTATCTCTCCCCTTGAGCACAACATTACATACTACATCTAGTGGGGGCATGAGTTATGTGTTTAAACCATTGCTTCCCCAAACAAATACACTTATTACTACATCCTCCATGGAAAACATTAATATTTTAACCCAATTACTAGTTTCAATGCATATTTCAACATAATATTTTTCATCCCCTTTGGTGACTTCTCAAAACTTCAAACCTTAGTGGTTAAAATGTGTAAGATCTTGTACAAATTACAATTTTTTTGGAAGCTAAGGTTACCAACATTGAGAAAAAATCTATGAAATCACCCCATGATATTGATTTATAAGATGTATTATATAACCCTCTTTCACTTGAGATATATTTATACCCTTTTCCAACTAGTTTTGTTTCACCCAAGTTCACACTTCATGATGGCAAGGGTGATCCTAAGAAACATCTTTTATCCTTTTATGTGGTATCCCTTGATTATGATTCTAATGACAAAATTTTGACTAAATTATTTCCAAGAAAGTTAAAGAACTATGATTTGAGATGGTTCCATGATCTCCCAATACAATTAATAAGAGCATTCAAACCCTTAGCCAATCAAAATTTTAGCACATTTTTACATCAACATTACTGAAAAGATGTCACATGGACAAATTTACAAGATCAAACAAGAAACATATGAAATAATTAAAGAATATGACTTGAGATATATGATAATGTTGGACAAAATAACAAATTCAATGGTAGATAAAGAGATTCTAAACATATTCAAGAAAAGTTTATTTTTTCCCTTACATGAGTATATTGTTTTCAAGAAATTAAAATGCTTTATTGAATTATACCATATTGTTAAAGATAGAGAAATGAAAATTATTTTATTAAACAAGCTTAAGTATTTAGCTAACAACTAACTACATCCATAAAAAATTTCATATAAAACCAAGTTATAAGTTAAAATAGACTAAGGCTAAAAAGGACACAACTACCAAAATTAATATAGTGTCACAAAAACCTATTAGGATCATATTATCTAATTAACCTAAGATATAATTTACATGATTACTCGAGTCTCTAACTTTGATACTTTCAAAGTAGGTAGAGTGTCATCTCATATCTCTCCCTCCTATGGTGGTTGATATGAGTCAACCCTTTCTAAAAGGATATTATGCTAATGCCTATTGTGATTATCATTAATGTGCAAGGCATTCTATGAATAAATGTTATAAATTAAATCACAAGATGCAAGACCTTAGTTATAGTGATCAACTTACCTTTAAGGATCCTCCCATAGACTCAAGATCACAACCAAATTATCATAAAAATAATATTAAATAATACATTTCAAGATCATTCTAAGATAAATTTAGAGGTGAAAATAACATATCATGCACATCCTCATCCATCACATTATGGGAACCCATTAGATGGGATTATTAGTACATTTATATGTGAGATACATATTATGGTTATGGTACCTTATATTTCATTTGATGACAATGATATTGTGAATGATGACTTAGATATTCATTCCTTATTTATCATGGCATACATTGGTCATCAACCTATACATAGTGTTATGATCAATAATGTTTCTAGTGAGAATAAATGTACCATGACATTACTTACACATTTGAGATACACACATGATTATTTATTCTTCCACTAAAATGATAAAATAATTTGATGGGAAGATACAACAAGTTTTTGGTAAGATTGACTTACCTCCTTAGGTTGGTGAAACACCTATGATTAATAACTTTTCAATTATACCACATATGAGTATTTTATATGTCATTAGGATGTCATTGGACACATAATATCTATATATTACCTTCCACTATGAATGGTTGTATTAAGTATATTCATGCCAATAAGGTAATTACAGTTTTTGGGATTTCATATGAACATCTTTTACAATAGGCAAAGTTTATTCTATGATAGTTGATTATATAACATGGTATTGACAATAATGTGTAAAAGGGTAAAAAAATAAAATCCCATTTCTTAGGAACTCCATACTTGAGAGGCCTTTGAATTATATATTTACAGTAGACTCTTTGAGATCCTCATTCACACCTCCATAAACTAGCCATTTACCTACATTAAAACACCATGTTTAAAAATGGGTTACAAGACCCATTATTACACTAAGGAAATTATAAAGAGTAAAAAATTATGTTACAATAACCCCTAAGCCTTATATTACTAAATCAAAACCATAGATTCCTATGAGACATACATAGAGCATCACAAATTCTACACATTTATATTTGAAACATATACATGATCCATTCCATCACGACCAAATTATTATATCACATTCAAATTTTATATAAACCTATGATAATACTTTATATGGGATCATCAGATATAACTCTCTTTCCAAACATTCCAAAAAATTCAAAAATTCTAAAAGAAAACAAATATTCCATAAAATATATAAACATTTAAATAATGCAAAATACCAAAAATATTTAGCATTTCACATGTTTACTATTTTTTGCATATGTTGTTACTTTATGTTAGTAGATAACATATTATATATATACACACATATGTTTCATGGGTACTTGAGTGTGATGTAGGCATACATTAGACCCATGATATCTCAAGCATGTAGATGTTGTACCTTTACTCTTCCAACATGATACACTACATTGGGGGCATTTTGCTTCTATATGATCATGATTGATACATGTTCTATTATTTTATGATCATTTTAAATTATTTTACCAATATTATATATATTACACATGCTTATACTCATGTTTTTATATTAAATTATGTCTTTGATATGATATTCTACATGGCATTTTACTAACACATGTATGCAAGGAATAGTATGAAATGATTCTACTAGTTTCTTATATCTCATTACTTAATCTATTTATATTATCTTACTTGAATGTACTTATTGTGTGCTTATTTATCTTGATTTAAAATATATAAACATGTTTATTTACTTGGTGTCCATAATTCCTTGAGTGCTGCTTGTTTATTTGGTATGTGGAAATTTCCACATGTCCTACACTAGAGTGTGGGGCATTTGAACATGCCCCTTGTTTGAAATCTCCTTGGAATCATTTTTGTGTGACATTTGAGTACTCTTTCATGTGTACGTGATTGTTTTTTAAGATTGTTATATTTTATACATTACCATGATTCATATCATGTATTGTAGGGATTGTTATGTATGCATAATATGAGCTTCATTGATATATCTACTTCAACATGAGACTACTATATGCTTCTTTTACTACATGATTCATACATATACAATATGATTATATTATCCTTTTAAGATATGGATATTATCACTTTTTCAATAACCTCACCTCAAAATTTGATCTAGTTTACATAGTTTACATGATTAAAATATACATTCAGGATAAAATTTGTATGCATTGGGCACATATTTGGGATAAATATTTTTATATTTGTGTTACATATTATACACATGTTACAAAGAAAATGTTAAATTTTTAAATATACTTTATCTTAAGACATATTCAAGGTGTACATGCACCAAATTACAGATACACTTTTATATTATACACACATTTATGCACTGAGCTTACCAAGATGCAACATTTGGGTCTTTATCTATATGTAGTAGTTGGATATTTTTTATTATTTGAATTAAGATTATGTTCCCTCAATGTAATTGATGCTATGATTCTATTATTTTATGTTGACATGGCTATACCAATTGACTCGAGCTATATTGGTTATACTTGAGTTGTGTGATTGAGATTCTATTCTCTCAATGGATTTGACACAATTCATCATTATAATATATTGGGTGCATGATCACTCTCCAATTTCCCTCTCCACATATCCAAGGTTCAATTATGAACCTCTCTCCAATGCTTCATCTATGAAGCATCTCTACCAAGATAAACTACCAACGGGAAACATGGTTGCATTGACACACAAGTGTACTCCTTCCTTTCTCTATTTCTTGCAAGTATTTTCAAATTATTAAATTTAAAATTATATTTACTATTTAAACTTATAACATGATCTTGGTTCAAGTTATTCACATACAAAAAATTCAATTTGACTCAAGCAAAGATAAAGTGTGTTGTACACACCATAATATGATCTCTTTCCTTTAACCTAGTAATTTCAAACTTATGCATTAAAAAATTAAAAGGGGGGAATATATATGTGATTAAATATATATTTATATAAGATATTATCCTATACTTGGAAAAATATATCTCAAGGCTCTACCCTTAAGTTTTTTCTTTCTTACAATTGAAATGCTCACATTCACCACCTCACTGGGTCTAACTACTTATTTCCTATCCAACCTTGATTACCATAATTATCTAGATCACATGTAATCACATAATGCCTAAAATATAATATGAATCCTTAAATATTAGTTATATAACCTCAAAAAATTTCCTCCATCTTGGAAAATTGCTTTGAGGACATGACAATAACATTGATGCTACTAACCCTTCTCTAACACAACTATCCTTGCAATAAAAACACTCAAATTTGAAAATATTTCAATGTGTATGTGTCAACCTAAGAATTTAATTAACCCTTACATAAGGATAATTTCAAAATATATATTATAAAAAAAAGTCAAATCTTACTCATTATTTATATATAAATCATCAGAAAATCACCTCTCAAGCTTGGACATACAATTGAATTTCAAAGCACACAACTAAGTTATTCTACCCTATTAATCAATATTGACATATATATAGTCATCATACATGCCTAAATCACTTAAAAAACAAACCATGAGATATATTTGTCAGGTTACATGCACTCACATATATAATTCTACATAAGTGTCCACATGTCGACACAAGTGTCTGGGTAACCAAAATATTACCAAAATATAACAACTAGTTCTTGAACATTAGACAACTTGTTTCCACACTTGTAAATCTTATATATGTCTAATATCATTGAATAAGCTAAATATTAATTATTATTTATTATTATGCAATCAAAATAATGTTTGGCATTGTACTTTAAATATTTAAGATTTTTCATAATTCAACATTGAAATTGATTACCATAAACTAAATTATTTAATTGACCTAATTTAGGGAATAGTTGTATCAATTTTTGTTTAATCTATCCCCCTCACAAAAATTAATTTTAAAAAGGGTTAAATAACTTTCACTCTAAATTTTCCACAAGGTTCAATATTTATCCAAATGCCTCAATAATGGGAGGCACACCTCTTCACTTTTAAGTTATAGGGTATTAGATTTCAAAATATTTCAAGATTATTCTTTCCTTGATCAGTTTAAAATTTCAAAATTTAATATTTAAAATTTAAAATTTTCAAACATGGATAGTAATTAATTTTAATGGAATTTTAGTAGGTTTTTCATTGAGGCACCTTGCACAATCAAGATTCACATCAAAATGCAAAGTGTGTATAAAATCTCAAGTTTGAATCTCCTTTAATATAGTAATTTCATTCATTTCATCACTAGAATAAATGGGGGAAAATTTAGACACTAAAATTTAATCATTACATGCTTGAAAATGTTTATTTTGACATATTTTCCTTACTTGACCTACTCACCATTCCATTAAATTTAAAAATCTATGAGAGATTTCAATATTCTACTCACCATCTCAAAATTTTTGGAAACATAATTAAAAAATCCCTAATCTATTTATAGTTTTCTATCATCCAAATTCAAATAGTATCGAGCATTCAGGGACAAGACTGCAATAGGTTGAAAAAAGGTCATAGCTCAATTGTGTCCATTAGTGTGACCCTTGTCTACTGTATTCTAATGGTCACTTTTCAAATTTTAAATGTTATATATTAATCCTCTTATGTTTTTATATAAAATATTTAATGTAAATATTTAAAATAGGCCACTATATAATTACATCAAGGCCTCTCAATACATAACCGAGAATAGACAAAAGCACTCTCAATACAAGCTACTACACTTTGAGAAAAAGAGCCCTTTTTTTATCCAATTAAAATTTTGATTTATTATAATAGTCATAATATAAGTCTATAATTATTTTTATGTAGGTGAAATTACTCATTATCAAGAATTCAAGTACATCTACTAGCTACATTCTTATAGTACAAGTATCAAGATTCACTAACTCACTCTAGTAGGGAGAACTACATCAACTTAAGGCCCTTTTGGGATATGTAGGTAAAAATTAGATTACATGGGGTTTTATAGGGATAACTAAAATATATCCCTTAGTTAATCCCCCATCTTTAAATTTGATGTATACTTGGTTTATGCACAAAAATTAAGGTTTTGTTATTGTAGGTACTTCAGCATGACAACTCAACACCTACAAATAATTAGTGAATCATCAATGATAGGGATAACTACCTAAACAAGAAAAATCACCCACATAATCAACACATATGTGATCATAGTAAAATATAAAAGGTTTCTATGCACCCACATCTTACCTATTGAGGCCTTGTCCCAGTACATTTTAGGATTATGTTTCTAGGCACGACATACTTCATAGATATTTATAGCCAGTTTTACATCAAGGATCTTCCTACACAATCAACATAAGTAAGATTTGAAATAGAATTGAATATTTAATTAAAATGTAATATTTATATATCATTTTAATTTATATATTTTACATTTATATTATATATATTATATAAATCTAAATCAATTTAAATAACTTAATGTTTATTACATTTAATTATTAAATCAAATTAACCATTAAACAAACTCATGGAGCATATATTGTAGAATGAAATCAAGAGAATACATAAATAAAATATTGTAGTGACACTTGGTTCAAGATCCCAATTCATCCTACTGGAACCAATCACAAATATCATAATAGACTATAGGTATTACTTAAAATTTCACCAAGGGGAAATTTGTGACACCTGTCAGCTTCTACAATATTTTATTTACTCAATTCCATCTTGATTCAAGTGATCACTCCCTATTGAAATATATTATTCCACCATTAAGAACAACAAAAATAATAAATTAATTTGTGAATAGATATTTGGATATGCATCAATTATTCCCAAACTTATGACCATTATGTAACCACTGAAGAGTCCTTTATAATGAGACAACTTGTGCTAAAAAAGGATATGTATAACTTAAATTATAATCACCAAACCAATCCAATTTAATCCTAAATTTAGATGCCCACTTTTTAAAAATGACACAAATACACCCATCAAATTATGATCATAGAACAATGAACATCTCAACTGTCTATGTGGTGCCATCCCAAAATTTTAGCTTCATAGAGTCTATGGGATTGCTTTACTTATTCATATACCTTGATTAATAAAATTGAGGCGTGTGACCACCTCCTACTGGTCATAGAGTCATGGAATCACGCAATCCTCAAAGCTCTCAAAATATTTAATTCATTATGCATGATTATGTGGACATGTGGTAGGATGTGACCCAATGTACCTTCACATACTTACCAATTTACCTTTGATTTTCAACCCTTTTCTAGAGTTTTTACAGAGTGACACATGAATACTTATGATTGATGATATGTGGTGAGATATCATTGGTCACAGAGTAGAGGTTTATATATATCTCCTTCTTTTACTTTCTACTTCAATATTATGACCTCTAAGTGATCCATGTGGCATCATGGTGGTAAAATGTGATATAGTCCAAGTAGGACACATGTCAGACATGAATTAGTCAACAACCAATAATTCCATGGAGTCAAATATTTTTTTTTATACTTATGACCTTTGATTTTTTAACTTTAGGTGATCTTAATTTGTGTTGTATCTAGTGATCCCTCCATATGGTGACTAATGATTAACCCACATGGTATATTTTGACTGGTACATGTGTGAAACACATGGTAATTATCAATTGGTCACTGGGCACAAACCTCACAGATTATCCCTCTCACTTTGGAACCTTGATATCTATGTGGATTTGTGGGATTTATTAGTTCTAATTTATTTTGGCCTTTATTCACATATCTTTCTTAGTGATCCCTCACTTCATAATTTTCATGACCTCATAGAATAAAATATTGTGTGATACATCATTATATGTACCATATATCTTCACCCTTTGATTTTTCCACATGGTAGCCTCTTATTGCCATACACCATGGATTTCATGAAATCACCTTGGATTTATTCTTTACATCAGTGGTTATAAAGGATGAGACACATGGAGGATTTCAATTGGCCATGCAATCACAAAGTTTATGTTTTACCTTTTGCTTCACATGTACCCAATATATTCTTTAATCCACCCTATATATACTCCATATCTGTGCTTAAATAGTTTTTAGTTAAAATTTTTATAAGTCACAAACTTTGCTTGTAGTCGGGTTTGAACCAAGGGCCTCATGAGTATATGATTAACTTAGTGACCAATCAAACTATGATCAATTGATAAAATATATTTGGTCCATGAGTGGTATAAAGGAAAATTTAGAGGAAATTTTATGATTTTTTATCCATGGGATAAAGTGTAATAATGTCTATACAAAATTTAATAAAATACAATGAACTTCAGACTTAGGCATAAGAAAGTTGCAAAAAATAAACCTTTACAAGGTGAACCTAGACCAAGTGGATAAAAATTATTTTGATAATCCAAATATGGATTTAAGATACTTATTACATGTTTCATTTAATTTTTTACTAAGTCATAACCTAAGTGGACTAGGATCACACATGAAATATACCTAGAATGAGTTGTGACCATGTGAGTGAATTAGAAGGGGAAAATTTAATTGTGGACAATGGGAAAAGGTGATCAATGGGGGAATAGGCATAAGTAAACATATTATGGAAACAATCGATGATGAAAGTTATTAAAAACATCATGATGGTGACCAAAACACTATTCACCTTGTGTAAATTATACATATTATAATAATAGGGGTTCCAAAATGTCATGGGACATTTTGGGCACATTATATTTATTTTATACCACAATAAAAATATATAAATAAATATGGGTTTTGGATAAAATACTTAAAAAATTTGGAATACATAGGTCAAGGATTGAAAAAACATGCACAAGACATTATTAATCCCATTTTTATAATTGATCATAAAGGTAAACAAGGCCTTCTCTACACAATAGATTCAAAAGCCAATGAGGAAATTAAGATTCTATAAATAAAAAACTAAACAAGCACATGAAATTCATCATGCATTATCACTAAAACTGGTATATCCTAATCTTATTAACAATATAGCTTCACTAGAGATTTAGACATTGGATGAGTTATCTAATGATAAGTGTATCTTGGAATTTTTGGGTGAATATGAGGATCTCCTTCTATTATATCATAATAAAATGTTTCCTTCTACAATAAATTCCCATAAATATTTTAGAGAGAGTGAACAGTCACAAGATGATGTCCAAGTAGATGGTCCCAATATAATTCCTACTGCATTATATGTGTAGAATAAATCAACACTAATAAATGAAGAAATAATGAAATTCAAATTATGAAACATATAGAGATCCGAGACTAGTCCTTTTTGTATCCATGAAAAAATATGACAAAGGAAAAGCCTTTAAATAGGTACTACACAACTTCCCCAAGTTTTTTCTTGAGAATATTTAGGTATGTTAAGAATTGACCCTAAATTTGCAATTCATAATATAATACTCTACCTAGATGCAAATCCAATTAAGTATAAAATCAGAAAGATACATCCAAAATTATAATTCTTAATTTAATATTAAAATAAAATGACACTCGATGTGATATTTATTAAATCAATTTATTACCCTACAGGTCTCGAATATTGTATAAGTTACAAATCTTAATGGAGAAATTAGATGTATAAAATTTTATGATTTAATCAAGGCTTACCCTAAGGATGAATTTACATTACAAAATATTGATATGATTTTAGGCTCTATGAATACTGATGAAATGTTATCATTTATGGATGGTTTCACTGGATATAATTTAATAGAGATAAATCCTTAAGAGCAATATAAAACTACATTTAATACACCATGGGGAACAATCTATTATGTGGTCATTCCCTTTGGATTGATGATATATATTTTTAAATCTATTATGCCATCTATTAAAACATCTATTATAACATATATATCTAATGATTTTATACATAAACCAAAGAAAATTATGTTGATGATTTATTTGAGAAATTTAAACATCAACACGATCATACTAAAAACTTAACAACAAATATTTATAACATTTATACAAATACAATGTGCACCTAAACCCCCTAAAAGTGTATGTTGGGCATCTTCATGAAAGTTTTTAATCTATACCATATATTAGAGAGGCATAAAATTTTATTCAAAGAAAATATAATCTATTGTATACATGTCTACACCAAAATGGTTGAAGAAGTTAAGGGGAAACTAAAGGGAAATCTATTATGAAATATATATCTAATTATTTTATACATAAACCAAATAAAATTATGTTGATGATTTATTTGAGAAATTTAAACATCAACACGATCATACTAAAAACTTAGCAACAAATATTTATAACATTTATACATAGACAATGTGCACCTAAACCCCCTAAAAGTGTATGTTGGGCATCTTCATGAAAGTTTTTAATCTATACCATATATTAGAGAGGCATAAAATTTGATCCAAAGAAAATAAAATCTATTTTATACATGTCTACACCAAAAGGGTTGAAGTGGTTAAAGTGTTTATAGGGAAGAAATTAAGAAATAAGAACATTTGTCACTTAGTTAGCTAACAAGATGCAAACTTTTACATGATTACTAAAGAATGATACAAAGTTATAATTTTTATCACTCTAGAGTGCACCCTACTTGAAGATGTGCAGGCACACCTTCACTCTAGCTAATGCAATTGGAACTTCTCAGAGTGTGGGTGACTCTATGATGAGAATAACCTCTAGAGAGGGATGGTTCCCTTAAGATTTATCTATTAAGTCTAACTACTATGATTTCTTAGATGAAAGGGGAAGGGGAAACTAAGGGAAATACTGATTAAAGGGGTGATACACCTACATTGTTTATATTCTTTAGAACCTGTTGAAATTAATGCATGAATATAAACCAATAAAATTCCTATTTTACCCTTAAGCATAAATATTTCAGATGAAGGGTTGAAAATATTTTGTAATACAAAATTCTTTTACCTCTTCAAATGACATGTAGAAGGTGAGATAGAAAGAATAGGTGAGGAAGGGACATAAAAAGGGAGATATAATCTCTCTTATATTATAATACATAATCAAATACACATTATTATCTATCAAAAACTCATATGAAAAACAAAATCTTCTTTATTAATGTATGGTCTAGATTACAATTTCCTTTTTTGCTCCAGGAATTATGAAAAAATGGATTGATTAAGCCAATATATATGTCTTAAACCCTAACTACAGACAATGTGGCATTCCAAAGAGATAATGATTATTCTTGGTTGATTAAATCAAGATCTAAATCCTTTTAAAATATTCAAACAATTCAAAAATCCTTAAAATCCACAAAGCATGCATGAAACTTCATACTTTGGCATAAGAATAAGGTGGTGGGCCCAAGTTTGACAAGTCAAGTTATCTTGCATGGAATGATACACCACATCTTGGATTATTTAACTCCACTTGAGGTTGAGTTGGAGTGCTTGAAAGGTTTGGATGACAAGTTAACCAAGAATAGATACATGACTTGTCAACTAGTAAACCAAAGTGTAAGACAAGTTAACCCCAATTTAGCCTTCACTTGTATGAAAAAAGACATTGATGAGTGAGAAGTACATGAAAGATCCATTAAAAAATAAAAAAGTGTCATGAAAATCTAAATGAAACTCTTTGTTGAACAATTTAATGCCAAAATCCAACTTGATCTTTTGAACAATTAGGCCAACTAGACTAAGTAAGCCTAAAGGCTAATTTGTGCAATTAGACACCATGAAGTCTACAAAATAAGCCATGAAATGTGCAAAAACAAAAAATTACACTTGAAAAACAATTATTCATCACCAAAATTATGATTTTGATGAGAAAACATTTGCCATTTAGTCAACAGGGTTGACTATGCCTATTTTGTGCCATTTTCTAGTAGACTGGCCATTTTTCTTGCGTTGGTAGAGGAACTTCTAGGATAATTTATGATCAACTGAATAGTTGAAGATGAAGAAAAATTACTAAGCTTTGATCTCCATTGATTATATTCTATTAAATTACCCTATACCTCATTTTACATGATTTTTTCCACCCATGCATAAAATTTACATTTATTGAATCCTCTCTGAGTGTAATTGATGTTTGAAAAGGTTTCAAGTTTATCTATGGTGATTTTATGTCAAGAAAATCCATTTTTCTCAAAACTAGTTTTTAAGGTGCTTAAGAAGTTTCTGAAGCTAGAACTTCAAACTAATGATTTATGAAGTAAAAATCTCCAAATACCAAAATTATTCCATTTATGTGTATCATATTTACCCCTCTAACATACCTAAAAATATTGGGCTCCCATGTGAAAGATATGAAATTTACCTCTGGGAAATTGATTGCATTCTGGGCTACCTACGCTCTTAGCGATTGTTCATAAATCACAATCCCTCAAATTATCTCAATTGTTAATTAATTTTAAGTAAATAGGGGTACTCAAAACATACTACTATTGTTTGGCCAAATTCCACATGTGGTGAACAAAATGAACATTTGAACAAGTGGCTTGGAAGGGTATCTAAAACTACAAAAAGTGAAAAACTTCACTAAAATGAAAATAGTTCCTTCCAAGCTTAAAAAATCTTGAAAAAATAATAATGGAACCTTTATCATGCTATCAAAACACTTTGAAATCCATTTTCCATGAAAAGTCAAAAAATGCCTTCTTGGCCTAAGTGCCTATTTGCTTGCAAAACACTGTGTGAGCATAGTTTTACATAAAATTTGGAGTTTTTACACTCTATATATGTATGATTATGATTTACAAACATCATCAAATGTTTATTAATATTTTAATTAGACTTAGAATCTTATATATCACTCCAAGATGAAGCATGCTCTAATGGTGACCTCAAATAGATAGGTTGAGGTCTGAGACAAAAAAAGATGTGAACTTTTCCAATTGGAATGAATTTTTTTAATATGGTTTCCCAACTCATGATGACCTTGTGTACAAAATGTAAAGTCCTAACTACACATGTAGCTCCCAAAATCTTCAATTTTCTCTCAATTTTGACCTCTGTGCATGGATTGTCTACATTTTTTGATTGAGTTTTGATATTTTGGAGGAAAATTTCTTGGATTTTAGAGGATTAAAGGTCAAAAACACCTTAATTTGGATCAAAAATCCTTTTAGGAGTTTGTAAATAGCCTATATCCCTATTTTAAGCATACTTTGACCTCCAATAAGGCAATTAGGCCTCACTACTAACATATTTTGTACAATGTATTATGTACCTTCAAGAACTAATTCATATTCATTGATTTATTTATAACCTTGAACCATGATTTGAGAATGTCACCTTATTTCTCCACTGACAAACTCTTGAAATTTCTAGGTATTTGAGAATGGCCCACTCATCATGGGCTAACCCCATAGACCTTATTCATGGCTTAGTCAAAAGAAAACGTACAGACTTAGGTTGCAAATCATCCCCTTTTACTTATGATAGTATAGTCACCTATAATGAAACCATCATCAACTAACATTGAGATTACAATGACCAAAAATCTTCAATGTGACTGCTTGGTGATGGTTTGTATAAACCAAATGACCATTTGAGAGCCTAGGTATCACTATTTCCCCTAATGTAGGTGTGTTTTCATTGTTGGTTGAATGTCATATTCATCTGATCATGTTTGTAAATATATGAGAAAAATATTTAATGAAAGGCCTTAGATGCGTATAATAATGACCCTTCTTAGAACCTCACCAAAATAAACCCACCTCCACTGTATGCTTCACATGATGACTGATTGTAAGGTGATTTTGATTTGATGGAATCACCTCTCATTAAGCCCTTCTTAGTCTAGAATATGTTTGAAAAAATTTTCCCCTCAAGTTCATGTCAAATTTAATGTTTAAATTTTTGTTTCCCATCAAAACTAGATCCCTTGAATCTTGAAGAAGATCCTTATTACCATTTAGGCCACTTTAAAATATGACACACATCTGTAGGCTTTAAGAGCTAGTTAAAAATTATTTTTATGGTTTCTCAAATCCTCATGATGATTGAAAACCTATCTTGTTTGAACACAATGAATTAACAATTTACCTCAAAGGGTCACTGTTTGAACCTTAGAAAACCATTCTAAGAGTGATTACATTATTGCCTTTTGAAAATGGCAATATGATGTCACCTATACAAATTAGGTCTATAGATCTTCTTTATCAACTTTAAACTCCCTTCATATTTTAAACTCATGAGAATTCTAATTTTCATGCTTATGTTGTGCTTAGACACTTTTAGATAGCTCCTCATGGAAAAATCCTTCTATTCACCAAATAGTTCTTGAAAAAGTCACAACACAAGTTTGTATTAGGGATTTTGGCTATAGGTCTCTTTTTTCATGTTTTCACGGATAGGGTAGTGAAAAGATGGTAAAATTATCACATGATCTAATTAATTAGGTTGATCCATGTCACTATGACATCAAATGACTTGCAACCCTCTTGACATAATCAACCCTCTTGATAAGGTCTTTCTCTTTCAAAAATCTCTACTTGACTGTAGGTTGTTTCTTTAGGTGTCAGTTGTAGGTTATCATATAAGATTGGATTAACTGAGTAACAAGCCTTGAGAGACTCCCCTTAAGCATTGGAAATGTATAATCCATAACCTCTCTCTTTTCATGGTTAGCACATGAAAAAAACCTTCAAAAACCTCCATTATCATTTGACTATATATAATGCTTTATGTACGGATAATGAGTAGGGTTCATTTGTGCATAGAGAGTATGCCAAAGCATAAGGTTAGTTTGAATATTAAACTAACATGATGACTCATGAAGATCTCAATAGGTCTCATAACTATCATGAAACCTCAAACCCTTTCTTCTTGATAATTCATGCACTCAATTTCATTATAAATGGATTGTAGTTTAATAAGAACTATAGGTTGTTTTTGGTGTTAGTCGTAGGATGATGGTACCCTAAAGGCTTGTCTTGAAATTCAAAAATGTGTTATCTTTATTTTTTCATATTAGATTTCCAAATACACACTTTA